>JARQOD010000004.1:376012393-376030313 GCA_033576555.1 Oophaga sylvatica | reverse complement strand
TCTTTTTTCTTTTTCTTCTTCTTTTTCTTTTTTTTCTTCTTTCTTTTCTTTTCATTTTTCTCTCTTTTTTTTTCTTCTTTTTTTTTTTTTTTTTCTTTCTTCTTTTTTCTTTTCTTTCTTTCTTTCTTTCTTTCTTTCTTTCTTTCTTCTCTCTGTTCTTTCTTTCTTTCCCCTTTCTTTCTTTCTTTCTTTCTCTCTCTGTTCTTTCTTTCTTTCCCCTTTCTTTCTTTCTTTCTTTCTCTCTATGTTCTTTCTTTCCCCCTCTGTCTTTCTCTGTTCTTTCTTTCCCCTCATTCTTTCTCTCTCTATTCTTTCTTTCCCCTCTTTCTTTCTTGCGTTCTTTCTCTCTCTCTCAGTTCTTTCTTTCCCCCTCTGTCTTTCTTTCTCTGTTCTGTTGTGAATGTTTTAGAAATGAATTCTGAGCAGAAGCTCCCTCTGGTGGTTACAAACAGTACTGAACCATTCAATGAGGATTGGCAATCAGGAATCACAGACTGGCTGGATATAAGGGAGGTTTCCCCCCATCATGGTTGCCGGTGATCAATTGTTCTTGTCTCAACGTTGTTTCCTGGTTCACTTGGAAGCTTGCTGAGTCTTGCCTCTTCTCCTGCTCTCAGATAAGATATTTTCTGTTTTTTGTTTTTGTGCTTTCCATTTGCATATTTCTCTGCATTTCTGTGAGATTGGCCAGGTTCCCCTCCCCGGGGTGCTTGGGCTCCTCTCGGTTCCTCTGGAGCCACTGTTGTTTGTTCATTTGCCTTTTCCATTTTTTTCAGTGGCTGCGGCTTAGTTTGTTACACCAGAGAACTAATTTAGGGGTAGAGGTCGTGTGATCTGAAGTGTTTTTGCAATTAGTAGCGTTGGCTTTTTTTAGGGTTTTTTTGGATTGCAATAAGTATCCTTCCTATCCTTTTCTGTCTAGGCAGATTGGGCCCCAGCGTTTGCTCATACTATTTTCTGTCTGTGTCTGTATTTCCTCTTGTCTAACCGCCATTACATGTTTGGGGCTTCCTATGTTCTTTGGAGATCTGCTCCGGGGCAGATAGCTTTCCTCTTTCTATCTTTAGGTGTAGTTAGCCTCTCAGGCTGTGACGAGGCGTCTAGGACCAACGTAGGAACGCTCCACGGCTGCCTTTAGTTGTGGTGGTTAGTCAGGGTACTGCAATCCAGTAGATTCCAACCTCTCTGGTGTATTGCCGTTTTTGCCTGCTCTCCTCAGCTACTAAAACATAACAGTATCACCGGCCTAACTGAAAATTATATGGTACTCACAAAAGGGAAAAATAGTAAAAAGGAAAAAAAAAAAAAAGGGGAGTTGTCAGAAATTTTTTTTTTCTCTGTTGCATTATTTCCCTCTTTTTCTCTGGGTGCTGAGGAGGATTTTTTTTTTTTCTCTCAATGGAGTTTGCACAGTTGTCTGGCCGTGTGGATCAGCTTGCCACTGAAGTTCGGAGTATTGCTACCTATCTTGCAGGGTTGCCGGTTGTGGAACCTAGGATCAAATTGTCATCTCTCTCCTGCGCGGCGATCCTCAGGATTGGGCTTTTTCCCTGACACCTGGGACCCTGTTTTGAGTAATGTTGATGCATTTTTTCTGGCTCTGGGGTTATTGTCCGATGAACCTAATGTCACTGATCAAGCTGAAAAAACCTTGTTGGCATTAAATCAGGGGCTTGAGGACGCTGAGTTTGTACTGTCAGAAATTCCGAAAGTGGGCAGTTCTGACCAAATGGAATGATGATGCTTTGGCAGCCCTTTTTCGGAAGGGTCTGTCAGAGAATGTAAAAGATGTTATGGTGGGTTTCCCTGCTCCCCCTGGTCTCAATGATTCTATGTCATTGGCGATTCAAGTTGACAGACGCTTGCGTGAGCGTAGAGGTATGCGTGAAATGGTGTTGCCTTGTGAACCAGCTTCTGAACCCATGCAGTGTGATAGAGTGGCTTCTAGGGCACAGCGTCATGAGTTTCGAAAATGCAATGGGTTATGTTTCTACTGTGGTGATGCCTCTCATGCTATTTCAGTCTGCCCTAAGCGGGAGGACGTTTTGCACGCTCAGTTGTCTTGGGTAGTGTTCAACTAAATTTCTGTTGACTGTTACCCTGATTTGCTCCCTGTCCACATTTTCTGCTCAGGCTTTTGTTGATTCGGGAGCAGCTATTAACCTGATGGATTTTGATTTGCTAAACGTTGTGGGTTTCCCTTGATACCCCTACGGTAGTCTATTCCCCACTGGGGATTGATTCTACCCCTTTGGCTGAGAATAAACCCCAGTTCTCTACTCAGGTGATAATGAGGGTTGAACCTGATCATCAGGAGAGTTGCAAATTTTTTGGTGCTGTATAATCTGCATGACATTATTGTACTAGGTTTCCCTTGGTTGCAGTCTCATAATCCTGTTTTGGATTGGAAATCTGTGTCTGTAACCAGTTGGGGCTGCCAAAGTGTTAATGCCAACACTCCTGTTTTTTCTGCCTCTCCCCAGGCTCAAGATGTGCCTGACTTTTTGACTGATTTTTCTGATGTGTTTAGCGAAAGTAAATCTGCATCCTTGCCCCCCCATAGGAGCTATGACTGCGCTATTGAATTAGTGCCTGGTAGTAAATTCCCTAAAGGTCGCATTTTTAACTTGTCTGTACCTGAACATGACGCTATGCGGTCTTATATCAAGGAGTCATTGGAGAAGGTCATATCAGACCATCCTTTTCACCCTTGGTGCCGGTTTTTTTCTTTGTGGTCAAAAAGAATGGTTCATTAAGGCCGTGTATTGATTATCGTCTCTTAAACAATATCACTGTGAAATATCAATATCCGTTACCCTTGATTTCTGACCTGTTTTCCAGGGTGAAAAGTGCTACTTGGTTTACCAAGCTTGACCTCAGGGGGGCGTATAACCTTTATTCGCATTAAGCACGGGGATGAATGGAAGACGAAGTTTAATACCCCAGAGGGCATTTTGAGTACCTAGTGATGCCCTTTGCTCACTAATGCTCCTTCCGTCTTCCAGTCCTTCATGAATGATATTTTCAGGGATTTTGTGGATAAATTTTCTGATTGTTTATTTGGATGATATCTTGATTTTTTCCAATGGCTGGGACTCTCATGTGAAACATGTTCGGACTGTGTTCCAGATTTTGAGAGAGAATGCTCTGTATGTGAAGGGATCAAAGTGTCTTTTTGGCGTACAGAGGATCTCATTTCTGGGATTCATTTTGTCTCCATCTGTTATTGAAATGGACCCGGTCAAGGTTCAGGCCATCTGTGATTGGGTCCAACCTACTTCATTAAAGGCTCTTCAGAGATTCTTGGCTTTGCCAATTTTTATCGTAAATTTATTGGTAATTTCTCTGTTATTGTTAAACCATTGACTGATTTGACCAAAAAGGGTTCTGATGTGGTGAATTGGCCTCCTGAGGCAGTCTCTGCGTTTCAGGAACTTAAACAGAGATTCACTTCTGCTCCTTTTCTTCGGCAGCCTGATGTTTCTCTGCCATTTCAGGTGGAGGTTGATGCCTCTGAAATTGGGGCAGGTGCCGTTTTGTCCCAAAGAGATCCTGAGACCTCTAAAAGTAACCCTTGTGCTTTTTTCTCTCGAAAATTTTCTCCAACTGAACGTAATTATGACGTGAGTAATCGGGAGTTATTGGCCATGAAGTGGGCTTTTGAAGAGTGGAGACATTGCCTGGAGGGAGCCAAACATCAGGTGGTGGTCCTCACGGACCATAAGAATCTGGTTTATCTGGAATCAGCCAAGCGACTTAATCCTAGACAGGCCAGGTGGGCTTTGTTTTTCATACGTTTTAATTTTGTTTTGTTTTTTCTTCCTGGCACTAAGAATGTTAAGGCGGATGCCCTCTCGAGGAGTTTCCTTGCGGACTCTCCTGAGTTATCTGATCCTGCTGTTATTTTGAAAGAGGGTATAGTTCTTTCCGCCATCTCACCCAATTTGAGACTGGCTCTGGAGGGGTGTCAGGAGGATAAACCCGAGCGCTGCCCTGTTGGGAAATTGTTTGTCCCAGACCAGTGGAAGAAGAGTGTGATGTCTGAGATTCATTGTTCCACGTTGGCCAGTCATCCTGGAATTTTTGGTACCAGAGACTTGGTGAGTCGGTCCTTTTGGTGGCCTACTTTGTCTCGTGACATCAGGGAGTTTGTGCAGTCCTGTGGGACTTGCTCTCGCTCCAAGCCTTGCTCTCGCTCTAGTGGTTTGTTGATGGCCCTACAATAGCATGCCATGGCTGGAGACCGAGATCCGACCCCCCCCACACCGAGTCACGGCGGCAATCGGCCGCTGCCACTGATAGATGGCGGCGATCGGTCACCGCCGTCACTAAATGCTCCCCTCCTCCTTGCCTCCGCTGCCCCCACCTTCCGATCCCCCCTTACCTTCTGACCCCCCTACTCACCTCTCCCGGTCCTCCGATGTCCCTGGATCAGTCCCGGCGTACGTCCGGGATGTTTCATGGGCGCCGCCATCTTGCAAAATGGCGTGCGCATGCGCAGTGCGCCCGCCGGCCGGCGCATTCGCGGTGTGCCCTCCAGAGTCCAGAAATTTATTTTGATCACTGTGATAAACTCTCACAGTGATCAAAATAAAAAAAAAGTAAATAAACGCCCCATTTATCACCCCCATAGGTAGGGACAAATAAAATAAAAAAAAAAAATATATATATTTTTTATCTTTTTATTAGGGTTAGGGTTACGATTATAAGGCTGTGTTCATATTGCGCTATGGCAGTCCGTTAGATGGACTGCGTTACACCGCTGTATAACGCGGTGTAACGCAGTCCGTTAATGCTGCCATTCACCCCCATTTGCGGGCATATCGAGACACATGCCGTAAAGCGGCATGCGTTCGCGACGTGCTGTCATTCAGTAAAGGAGCCTCGGACGCAGCATGCAGCATCTGGGCTCCGTCACCGCTAGCGCAGATGAATCATCTGCTGATTCATCTGCGCTAGCGGGTATAGCATAACGCGATCGCGTAATGCTATACCGTTAACCGCCCGTCAATGCTATGTGTTGAACGGGCTGGAAAAACGCAATATGAACCCAGCCTTAGGGTTAGGGTTAGAACTAGGGTTAGGGTTAGAACTAGGGTTAGGGTTAGCATTAGGGTTAGCATTAGGGTTAGGGTTAGAATTTTCACTGTTTAGGCACACAGGGGCACTCCAAACGCGTCATGGTGTCCGCTAACGATTGGAGCAAATTTTCCATTCAAAAAGTCAAATGGCGCTCCTTCCCTTCTGAGCCCTACCGTGCGCCCAAACAGTGGTTTATGACCACAGAAGAGGTATCTGTGTACTCAGGAGAAATTTCCCAACACATTTTTGGAGCCATTTTATCCTGTTGCCCATGTGAAAATGAAAAAACTGAGGCTAAAATAAAATTTTTGTCAAAAAAAAAGTACTTTCTTTTTTTACGGATCAATTTGTGAAGCACCTGGGGGTTCAAAGTGCTCACTATGCATCTAGATAAGTTCCTTGGGGGTCTAGTTTCCAAAATGGGGTCATTTGTGGGGGAGCTCCAATATTTAGGCACACAGGGACTCTCCAAATGCGACATGGCAACCGCTAAATATTCCAGCATATTTTCCATTCAAAAAGTCAAATGGCGCTCCTTCACTTCTGAGCCAAGCCGTGCGCCGAAACAGCGGTTTATGACCACATATGAGGTATCTGTGTACTCAGGAGAAATTGCCCAACAAATTTTAGGATCCATTTTATCCTGTTGCCCATGCAAAAAAGAAAAAATTGATGCTAACATAAAATTTTTGTTGGAAAAAATAAAATGTCCATTTTTTCCTTCCACGTTGCTTTAGTTCCTGTGAAGCACCTGAAGGGTGAATAATCTTCTTGAATGTAGTTTTGAGTAGCTTGAGTGGTGCAGTTTTTATAATGGTTTCACTTTTGGGTATTTTCTACCATATAGACCCCTCAAAGTGACTTCAAATGTGAGGTGGTCCCTAAAAAAATGGTTTTATAAAGTTTGCAGTAAAAATGAGAAATCGCTGGTCAACTTTTAACCCTTATAAGTTCCTAAAAAAAAAAAATTTTGTTTTCAAAATTATGCTGATGTAAAGTAGACATGTGGGAAATGTTATTTATTAACTATTTTGTGTCACATAACTCTCTGGTTTTACAGAATAAAAATTAAAAATTTGAAAACTGCAAAATTTTCGCCAAATTTCCATTTTTCCAAATTTACCACTAACATGAGGCCCAATATGTCACGAAAAAACAGTCTCAGAATCGCTAGGATACGTTGATATGCAAATTGCCTCTTCAAAAAAAGAGGACTTGTACTCTATAGCTGTCACGGGTGTGTCGCTGCGAAGATCGTCGCGATTGCACACCCTGACTTCTCACAGCTGAGTTTCTGCTGCTGAGTGTTTTTCGTCAGTGAGAGAGTTAATTCTCCCTCTCTCTGTGCTGGACAAGACCAGCCTCGCTCAGCTGCAATTAATGTTGCGATAATTGGATTCCTTCAAATACCTGCCTGTCTGCTAGGAAAGTGTCGGTGAAAGCATTCATGCAGACCAGCAGTGCGGATCATATTGAGAAGTCTAAAGCTAAGATTACCTGTTGTGGTTTTCTCCTCTCCTCGCTTTATTATTTATCTCCTTACCCGTTGGTGTTCCCTCTGTAGTGGTAGTTTTGTATGCAAGGTGTCTTTTATTTTACCCCTTGTACTGTCTCGTTCGTCTTATACTGTGTGTAGGCAGTTACCTTCCCGTTCCCTGTGGTGGTAATCAGGGTCCTTCTCAGGACTAGATTACAGTGGTCAGTGATTCACAGGAGACAGGGTTACGCTGGCGGCCTGGACCTCTGTACCATCAACAGTACCTCCAGGTAGAGGGATTAGTCAGGACCCCAGCTTAGGGTCAGCATAGACCCTGGTCCTCCTGTATGCAGAGACAGCGTGACATTTTCACCGACCCATAAAGATTTTCTCCAGTCACCATGGATCCAGTAGTCAGTCTAGCTCGGCAGTTGCAGAGTTTGTCCATGGAGCTGGCGGACGTTAAGTCCAAGGTTTTTGACCCCCCGGAGCAGGCCGGACCTGAACCTAAAGTAGCTCTCCCTGACAGATTCACTGGGGGCCGGGACAAGATTTTTGCTTTCCGGGAGACATATAAATTGTACTTTCGACTGCGACCTCGGTCATCTGGGAGTGAAGAACAAAGGGTGGGGATTGTCATCTCGCTCCTACAAGGAGACCCCCAATCCTGGGCGTTCGCTCTTTCCCCGGGCGCCCCAGCTCTCCAGTCAGTGGATAGGTTTTTTGCAGCTCTGGGTCTTTTATATGATGACCCGGATCGGGTCTCCCTTGATGAATCTAAGTTACGTAGGATACAGCAGGGAGATCGTCCGGCCGAGGAATTCTGTTCGGAGTTCCGTAGGTGGGCCACGGACACCCAGTGGAATGACCCGGCTCTTAGGAGCCAGTTTTGTCAAGGGTTATCTGACAAATTAAAGGATGTGCTGGCACAGTATGACCCTCCCACGTCACTGGAAGCCGCTATGGCCCTTGCTATTCGTATTGACAGATGTCTTCGGGAGAGGTGCGGGGTAACTTCGCCCCCTGTGATGACTCCACCTTCCTCAAGGGTCCCTTATACGGAGGTTCCCCTGGTCAGTCCAGAGGAGCCTATGCAATTTGGAGGGACATCATTCCGGGGGAGGGGATCGGTGGGGCGCCACAAAACAAGAAGTTGTTTCTTCTGTGGGAAAAAGGGACATTTTATTGGGGGGTGTCCATCCCGTCCTTTGCAGAGTGAGAAGTCGCCGGAAAACTATTGATCCCAGATTGTGTGGTGGACGGCAGTCTGGGAGTAAGTATTTCGTCCCTAAATTCGTCTCAGTTTCTCGTACCGGCGGAGGTGGTGGTGGGTGCGAGAACTGAGAGGATATCTGTTCTTCTGGATAGTGGGGCCGGGGCTAATCTGGTGGATGCTCGCTTTGCCCGGGTTCAAGGTATGCGATTGAGTGTGTTGGCTAAACCCGTCCCCATCTTCTCGATCAACGCCAGACCTCTCGGTCAGGGAAGTTTTTTGCAAGCAGTGCATAACATAGATCTTCAAGTGGGGGCGTTACATAAAGAACTGTTGTCTTGTTATGTGTTGGAGGGTCTTCCTACTCCTATAGTGCTGGGCCTTCCTTGGTTAACTAAGCATAACCTGGTTATTAATTGGCAATCCAGAGAGATAAGCCAATGGAGTGAATTCTGTAATGAAAACTGCATGAAGACGGTCATTGGTGCGGTCGCTCCTAGGGCCTTACTTCCATTTCTGGTGGACTTTGAGGATGTATTCTCAGAGAAAGGGTGTCAAGAACTACCTCCTCATCGCGAATATGACTGTGCTGTTAACTTGCTCCCTGGGGCCAAATTACCGAAATCTAGGTTGTATAACCTTTCTGGTCCTGAGAGACAGGCCATGAAGGATTATATTTCAGAGAGTCTGGCTAAGGGGCATATTAGACCTTCATCTTCCCCGGTGGCCGCGGGGTTCTTCTTTGTGAAGAAAAAAGATGGAGGCCTACGCCCTTGCCTGGATTTCCGTGAGCTTAATCGGATTACGGTCCGAGATCCATATCCGCTCCCACTTATTCCCGATCTCTTCAATCAGATCGTGGGTGCCAAATAGTTCTCTAAGTTGGATCTCAGGGGGGCGTACAATCTGATTAGGATGAAGGAGGGGGATGAGTGGAAGACGGCGTTTAACACTCCGGAAGGGCATTATGAGAACCTTGTCATGCCATTTGGTCTGAGTATTGCCCCGGCAGTGTTTCAACACTTTGTAAATTACATCTTTCACCACCTAATGGGACAGTTTGTGGTCATATATCTGGATGATATCTTAATTTACTCGCCGGATCTTGTGTCTCATCAGGAGCATGTTAGGCAGGTGTTACAGATCTTGCGGGATAATAAACTGTACGCCAAATGGGAGAAGTGTGTGTTCGCCGTACAGGAACTTCAGTTTTTAGGGTTCCTGGTGTCAGCATCCGGTTTTCGTATGGACCCTGGAAAAGTGCGGGCAGTTCTTGAGTGGGATCTGCCAGAGGATCTTAAGGCATTACAAGGTTTTCTGGGTTTGCTAACTACTACCGGAAGTTTATTCGTAATTTTTCGTCCATAGTTAAACCTCTCACAGACATGACTAAAAAAGGGACAGATTTTTCAAAGTGGTCTGACAAGGCTTGTCAAGCATTTTCCTCTTTGAAAAAATGTTTTGCTTCAGCACCCATACTTATTCAACCGGATGCGTCACAGCCGTTCATTGTTGAGGTGGACGCTTCCGAGGTAGGGGTGGGAGCAGTATTGTCACAAGGTTCGTCCCCTGGTAAATGGCATCCGTGCGCCTTCTTCTCTAAAAAATTGTCGTCCGCTGAGAGGAATTATGATGTCGGCAATAGGGAACTCTTGGCCATTAAGTTGGCTTTTGAGGAGTGGCGTCATTTTTTGGAGGGGCAGTCCACCCGGTCACCGTCATTACCGATCACAAAAACCTGCTATATTTAGAGTCCGCTAAACGTCTGAATCCCAGACAAGCTAGGTGGTCATTGTTTTTTACCAGGTTTAATTTTGTCGTCACATATCGTCCTGGCTCAAAAAATGTTAAGGCGGGTGCCTTATCTCGCTGTTTCCCAGGGGCTGGGAATATGGAGGACCCGGTTCCGGTCCTTCAGGAGGGGGTGGTGGTGTCGGCAGTATGCTCTGAGCTTGAGGAGGAGGTATTGGAGGCTCAGGGGGACGCCCCTGTAGGACCTCCAGGGAGACTGTTTGTTCCAAATCAGTTGCGACTAAAGGTGATCGAGGCACACCATAATTCAGCTTTGGCAGGACACCCAGGGAGTAAAGCAACTGAGGATCTCCTCTCGCGCCGGTTTTGGTGGCCTAACTTACATAGGGAGGTGGTAACTTTTGTCACGTCCTGCGAGGTTTGTGCGCGCTCTAAGACCCCACATACCCGTCCGTCGGGGACCCTCTTACCTTTGAAGATCCCGGAGCGTCCGTGGACTCATCTGTCTATGGACTTCATTACGGACCTCCCGCCATCTTCGGGTAAAACAGTCATACTCGTTGTAGTGGACAGGTTCAGCAAGATGGCACATTTTATCGCTCTTCCTGCTCTTCCTAATGCTAAAACTCTTGCGCAGGTGTTTATTGGGGAGATTGTAAGGCTTCACGGGGTACCCTCCGATGTGGTGTCGGATCGGGGGTCTCAGTTTGTGTCCAAATTCTGGAAAGCATTTTGTACACGGCGGGGATGCAGTTGTCATTTTCATCGGCTTTTCACCCGCAGACCAATGGTCAGACAGAGCGTCTGAACCAGAGCTTGGAGACATATCTCCGGTGTTTTGTGTCAGAGAACCAGGAGGACTGGGCTTCTTTCTTGCCTCTGGCGGAATTTGCTCTAAATAATAGGCGGAGCGAGTCCACTGGTAAGTCCCCGTTTTTTGGGGCATATGGTTTTCACCCCCAGTTTTGTACTTTCAATAGGGGGGGCTCTTCTGGGGTTCCTGAGGAGGAACGATTTTTGTCGTCACTTGCTTCAGTGTGGAGAGGAGTGCTGAATAATCTGAGTACTATGGGGAACCGATACAAACGTATGGCTGATAGGAGGAGAGTGTCTGGTCCGGACCTAAGTGTGAACGATCTGGTATGGTTGTCTACCAAAAATATAAAACTTAAGGTTCCCTCCTGGAAACTGGGTCCCAGGTTCATCGGGCCATACAAGATCAGTGCTATAATTAATCCGGTTGCATTCCGTCTTGACCTCCCTCCTACATTTAAGATTCATAATGTGTTCCACAGATCGTTGCTTAAGAGGTATGTGGCGCCGGTGATACCTTCACCTTTACCTCCTCCTCCTGTGGTGGTCAATGGTAACTTGGAGTTCCAGGTGTCGAGAGTCATCGATTCACGTCTGAATCGCCGATCCCTTCAGTACCTTGTTCATTGGAGGGGGTATGGTCCTGAGGAGAGGACGTGGGTTCCTGTGTCAGATATTAACGCAGACCGATTAATTCGGGCCTTCCACACTACTCACCCACATAAACCTGGCCCTGAGGGTCCGGAGGCCCCTCGTAGAAGGGGGGTACTGTCACGGGTGTGTCGCTGCGAAGATCGTCGCGATTGCACACCCTGACTTCTCACAGCTGAGTTTCTGCTGCTGAGTGTTTTTCGTCAGTGAGAGAGTTAATTCTCCCTCTCTCTGTGCTGGACAAGACCAGCCTCGCTCAGCTGCAATTAATGTTGCGATAATTGGATTCCTTCAAATACCTGCCTGTCTGCTAGGAAAGTGTCGGTGAAAGCATTCATGCAGACCAGCAGTGCGGATCATATTGAGAAGTCTAAAGCTAAGATTACCTGTTGTGGTTTTCTCCTCTCCTCGCTTTATTATTTATCTCCTTACCCGTTGGTGTTCCCTCTGTAGTGGTAGTTTTGTATGCAAGGTGTCTTTTATTTTACCCCTTGTACTGTCTCGTTCGTCTTATACTGTGTGTAGGCAGTTACCTTCCCGTTCCCTGTGGTGGTAATCAGGGTCCTTCTCAGGACTAGATTACAGTGGTCAGGGATTCACAGGAGATAGGGTTACGCTGGCGGCCTGGACCTCTGTACCATCAACAGTACCTCCAGGTAGAGGGATTAGTCAGGACCCCAGCTTAGGGTCAGCATAGACCCCGCTCCTCCTGTATGCAGAGACAGCGTGACAATAGCGCCACCTATTGGAAGTAGCGATCCTACAAGTCACAATCAACCCTTGTAATATGACTTAGGATAAAAGCCAAATCAGTATCTCCATTTGCAGACACGGTGTTTTTGACTATTGGTCCTCGTCAGTGCAAAGTAGGAGAGATCTGATTCGGCTAGATGAGAGGCTCTGGACTGGGGTCTAAGGAGTAAGGTCTCTCCTTGTGGAGAGTGACATACCAGCTCTGGCATGTCGAGGTAAGGAGGCTTATTCGCCGTGCAATGCTCCTCTGGGAAATTTAATATGCAAATTGCCTCTTGAAAAAAAGAGGACTTGTACTCTATAGCGCCACCTATTGGAAGTAGCGATCCTACAAGTCACAATCAACCCTTTAACGAGTCTTGTAATATGACTTAAGATAAAAGCCAAATCAGTATCTCCATTTGCAGACACGGTGTTTCGGACTATTGGTCCTCGTCAGTGCAAAGTAGGAGAGATCTGATTTGATACGTTGAAGCGTTTTTGAGTTATTACCTCATAAAGGGACCCCGGTCAGAATTGCAAAAAATGGCAAGGTCATGAGGGGGTTAAACAATTTGATGGATCATGGCTTGTGTTCCTTCTTTACCTTTTTTACATGACTGTCTGTTGTGAAAGGTCTACTCTTTTCTTTGGATGCATTTGGATAATGCTTTTAAAATATTTTAATGATGCGCAGTTAATACATATCCACCTATTTCTGAAGATACTGTCTTTTTTATATAAAGAAAAAAACAACTGAGGATGCCAATGACATTGACTGTAACTGTGGGGTATTTATTATAGGAATATTCTGTGAGTCATTGACATGTAAATTTGCCTAATGAAGGGGGACTCCATAATGAAATATTTTCTGGTTAGTAACGGAATCATTCCTCTATTTCTTTGCCTTTTTGACACAAAAATGTTTAGCATTACATAAAACATATGACTATAAATAATAAGTATGTATGGACATTTTCAATATGCACATTAATTTTCAGTTAATATTTTTCTAAATACTGGAGTGCACATCTTTAGTTCAGAAGTAGCGTGGTAACCTAAAGAAGACTGATTTCGGAGAACATGATCTTCACTTTTATTTTTGAGACATTGCTTTTTCCAATAGTGCAGACAATTACAGTACATTCTGAGTTTCTAGAAAATTACAGATAATAACAACAGGAAAAAGAGTCCTGAGTCACTGAAGATGAACTTGGGCACTTACAAAATGATTGGTAGAGATTAAAAGACCAACAAAAAGCTATCATTAAATCCATGCTGTACAGAAGAACCAAAGATGAGTAAATTGAAGCAATGGAAAACTAATAACCGTAATATAGAGTGAGACCTCTCCAAAATACCACTCCTTTACACAAACCAGATTTTCTGGCATAGATTTCAGATTCACCATATATTTCAGATACTGACAATTTCCTTTGAGAAGACCACCCCCTAGAGAAGACAACCTTACACTGCTTTTTTTAGTCAAAAAGAAGTTTCAGTGTATTTCAGTATATTTTTGTCTCAATGGATAAATTGCTGTAGTAGTGCTAAATGTGCAGTATTAAAAATAATGGAATTGTATCCCAACTCAAGGAAAAAGCAAATCTTCATTAAGAGTTTCACTCTTTGCTCAGTTTGCATACAATCCTGTTTTGGAATGGAATACAATCATCATTCACACAAATATATACGAATTTTTCAGATGTATTCTGCATGTTTTTGTAAATATATTGTTGCATTATTCATTAGTTTGAAACCAACACCAAATGGGCTTTGTGCTGTTAATGGATCCTATTTTGACTTTATTTTGATTCTAATTATGACTTAAAGGGGTGGTCTGAAAGCAAATTAATTTTTCTTCTAAATCTCTTTCCATTTAATGCCATAATCTAAACTATTTTCTTATATACTTTAATTAAAAATTCTGTTTTTCCCTAACTACACTATCTAACTGCTTTTCTTTGCTTTCCTACTTCCTTTTTGAGACACTTTATTTTTTGAGAATCCCAGTGTATGCTGTGATATTCAAACGGAGGGGGAGGGGTGCAGATACTGCAGTCATTGCCTCAGCCTCTGCCCCCTCCCTGAGTCTAAGTGTTATCAGTGACCTTCCTTTCAGGGGTTGGGCTAGTCCCTGTGTAATGTGCACTGTGCAGGGGTTCGATACCGATGAAGGCGAGGGGGAGCTCAGCCAGGGCTTCCCAAGGAGCCAGACCCCCGTGCTCAGTCCCGCAGTGGACTGTCCACCCCCTGCCCGTCCCAGCCTGTCCAGATCGGAGGCCCTTTTCCAAGCGGCTATGGCACAGCTCGAGGCTGGTAATGACACCACCCATGACAGACTCCTGGTGGCGGCAGAGAAAGCAGCAGAGCGGGAGCAAGCAGCAGCAAGCGGGAGCAAGCAGCAGAGCGTGAGCAAGCAGCGGCAGAGAGCAGCGGAGCGTGAGCATACAGAACGCTGTGAAGCTGCGGAGCGCCGGCACCAACTGGAGATGGCTCAGCACGGGCCCCCGCTGGACGCTCCAGCCCCACCAGAGACCAAGGCTTCCAAGGTCCGGGTGGAGGACTTTCCCTTGCTTGAAAAGGATGGAGACCTGGATTCCTTTCTGTTGGCCTTTGAGAGGACCTGCCTCCAACATCATCTGGCCCTGGATCAGTGGGCAAGGTACCTGACCCCTCATTTGAGCACCGGGAGGGGGATGCGGGAGGTGGGAGTAACGCCAAATAGTCCTGCCAATGTGTTGCTTGGGACTGATTTGGGGCGGCTAGTGTCCCAGTATGTGGCCACTGAACCCCAAGTTCGGCTCCCCAGAAATGTGATGACTCTACTGTGAATGTTAATGTTAATGTATTGAATGTGCCTCCAACAGTGGAGGAGGGAGTGAAACCTGATGGTAAGCCATGCACTGACACTACACACACAGGGCTCATAGTGAGGACAGGTGAGGAGGCTGCAGGGGAGAGCTCAGAGGTGGAGGGAGGGGCTGCTATGGGCAGTATAGGGCCCCTAAGTAAATCCAGCCTGCTGAGTCTAGGGCCATCTCAGAAGAAGGAAAAGGCCATGGGGGGAGGTGGCGTCCCAGGAGAGGAGCCACCATGTAAGACCCCAGGGCAGGAGTTCCCCACAACTGGGATGTCAGAAGGCCAGGGAAGACTGCCTGACCCGGCGACTTGGTCAGGGGATGAGGGGAAGCAGGCGCTACCCGTTGTGTTATGATTTGGTAGCTGAGGAGAGCAGGCAAAAACGGCAATACACCAGAGAGGTTGGAATCTACTGGATTGCAGTACCCTGACTAACCACCACAAGTAAAGGCAGCCGTGGAGCGTTCCTACATTGGTCCTAGACGCCTCGTCACAGCCTGAGAGGTTAACTACACCTAAAGATAGAAAGAGGAAAGCTATCTGCCCCGGAGCAGATCCCCAAAGAACATAGGAAGCCCCCAAACATGTAATGGCGGTTAGACAAGAGGAAATACAGACACAGACAGAAAATAGTATGAGCAAACGTTGGGGCCCAATCTACCTGGACAGAAAAGGATAGGAAGGACACTTACTGCAATCCAAAAAACCCTAAAAAATACCAACTCTACTAATTGCAAAAACACCTGAGATCACACGACCTCTACCACCTAAATTAGTTCTCTGGTGTCACAAAGCCCCCGGAGGGGACCTGGCTGACCTCCACAGAAGTGCAGGGAACAATGCAAAAAGCAAGCACAAAAATAAAAGCAGAAAATATCTTATCTGATAGCAGAAGATGAAGGCAAGACTCAGCAAGCTTCCAAGTGAACCAGGAACCACAGTTGAGACAAAAACAATTGATCACCGGCAACCATGATGGGAGGGAACCTCACTTATATAAGACCAGTCTGTAACTCCTGATTGCCAATCCTCATTAAATGGTTCAGTACTGTTTGTAACCACCAGAGGGAGCTTCTGCTCAGAATTCATTTCTAACACATTCACAACAGTACCCCCCCTTGAGGAGGGGTCACCGAACCCTCATTTGGGCAACCAGGTCGGTCAGGATGAGCTCTTTGATACGCACGTATCAGTCTCCTAGCATGGATGTCCGAAGCAAACACCCAAGAATTGTCCTCCTGACCATAACCTCTCCACTTAACCAAATACTGGAGTTTCCGTCTAGAAAAACGGGAATCCAATATTTTCTCAACCACATACTCCAGATTGCCCTCAACCAAAACAGGGTCAGGAGGCACAGTAGCAGGAACCACTGGCTCGACAAACCTCTTCAATAAGGACTTGTGGAACGCGTTATGGATCTTAAATGTCCCTGGAAGAAGTAAACGAAAGGAAACAGGATTAAGGATCTCCAAGATCTTATAAGGTCCAATGAACCTAGGCTTAAACTTAGGAGATGCAACTCTCATAGGGATATTTCTTGAGGACAACCAGACCAAGTTCCCCACTTCAAACCGAGAACCATCAGTCCTATGCCGGTTGGCAAACCGCTGGACCCTCTCCTGAGAGAGGGACAACCTCTCCACTACCTGGTCCCAAATCTGCTGCATACGCTCCACAACAGAGTCAACACCTGGACAGACAGAAGCCTCCGTCTGTCCCGAAGAAAATCGAGGGTGAAACCCAAAATTGCAGAAAAATGGAGACATCAAGGTGGCAGAGCTAGCCCTATTATTAAGAGCAAACTCAGCCAAAGGCAAAAAAGAGACCCAGTCATCTTGATCAGCAGACACAAAGCATCTCAGATAAGTCTCCAATGTCTGGTTTGTTCTTCAGTTTGTCCATTGGTCTGAGGATGAAAAGCCGAGGAGAAAGACAATTGAACACCAAGTTTAGAACAAAAAGTCCTCCAAAATCTGGAAACAAACTGGACTTCTCTGTCAGATACAATGTTCTCAGGAATGCCGTGTAACCGAACCACGTGCTGAAGGAACAAAGGCACCAATTCGGAGGAGGAAGGCAACTTAGGTAATGGCACAAGATGTATCATTTTGGAAAACCTATCACAAATCACCCAGATAACGGTCATTCTCTGAGAAACAGGGAGGTCGGAAATGAAATCCATAGAGATATGGGTCCATGGTCTCTTGGGCACAGGCAATGGCATCAACAAACCACTAGAGCGAGAGCAAGGCTTGGAGCGAGAGCAAGTCCCGCAGGACTGCACAAATTCCCTGACGTCACGAGACAAAGTAGGCCACCAAAAGGACCGACTAACCAAGTCTCTGGTACCAAAAATTCCGGGATGACCGGCCAACGCGGAACAATGAATCTCAGACATCACACTCTTTTTCCACCGGTCTGGGACAAACAATTTCCCAATAGGGCAGCGCTCGGGTTTATCCTCCTGACACCCTTCCAGGGCCAGTCTCAAATTGGGCGAGATGGCGTAAAGAACTACACCCTCTTTCAAAATAACAGCAGGATCAGATAACTCAGGAGAGTCCGCAAGGAAACTCCTCGAGAGGGCATCCGCCTTAACATTCTTAGTGCCAGGAAGAAAGGAAACCACAAAATTAAAACGTGTGAAAAACAAGGCCCACCTGGCCTGTCTAGGATTAAGTCGCTTGGCTGATTCCAGATAAACCAGATTCTTATGATCCATGAGGACCACCACCTGATGTTTGGCTCCCTCCAGCCAATGTCTCCACTCTTCAAAAGCCCACTTCATGGCCAATAACTCCCGATTACCCACGTCATAATTACGTTCAGTTGGAGAAAATTTTCGAGAGAAAAAGGCACAAGGGTTACTTTTAGAGGTTTCTGGATCTCTTTGGGACAAAACGGCACCTGCCCCAATTTCAGAGGCATCAACCTCCACCTGAAATGGCAGAGAAACATCAGGCTGCTGTAGAACAGGAGCAGAAGTGAATCTCTGCTTAAGTTCCTGAAACGCAGAGACTGCCTCAGGAGGCCAATTCACCACATCAGAACCCTTTTTGGTTAAATCAGTCAATGGTTTAACAATAACAGAGAAATTACCAATAAATTTACGATAAAAATTGGCAAAACCCAAGAATCTCTGAAGAGCCTTTAATGAAGTAGGTTGGACCCAATCACAGATGGCCTGAACCTTGACCGGGTCCATTTCAATAACAGACGGAGACAAAATGAATCCCAGAAATGAGATCCTCTGTACGCCAAAAAGACACTTTGATCCCTTCACATACAGAGCATTCTCTCTCAAAATCTGGAACACAGTCCGAACATGTTTCACA
>JARQOD010000004.1:375976251-376012293 GCA_033576555.1 Oophaga sylvatica | reverse complement strand
CAACGTCTGTATTCCAAAACGTTACTACTTCCTTTCCAAGCCCTGCCGTGCGCCCAAACAGTTCCCCCCCACATATGGGGTATCAGCATACTCAGGACAAATTGGACAACAACTTTTGGGGTCCAATTTCCTCAGGAAAAATCAAGAATTTGGGACTAAAAAATCATTTTTGTGGAAAATTGTTTTTTTTTTCACACACAGGCATTATAAACTTTTGTGAAACACTTGGGGGTTCAAAGTGCTCACAACAGATCTAGATAAGTTCCTTAGGGGTCTAGTTTCCAAAATGGTGTCACTTGTGGGGGGTTTCCACTGTTTAGGCGCATCAGGGGCTCTCCAAACGCGACATGGCGTCCAATCTCAATTCCAGCCAATTTTTAGTTTGATAAAGTCAAACGGCGCTCCGTCCCTTACGAGCTCTGCCGTGTGCCCAAACAGTGGTTTTCCCCAACATATGGGGTATTGGCGTACTCAGGAGAAATTGCACAACTTTATCTGTCCATTTTCTCCTTTTACACTTGTGAAAATAAAAGAAAAGTTTGTAAAAGATCATTTTTGTGGCTAAAAAGTTAAATATTCATTTTTTCCATCCACAGTGCTTCAGCTCCTGTGAAGCACCTGAAGGGTTAATAAAATTCTTGAATGTGGTTTTGAGTACCTTGAGGGGTGCAGTTTTTAGAATGGTGTCACTTTTGGGTATTTTCTGCTATATAGACCCCTCAAAGTGACTTCAAATATGAGGTGGTCCCTAAAAAAAATGGCTTTGTAAATTTTGTTGTAAAAATGAGAAATCGCTGGTCAACTTTTAACCCTTATAATTTCCTAACAAAAAAAAAATTTGGTTCCAAAATTGTGCTGATGTAAAGTAGACATGTGGGAAATGTTATTTATTAACTATTTTGTGTGACAAATTTCTCTGTTTTAAGGGAATAAAAATTCAAAGTTTGAAAATTGCAAAAGTTTCAAAATTTTCACCATATTTGTTTTTTTTTTTAAAAATAAACGCAAGTTATATCGAATAAATTTTACCACTAACGTGAAGTACAATATGTCACGAGAAAACAGTCTCAGAATCGCGAAGATCCGTTGAAGCGTTCCAGAGTTATAACCTCATAAAGAGACAGTGGTCAGAATTGTAAAAATTGGCCCGGTCATTAACGTGCAAACCACCCTTGGGAGTGAAGGGGTTAAAGTATAAAAAAAGCTGCAGTGGCAGGTGTAAAAATTGCAAGATTTTTATTTTTTAATACAGATTGTGATAAGAAAAAAATTGCAAAAACATTTATTTTAAATACATCAATCGCAAACTTTTGATTTAACCCTTTCATGACATATTCCAATACAGTTGGAATTTTTTTCCGTTTTCCAGTGCACTATATGGTAAAATCAATTATGTAATTCAAAAGTACAACTCGGCCCACAAAAAACAAGCCCTCACACGGCCATATTAGTGGAAAAATAAAAAAGTATGAAAAGTTATGGCTCTTGGAAGAAGGGGAGGGGAAAACAAAAATGAAAATACTGAAAATGGCATGGGGGTTTAAAGGGATTAAACAATAGGTCATCCTCTGAAGACAGCTTCTCTTTAATCAACCAAATGCAAAAGGCTTGAAGCTGCAACATGTAACCTCTTCATTGTCACTTAAAAAATAATGACGTACTTTGTAGTGGACAATCCTGCCAGCTATGAAAAAAACTCAAAGAGTCTGTCTCATTATTTTATCTATTGCCTTAGACAAGAAAAGCTGTAAAATTACTGATGGAAATAAAAAAGCGACCCGTGATTTACAATCTTACCAACCTATACACTATCAAATTCAAAGTAGGAAAAATAAATCTTCTAGATGTACACACTTGAGGTGCAAAACAAAAGTTCACAGTTTTATGTGTTCTATGACATTTTCTGTAACAATTATTTATGGTTCCAGGAAAAACCCTGGTAACTTATTTTTCATAATTATGTACAGTATATACCATAATAACATGCGTTCATCGCAGATATTAATTGGTCATCTTTGGATGATGATCACAGTGTAACGCTGGTATTCTGTACTTTGTTTTCCAGCGTTACTCTGCATGTTTTTTGCATTAACCCTTTTGCTCCTTTCCCCTAACCAGCTGGGATACTGTTGTCTGTTACCTATATGGATGCTGCTCAGTTCCCGGCTCTGCTGCGTACCCGTACTTGCGTGAGTGGCTCCGCTGCTTTGCATGACCGCCCGCATGTGCGGTTCCTGACTTGCTGTGAAGGCCGTCCGTAGCTTGCAAAGTCCTCTGCAGTGGTGCATGACTTACTACGTGTTTGGCAGCAGCCATTGTTGGGTTCCCTCTGTGTTGTGCTGTCTGGCTCTGCATAGGGGGCGCGGCCCACACCTGTCCTGCTTTTATGTGGATTGGGTGTTTACTAGAATTACTGCTCCAGCCTATCGCTGTGAAGCAGCTCATATATAAAGTTCCCCAGTCCTAGTGGGCGTTGCCAGAGCTTCACATTGAATCCACACTGAATCCCTGAACCTAGCCATATGTGGTTGTGTGTTCAGCTCCTGCTCTGAAGTTGATCAGCTCTGGAGAGCTGATTCCCTGTTCCTGCTGTGTCTTGTTCCCTGATCCTGGATCTAACCCGGTACCTGAATGTCTGAACTGTGTCTTGTGTTTCCGCCTATGCTGGGGGCTGATTACCCAGATCGCCGTTCCTGGAGGCTGTATATCCAGGCCTGTTCCTGTTGTGTCTAATTACCTGAACCCCTGATCCCGGATCTAACCCTGTACCTGAATGTCTGAACTGTGTCTTGTGTTTCCGCCTATGCTGGGGGCTGATTACTCAGATCGCTGTTCCTGGAGGCTGTATATCCAGGCCTGTTCCTGCTGTGTCTAATTACCTGAATCCCTGATCCTGGATCGCATCCTGTACCTGAATGTTGTTCCTGTGCAGTCTAACTCTGTTTCAGCCATCAGCTCCTGATTCCAGTTACCTGCCTGTTACCTCTCGGCTTGCCTGTCTGCCATCCGTCTGCAGTTCCATCCAGAAGTTCGGACATCATCTGCAGAGGTCCCCGGCTCTTGCCTGCTCACCTGGGAGCGATCATCTGCCATCCGACTGCAGCTCCATCCGGAAGTTCGGACATCATCTGCAGAGATCCCCGGCTCTTGCCTGCTCACCTGGGAGCGATCATCTGCCATCCGACTGCAGCCTACCTGGAGGCTCCACCATATCAGGTCGTATATACCTGCCTGTCTAGAGACTGCCTGGTCACTTGCTGTGACAACCTGCCTGCCCAGAGACTGCCTGGTCACTTGCCGTGACAACCTGCCTGCCCAGAGACTGCCTGGTCACTTGCCGTGACAACCTGCCTGCCCAGAGACTGCCTGGTCACTTGCCGTGACAACCTGCCTGCCCAGAGACTGCCTGGTCACTTGCCGTGACAACCTGCCTGCCCAGAGACTGCCTGGTCACTTGCCGTGACAACCTGCCTGCCAGAGACTGCCTGGTCACTTGCCGTGACAACCTGCCTGCCAGAGACTGCCTGGTCACTTGCCGTGACAACCTGCCTGCCCAGAGACTGCCTGGTCACTTGCCGTGACAACCTGCCTGCCCAGAGACTGCCTGGTCACTTGCCGTGACAACCTGCCTGCCCAGAGACTGCCTGGTCACTTGCCGTGACAACCTGCCTGCCCAGAGACTGCCTGGTCACTTGCCGTGACAACCTGCCTGCCCAGAGACTGCCTGGTCACTTGCCGTGACAACCTGCCTGCCCAGAGACTGCCTGGTCACTTGCCGTGACAACCTGCCTGCCCAGAGACTGTCTGGTCACTTGCCGTGACAACCTGCCTGCCCAGAGACTGCCTGGTCACTTGCCGTGACAACCTGCCTGCCCAGAGACTGCCTGGTCACTTGCCGTGACAACCTGCCTGCCCAGAGACTGCCTGGTCACTTGCCGTGACAACCTGCCTGCCCGGAGACTGCCTGGTCACTTGCCGTGACAACCTGCCTGCCCGGAGACTGCCTGGTCACTTGCCGTGACAACCTGCCTGCCCGGAGACTGCCTGGTCACTTGCCGTGACAACCTGCCTGCCCGGAGACTGCCTGGTCACTTGCCGTGACAACCTGCCTGCCCGGAGACTGCCTGGTCACTTGCCGTGACAACCTGCCTGCCCGGAGACTGCCTGGTCACTTGCCGTGACAACCTGCCTGCCCGGAGACTGCCTGGTCACTTGCCGTGACAACCTGCCTGCCCGGAGACTGCCTGGTCACTTGCCGTGACAACCTGCCTGCCCGGAGACTGCCTGGTCACTTGCCGTGACAACCTGCCTGCCCGGAGACTGCCTGGTCACTTGCCGTGACAACCTGCCTGCCCGGAGACTGCCTGGTCACTTGCCGTGACAACCTGCCTGTCCGGATACTGCCTGGTCACTTGCCGTGACAACCTGCCTGTCCCAGAGACTGCCTCGGTTACTTACCATTACAACCTGCCTGCCCAGAGACTTCCTTGGTCGCTTGCTGTGACAAACCTGCCTGTCCAGAACCCTGTGCCAGTGACTGTGAATCCTTGCTATATAACCTGAGTTCATCTTGGAAGGAGGAGTCCGGTGTGTGCTGAGTTTCTGTTACTCTGTACTCAGCCTCTGTGCAAATCCCCGGCCAGCTCCCGTTGAGCCTGGCGGGGCTTACACCAGACCGCTGGGGTTCCTTTTCAGGTCGCTGCCAGATGTCCGTGTCCTCCCTGATGACCACTGCCTGATATCCGATGTCCGATGACCACTTCCAGATGTCCGGATCCTATCCATCTCTACCTGATGTCCGGAGCCTGCTGATCGGTACCAGATGTCCGGAGTCCGATGCCTGTGTTCCAGTCCGTGTCCCTGAGACCCAATCCGTGTTCCTGATCTTCCAGTCCGTGTTCCTGTCTGTGTTCCTGACTTCCTGTGACCCAATCCGTGTTCCTGTCTGTGTTCCTGACTCCCTGAGATCCAGTCCGTGTTCCTGATGTTCCGATGTCCTGCCGGTTCCTCCTTGGTCTACCCTGTGATGACGTCTGTCCTGGGTCGGTGTCTGATGTTCTCCTGCTGAGCCTGTGCTACGCCTGAGGCCTAAGAGAGAGGCCGTCCTAGTATGCCCGTGCCAGATGACCCTGGACTTCATCAACCCGTGATGACCCCGCCATCGTCTGACGTTCGTCCTGGGCCGGTGTCTGATGTTCTCCTGCTGAGCCTGTGCTACGCTCGAGGCCTGAGAGTGAGGCCATACTAGTATGCCCGTGCCAGATGATCCTGGACTTCATCAACCCGTGATGACCCCGCCATCGTCTGAAGTCTGTCTGAGGTCGGTGTCTGATGTTCTCCTGCTGAGCCTGTGCTACGCCTAAGGCTGAGAGAGAGGCCGTCCAAGTATGCCCGTGCCAGATAACCCTGGACTGCATCTACCCGTGATGTCCTCCAACACTCGTCAGTGATTCTGAGTCGTGTACCCTTCTCTGATGTGCGGAATTGGGAGCCCGGTCTTATGTTCTGTTTATGTACTGTGTTTCTTTAAGTAAACTTTATGTTTCTTCTTACCTGAAGTTGTGCGGTGTTGTCTAGTCCTGCAGGTCGCCACCTTGCCCACATGCTCAGCTGCCACGGATCCCGGTCGCTGCCCTTCCCTAGTCCGGGCAGGCCCGGGTCTCCCTCCGTGGTCCAGTGGGTCCACATTCTCTTATCATCTGGGACCCATGCCTCACGTCGTTGTGGACTGGCGGCGTGGGAGCATTGGCTAGCTGGGCAAGCTATGCCATGTCCCGGCGCCCCACAGCCGTGGGAAGCGCCACACACAGTAAAGAGCTACCCAGAGCTACGAAATAAGATTGACATTTTGCAAACTATGTCACTCTGTAACCTTATGAAATACACATTTTTATCATATATAACCATAGCTAAACTAAATATTACACAAAGTGCTATTCTTCATTATTACTTGAAAAAAAAGTAATAACATCCATTTTTCCATTAATACCAGGAATTAGTTACAATTCTATATTGTAACTTTTCTCCAAGGCCTAAGTCTAGGAAAGGTAAGTCTGATAATGTAGGTTTCCTTGTAAAGATGTCATGTTGTCACTTGGAGATAGCTTCACATAAATTGATCAAACTGTGTGATAAATGCCTCATTTTTTCGAAGTAAAAATTCATATACTCCATATTCACATACACCTTGGTACAGTCAAAAGTGTGGTTGTATTTGTTTGTATGCTAAAGCAATGCAGACACAATAGCCTGCGCCTGTATGTTTAATTTAGTTTGTCACTTTCTTTTCTAGAAGTGCACATTTGGGGGCACGTGACTGACTCCATATTCACTGAGCACTCCTCTGCCCTTTAGATGTGTAGGTCAAGACCCAGGAGAGGACAGTCTGAAAGTTTAGTATAATAGGGCTCTGTTAGTGGTTGTCTGGCAGCTCTAAAAATGTCCACCATGGACAGGCTTAGCAATCCTCTCTATTTATCAGAGGTCTTTATCAGCCCTGGTCTTCACACTTTAAGCTTTACACATTCAGCTGGACCCCTGGGCCCACGGCGTTGGCTGCTGGCAGTTTAGGTAGTTGCATCTTCGCTATTAATATCCTAGATTCTCCATTTTTCCATACTAACTAATGGTGATGAGCGAACGTGCTCAGTGATACTCGGATATCACTCGAGTATCTCGGTGCTCGGATATGCTGGGCACTGGTCGAGCATTTGTTACACAGCCAATAAATATGTAGGGATATTAGCCAGTCACTGTAATGCTGTAGCCACCTTGGTAGTGGCATTACTGTGATAGGCTGGCCGCATGACCTCTGTATAGACTTTGTTTCCAGGAGTGCACCCGTGAGGTGGCATGTGAGAGAAGATCATGGCGTCTGGCTCCGTTCTTTCAGAGACCGCTTGTTCTTCCACTCTCGCTTGTTGAGGCCTCACCAGAACCCATGCAGGTTGACTGCTTTGCTCTTACCAGTCAGCGACAGGATCGCCGTGCTAATGTCTAGTGCCTGTATACACAGGTCACTTCATTCATGCCTGTCCAGTAAGGCCGGAAAACTCCAACATCTAGGATTGGTAGGAGAGGCCTTCCTAGATGGAAAAGACTCCTCTCAAGCCCTGAGTCTTACTGTGGCCGTGTGACAACCGGTGAATCCCAGTTTGTTGAGACAGCGTATGTGGATTCTGGGGCGGCGGGAAACTTTGTCCTCCAGGCTGTAGTGGATCGCTTCCAAATTCCAGTCCATCCACTTCAAAACATTCTGGCCATAACTCTTGTTGATGGGAGAACTCTTCAGGAGGCGGCTCGTCTGGTTACTGAGCCACTTGTGGTCTGTATTGGGATGCTTCACACAGAGAAGATAGTCTTCTATGTTCTTCCTCACATGTTTCACTCCTTTCTCTTAGGTTTGCCATGGCTATGACAACATGAACCGATGTTCGACTGGGCAACTGGAGAGGTGCTCCGCTGGGGTTGTTCCTGTCATGAGAGATGTCTGGTTCCAGTATGTCCGGCTAAGTTCCCGTCTTCTACAGCATCGCTGCTTGGATTGCCGTCTGCATATTGGTTCTTTGCTGATGTTTTTGACAAGAAGGAATCAGAGACTTTGCCAACCCATAGGCCATATGACTGTCCTATTGACTTAATTCCTGGATCTACACCCCCTAGAGGTCGAATTTACCCTCTGTGCCCAGCCGAGACTCATGCCATGTCAGACTACATTCGGGACAATTTGGCCCTGGGATTCATTCAGAAGTCTTCCTCTCCCGCTGGGGCTGGGTTTTTCTTTGTTAAGAAGGACGGATCACTCCGACCCTGTATAGACTATCGGGGCCTCAACCTGATCACGGTGAAGAATAGATACCCTATCCCATTAATTCCTCAGTTGTTTGACCAGTTAAGAGGTACCAGAATCTTCACCAAATTAGATCTGAGGGGTGCCTACAATCTGATCCACATTCACTGGGGAGACAAATGGAAGATGGCTTTCAACATCAGGGACAGACATTATGAATACAGCGTGATGCCCTTCGGTCTCAGTAATGCACCGGCCATTTTCCAAGAGTTCGTCTAAGATATCTTCTGGGACCTTCTTTATTCTTGTGTTGTGTGTACCAGGAATATTCTGGTATTTTCCCCAGATCTGGCCTCCCACAGACGAGCAGTTCGGCAAGTTCTTCAGCATCTTAGGGAGAATCGACTCTACGCTAAGTATGAGAAATGCGTTTTTGAACAGTCCTCTCTTCCCTTCTTGGGGTACATTGTCTCAGATACCAGACTCAAGTTGAATCCTGAGATGGTCTCTTCCATCCTTAAATGACCGCTGCCCGTTGGAGTCAAAGCAATCAAAAGATTCCTTAGCTTTGCTAATTATTATCGGCAATTTATTCCTCACTTCTCCACTCTGACTGCTCCCATCTCTGCTATGACCCGAAAGAGAGCTGATCCAAAGAACTGGTATATCAGTTGTGGCTCAGCGGAAACAGACATCAATCACAGAATCAGGGTTCAAATCTAGAAGCATGAGAACAGCTGTTGGTTCTTCTGCCCTATTAATGTTTGGTACTAAGGAGTTATACAACACAGTAATTAGAATATAGCATTATTTCGGTTTTAGATTTAAATTAAATGTAACTATTCCCCCCTAGTTTTCAAAGTGGTGAACTGCATCAAAATACCCAACGGAAGCATTATTTAATATACTATTGAACTCTAGGGGACAAATCTGTGTTGAGAGAGCATTTGCCTTCATTCCACATTTATGTATAAATCTACGTAAAATCTGAAGTGCTCCTCCAACTATAGTCTAATAATCTCAGCAGAAAACTCCAACAAAACCACATGGTATCAAGTCCAAAACTATCATTAAACTATATGTATATGGACCTCATGTGAAATATATGACCAATGTGGACACATCAAACTAGACACATAGTTACCAAAGGAAAACAATGATGTACCAGTCCGAAATTAAAAACAATAAATCTTTATTATTTGCAAAATTATTAAAAAATTTACACAAGTGGACAATGGGAAACAAATGGACTATAGGAAATGGGAATTTGTATAATAGTCACATCACAATTGTGCATATATGCTGTTACAAAGGGGCACACCCACTCATGAATAGCCCGGCAGCGAGCATCATAAACAATATAAAAAAATAAATAGATCACTAGTATGCGCCATACTGTATGAAAATATTACAATTGCACAATATATAGAATTCTATTAGGTTTAGACCACACACCATAGTTGTTTAGGCTTATATGGTATTCTATAGGGATTCTAGATTGTGAGCCCCATTGGGGACAGTGCCAATAATGTTTGTAAAGCGCTGTGGAATTAATGGCGCTATGTAAATGAGTGAAATACATAAATAAATAAATATGGTATCCATACTGCAGCCTCATCTAAATCAATTGAATAGTCAGTGGTATTACCTACAAGTATTGTGCAGAGTGCGCAGCTCCTGGTAGGGATCCACATGGGTGAGGGTGCCCGCCCCAATGTACGTTTCGGTACTCCTTCGTCAGGGGGCACCAATCTCAGAAGGTAAAAGCCTTAGGCCAGGATCACACATGTGAGAAACTCGCACGATGCTCGTGCGAGTCTCTCGCATGAACACCCGGCACTGCCGCCGGCACTCGGACAGGAGAGTGGGCTGTATGTATTTCTATGCAGCCGCACGCACCGGTCCGAGTGCCGGCGGTAGTGCCGGGTGTTCGTGCGAGTTTCTCAAATGTGTGATCCGGCCTTAGGCCGGCGTCACACTGGCGACAGAATCGGACGACTGCAATGCGATGAAAAATCGTATTGCAGTCTGCCTATGTTAATCTATGGAGCAGCTCCCAGTATCAGCTTTTTTGTGGTCCGTTTTAAACGTCCGTGTGCAATCGCAGCATGCTGCGATTGTCACCGATTGTGGGTCGACTATCGCCAATGCAAGTCTATGGGAGCGATGAAAAATCTGATTACAAACGGACTGCATGTGTGACTTGCGATGAAATCGCATCGGTGTTCGAACGGATTAAGAGTGAAATAAAAGATGGTCAAAGATATGTGTTTTTATTTCATTAAAATTATTTATTCTTAAAGTGTGTGTGTGTTTTTTTTATTTACTTCAATAGGATAAATAATTGATAGTTGTCTAATTGACAGCTCTCAATTATTAACCTGCCTTAAGGTCACCTTTCAATACTAAGGTGACATTAAGGTGAGATTATTAACCCATTCGCCACCGCTACAGGGCAATGGGAATAGACGGGCAAAGTGCCAGAAAGGGCGAATCTAATTATAGATTTGCCCTTTCTGGGGTGTCTGGGGGCAGATGTTAGTAGCCAGTGGGGGCACAAAAAATGTACCCTCCCTAGGCTGTTATTATCTGCCCCCACTCGCTTGCTTTGTCTGTCTGGTGGAGAAAATACAGCGGGAGCCCACGCATTTTTTTTCAACGAAATTACACCTTTAATTAACCCCTACATGTCTGAAATTTTGCACAAATACACTCATGTAATTGTAAGTTCTAAACAAATATCAAAATACAGGAAATGACATGGTTAACTGTGTGGAAACAATGTATCATTTCATGTCGGCTTCTGTGATTTCACAAAAGCCGGCAATTGAATTAGCGGCTATAACAGTATGTAGAAGTGTATGAACTATAAATATATGTATATATACATGTCACAATGACATGTATATATATAATATATATATATATATATATATGTGTTCTATGTGTATATATCTATTCTTTTTTTTGTGATTGAAATACTATTCTTTTGGATCCATTATATGTCAGTTTTGCAAGCCTGCGAGAAATTCTCGCAAGTCGGATGAAAATCGGATGTTACAAGGTACACACACATGCGACTAAATCGCATCTTTGAAGGAAAATCGGATGCCAGAAGGATGTGTGATGTTTGCATTTTGATCCGACAATCGACCGTCTAAAACGGACCGATTTTTTGTCGTTGTGTGTGACGCCGGCCTTAAAGGGATTGTCTGAAACTAAATTCATTAGCGCAAATTTGTAACAGTAAGCAATTTTCTACATGTATACAAACAAAAAAAATAACATTATAGAGACGTTACATTTGAGTCTCCGGGTAGTTCTAATGCAGGTTTGAATGGAACAAGGTCATGCATGACTCTTAATCATGATTGTCATAATTAAGAGTCCTGCATGGACTCAATTCACCTGGCTTGACTCAGTGTCACTGACGATTTTTATACCTCCCTCCTTTAACTTTTTATTTTTAAATGGAAGGTTTTAAATATTTCTACCTGCAAATGCTGGATCATCTCATTCCTTCTTTCCTTGCGGGCATTCTGGGTGCCACTGTCACTTACTATGCCCTGCAGAGTCATGTTAGTCCTTGTCACTAAGTGTCACATGACATCATGAACTTTTTCGCGGCACAACCGCTTAGTAAGTGCCAGAGGCATTCAGGATTCCATGTGCAGAACCAACGATCGGATGGCACAGAAGACCAGACATGACGTTGAATCACGGTATCATGAATAAGCTTGCTCATCTCCTCAAGTGACCAAACATACCCATTCATAAAATTCAGAAACCCTTTCCTACACCTAGTCAATGCCACTCTGGAATGAATCGAGATGAACATTTCGCCTCTGTCGGCTGTCCGAGGGATGGCATTTGTGATTTGGCCAGTTCTCTGAACTGTTTGCTAAACTTACAGCCAGTTTAGAGCACTGGTAGAACGTCGGCTCCCTGCTGTCTCATTCAATTGTATTCACTTCAGACAAATGAAGAAATAAATGCGGGTGCTGCAGGGACAGAGCAGACATGTAGAGGCGACATACAGTGGCATGATGACGTCATCTCATCACCCTGCTGACGCCACAGCTGTGCCTCAGAAGCCAAGATGGAGGAAGGTCAGCACTTCATGGACTGTAATACAGAGGACTTCTATTGCAGACAGTGGGAAGTGTGAGCAGGGTTAGTGTGTTTACCTGAAAGTAACGATGACATGCTATACTAAACAGGCGACAGCATCCAACATACTGTATATCAGTGTCATGTACTCTCATAAAAACTGAAATATTCCCTCCTATTGATGCGCTGCCAATAATTCTATATATTTCTTCCTACATTTGTGTTCCAAAGGTAGTAAAACACAAAAAAACACTAAAAAAAAATTACTGTCTTTTGTAATCGTACTGACCCACAGAATAAAACTAATATTTGAATACACGGTGAATACTGTAAATAAAAAAACACAAAGAACAATATATTGGAAAAAAAATCAATCACAATTAAAAATAAGTTTTTTTTTAAGGCATCCAGACTTTGTTGCTGGTCTCAAGTATTGCTAGGACCTGTAGTGCGCTCCTAACCTTGCTGCAGGTATTCTGCATGGTCGGAGGAGTCAGGGAAGCCACGTGGCTGCAACTGCGCACACAGCCGTCACGGCTCTGCCAGCGGAGTGAGGGGGCTGCTAGCCCATAACACCCAACCTGTTGCCCCCCAAACCTACAGAGCCAACACTTTATCTTGCGGTTGCTCTTGTTTGCCGTCTCCATTCCTCTACGTCACCCAGACTCCTGCACAACCATACAGCAAGAGTACACGCACGTACACAGAAACCTGACCACTGTTTTGGGGGATTAATACGGTATATCAATAAATATGCGCCCTGTGGCGAGCAGTGTGAGTCCAGTCTGAGCTTGTCCGCGCTGCGCCTCTGAAGTGTGCTGCAAAGAAGCATAAAACTAATATTTACTATATTTGCTGTAATGTCATTTATCATCCAGAGTTTATGTTTATCTTATTATCCAGATAGACAGCGCGCCTTTTCTTCTCCCCCTAGAGATATAACTATATATATATTACAAATAGTCTGTGAAACCAGCACTGCTGGCACAATGCCCACTTCTAAGATGGCGTCCACGCTTCTGACGCGTAACCGGAAATCGATGGCAATAAAGTTTTTGTTAAAAAAAAAAAGTAAACAACATGGCGGCGTCCATGGTCAGGGTGACAGGTAATGGAGGTCTCAGAGAACGGGCGATAGAGAGGACTGTGCGGTGATAGCAGCTGCTCACATAGGAGGCGCGTGTGAGGCCGGACGCTGCCTGTAATATCGCGATACACTGATGACAGCTGGGGCGCGCCTGTCTCGCTGCTTTATGGACACTGGTTGCTGAGACCTCCACACACCAGTAGCCAGCCAGCGGTCACCGTAGCCACATTACTTCTGATTTGATACTCTGCTTGATTGTGAAGGTTTTCTGACCAGACTGAATTCACACGGCCCTATTATATGGCCTCAGTGCCCATTCTGACCGCAGACTCCTGACCTGAAGTCAAATCTTTCTAGCATATGCCTATGTGACCGTTAGTTCAGGCAATGGTGGCCATAAGTCAGGGGTGACACAAGCGTTTCACAGTCCATAGATGAGCCGTAGCGACTTCAGCCTGCCACCCATGTATGAGGCTATATACCTGAAGAAATGTGATAATGTCTGAGGATAAGAAGAGATTCAAGCAACAATAGCTAAAAACACATTGTTTTTATTGAAAAAATACTTAAAACCATATTATTATTTCTATAGCACCATTGATTCCATGGTGCTGTACATGAGAAGGGGTTACATACAAATTACAGGTATCACTTACAGTAAACAAACTAACAATACAGACTTTAACAGAGGGGAGAGGACCCTGTCCTTGCGGGCTTACATTCTACAGGATGGTGGGGAGGAGACAGCAGGTTGGGGGATTGCAGCAGTTCTGGTGTTGGTTGAGGCGATATCTCCGGTAGTGGTGAGGAGGCAGCGGGGTCATTGCAGGCTGTAAGCTTTCCTGAAGAGATGGGTTTTCAGGTTACGTCTGAAGGATCAGAGAGTGGTTGATAGTCGGACATATATAAAATGACAGGGATCATCAACAAGGACAAGTAAATGCTTGTAATGTAATATCCTGACAGGATTCACAAGGATAAGTAGCCAAGGGTATAGGGGTATACAATGCCAATGCTTAGCTGTAATAAAGGATATAAACATCCTGTCCATAGTACCTAAAGCCAAATGCTCAGGTGCAACACCTCAGTGACGTAATCCTAGATAAATGTAAAGCGGTATCCTTACCTGTAAAATAAATGCGCTGCCTAATGGATCCCAGGCACTGTGTCCCACCATGCCAATGCTGCTTCGCCCTGCCTCCTAACACGCCGAGAAACGGCAGTAAAGTGTGAAGTATGGATACTTACGGGCCCGAACCCTCTAGTGGGTGCCACCTTGATCAATACACTTGTATTGAGCAAGACAGCACCCCTTCTGTCTCCTGTTTAGTCGCAAATTAGTCAAGAGTGCCCATTCTGACCCCTTCCTTTTGGTGAAGGCTTCTTCATTGGGCATGTGAGCATCCGAACTGGACCATAAGAAGAAGGTGGCTTAGTCTATTGAATCACAGTTTAATTTAACCTCCTATTTTGAAAAAAAATGTTTAGGAATGGTCTAAGAAATATATCAAAGATTTGAAGTTGATGACTTGGCCTCCAAATTCTCCAGATCTTAATTTGATACAGTCATGGCCAAAATCGTTGGTACCCTTGAAATTGTTCAAGAAAATGAATTGTTCTAAAAAATTATTGCAATTACACATTTTATTATATGCATGTTTATTTCCTTTGTGTGCATTTGAACAACACAAATATTGATGAAAGGTTGCAACGCATGATTGTCTGGATGGTGAATAAGCAGCCCCAATCAAGTTCCAAAGAAATTCAAGCTGTCCTGCAGGCTCAGGTTGCGTCAGTGTCGGCGCAAACTATCCGTTGACATTTGAATGAAATGAGACACTATGGCAGGAGACCCAGGAGGATCCTACTGCTCACAGACATAAAAAGGTAGACTGCAGTTTGCCAAAATGTACGTGCTTAAGCCATAATCCTTCTGCGAAAGCGTCTTGTGGACAGATGAGACCAAGCTAGAGCGTTTTTTTTAAATCAAATCATTCTACTGTTTACCAAAAAAGGAAGGAGCACAGTACCTACAATCAAATATGGTGGAGGTTCAAAGATGTTTTTGGGTTGTTCTGCTGCCTTTGGCACTGGGTGTTTCGACTGTGTGAAAGGCAACATGAAATTTGAAGATTACCAAAGGATTTTGGGTCGCAATATACTGCCCAGTGTCAGAAAGCTGGGTTTGCGTCCTAGGCCATGGGTCTTCCAGCAGCACAATGACCCCAGAAATGGATGGAAACAAAGCGCTGTAGAGTTCTGAAGTGGCCAGCAATGAGTCTGAATTTAAATCCCATTGAAAATCTGTGGAGAAATCTTTAAACTGCTGTTGGGAGAAAGCACTCTTCAAATATGAGAGACCTGGAGCAGTTTGAAAAAGTAGTGTGCCAATACTATGGGCCATGACTGTATAGCATCTGTAGTCTGCTGCTAATGTGCAACAGCAGATGTCACAGAGTTTGCCGACAAGAGGTGAACCTACATCACGTTCAGCAGTTGTATATAATTTTATGGCTGATCTTCAGTATGTAAAATCAAAATGGTAGCTTTGGGTCAAAATATACCGTTAGGGCTTGTTCACATTAAACGCCTGCGGCATTAAGCATTGGACGATCTGCAGTCTTTTATCCCCTTTCCTACATCGGGCGTAATAATACTGTAAGGTTCTGTGTACATGTTCCTGAAACTCAGTTTGTTCGTCAGCCATTTTACTTTCTGTCTTGCTGCAGCTATCTTGCCCTCAGTCAAAATGGAGTTTCCAGCTTGCATGTTCCCGCCCTGATTCTCTCCTTTTGCTTCTTAAGCAGCCACAGCTGAGCAATCAGTGCTTCAGAATCTAGCCTGCAGTGAACCTGTGACCTGACTCCTAAAGCCTTGGACCTTGTACTCCAGCTATTCCTACTGAGGAACTCTGAAGCACTTGTGGACTCTGAACCCTGCTCTTTGAAAGACCCACGTTTGCCTGGACTTACGGTAACAGAGAAGAAGATCCTGAACCTGTTGTGGAGAGTGATTGCTGAGCTTAGTTACTCTGGCCTGCTGTGTCTCCTGCTTCTGTGTCTGCAAACTGTGTGACTATTTTTGCCAACTTGTATGAAGTAATACAAGACTTTCTATATCAAACCTGTGTCTCATGTATTTTCATCGCACCCAAGCACAAGACGCTATATGAACTGTACTACATACATTACAAGATTCTGAAGCCAAAACGTTAGTGTCTGCTGGGTCTGGAAAGGCTGTGTCTGCTGTAACTGTGGATATCGGATGTCCGGTTGTACTTTCTGTGATGACAGTGGTTGTGACTTCTCACAACCATTCCAGGTGAGCAATTCCCTTAAGTGTTTTTTTTTCTGCAGTGTTACCACAGGTAAACACTATTGTTTTTTTTTTCTCTTTTCTCTTTTTTGTCTGCTGTAACTGTGGATATCAGATGTCCGGGTGAACTTTCTGTGATGATAGTGGTTGTGACTTCTCACAACCATTCCAGGTGAGCAGTTCCCTTAATTTTTTTTTCTCTCTGCAGTGTTACCACAGGTAAACACTATTGTTTTTTTTTTTCTCCTCTCCTCTTCTTCCAGTACTCCTGTCTTAAAAGATCTGGAAAATGGAGACCGCATAAAGGAACTTTGCGGAGTGACTGATAATATCCTTGCAGATTTGCAGAATATAAAGACCCGTTTTTCAAGCCTACAGAACCTCACTAATCACAATTTGCAAGTGTTTGGACAGACTGCCCAGGATTTGCGAGCCAGGATTGAGGTTCTAGAAGAGCGAGTCCAGGCTCCTGCCGTAACCCCGAGTTCTGGGATTCCCAAGTTGCCCCCTTTTCGTTTTGGCGGTGAACGTGAGAAATTCAGGGGATTTATTAATCAATGCAATCTTTTTTTTTCTGCACATGCTTCACAATTTCCCACTGAACGATCTAAGGTGCTTACTATAATTATGTTGCTTACCAACAAGGCTTTGATGTGGGCAAACCCTCTGATTGAGACTGAGGATGATTGTTTGAATCACCTTGATGCTTTTGTTTCAGCCATGGGGCAGGTGTTTGATGACCCCAATCGAGGTGCAACAGCTGAAGCAGCCATGTTGGCTTTGCGCCAAGGTAGGCACTCGGTAGCTGAATATGCCTTGGATTTCAGGAGATGGGCCCTTGATACCACCTGGGACAGCTCCGCCAAAAAATCTATTTTTCGAAAGGGGTTATCTCCACTGATTAAGGATGAACTTGCTCGTGCCGACCCTCCACTGCGTTAGGTGACTTTATTAACTACTGCATCCGTATTGATACTCGTCTGACTGAACGCAGGCAAGAGAGATGGTTCGAAAGCAATCGCACTAACCTTTTCCTACCTTCCTCTCCAGCTAAGGAACCTTTGAGTAGGATTACACGGGAACCTGAACCCATGCAGGTAGACTCTTTACAACGACGGGTTAGTGATGCACGCAAGGAACATCGTTTTAAGGAAAATCTATGTTTCTATTGTGGTAAGTCAGGGCACTTCATTATAAACTGCCCCAGCCGTTCTCGTAAGACTACTGCAGCACTCATTCATTGTGAGTGTTGCGAGAGGGGATCTGTCAGGTCCGAGCCTCAGGCTCCAGAGAGATCTGCAGCAACAGATCTTGATTTCTCGGACTTAAACTCCATTACCTCTGAGGACGTTGACTGTGTAAACGCTGCCATTTTTCAAGTTTCCTCAGCGGTGTCCCAGCTGAGTTGTAAGAAAAACAATTCTCATTGCTTTCTTTCCATCAAACTCTGGGTTGACTCAGCTTGGGTGTCTAGCTCTGCTATGATCGACTCAGGGGCAAGTGGAAATTTTATGGATGTCTCCTTTGCTCTGAAACAGGGGATACGTTCAGTGAAGAAGGCTACTCCAGTACAGATGGAAACTGTGGATGGCTCCCTGCTGACCTCTGGACCAGTGGATCAGGAAACAGAGCCTTTGAGGGTTCTTATGGGTAAAGATCATCAAGAGAAACTGTCCTTTATGCTTATCTCTTCTCCCCACTTTCCCATTATTCTAGGGCTACCATGGCTGCAGGCTCAGAATCCTACCATTAACTGGGAGACCAAGGAATTACACTTTCCAGAGAAACAGATGAGTCCAAAAGTTTCAGCTTGCTCTGTTCCTAAAGGAACCATGTCAGTCCCTGAACTACCAGCTGTATACCAGGACTATATGGATTTATGTGACAAGAAGAACGCTGACCAGCTTCCTCCTCACCGTCCATATGATTGTCCAATTGAATTATTGCCGGAGCAGAGATACCTTTTGGTAAGATCTACCCCCTGGCGGGGCCCGAGCTAAAGGCTTTAAAGGATTACATAGATGAAAATCTAGCCAAGGGCTTCATACGCCCCTCTTCATCTCCTGCAGGTGCACCCATCTTCTTTGTAAAGAAGAAAGATGGATCTCTGAGACCATGCGTAGACTATAGGGAACTCAATAAGGTTACTATTAGAAACCGTTATCCATTGCCTTTAATCCCTGAGTTATTGGAGAGAGTGCGACATGCCAAAATTTTCTCTAAACTAGATCTTCGTGGGGCCTATAACTTAGTCCGTATTAGACCTGGGGATGAATGGAAGACTGCATTCAGGTCACGCTATGGACACTTTGAATATCTAGTTATGCCTTTTGGTCTGAGTACCGCCCCAGCCACTTTCCAACACTTGGTGAATGACATCTTCAGGGATCTCCTAGATACATTCGTGGTAATTTATTTGGATGATATTCTAATTTTTTCTAACTCCACAGAGGAACATCATGGACATGTGAGAATGGTCTTGGAACGTCTAAGACAAAATCATCTTTACATCAAACTTGAAAAGTGTGAATTCCATAGGACCGAAATTCAATTTCTGGGGTATGTACTGTCTACACAAGGAATTAGTATGGATGGAAGCAAAACCCAAGCCATCAAGGATTGGCCAAGTCCTAGAAATGTGAAGGAGGTACAGCGCTTCATCGGGTTTGCCAACTTCTATAGACGTTTCATTAGAAATTTCTCTGAGGTAGTGTCACCTATCACCCAACTTACCCGGAAAGAGTCTAGGTTCTCCTGGACTCCCCAAGCTCAGGAAGCATTTTCCCGTCTAAAAGATAAATTTACCACTGCACCTATCCTAGTACATCCCAACCCGAGCTTGCCTTCATAATAGAGGTGGATGCTTCAGACTGTGCCGTTGGAGCTATACTCTCTCAGAGAACAGGTGAGAAGAATGTCTTGCATCCCTGTGCCTTCTTTTCCCAGCAGTTGTCTTCGGCTGAGAGGAACTACGATGTGGGCAATAGAGAGTTGTTGGCCATTATTGCCGCCTTCAAAGAATGGAGACACCTTCTTCAGGGAGCTGCACAGCAAATAGTCGTCCTGACAGATCATAGTAACCTTGAGTTTATCAGGTCGGCTAAGTGCCTGACTCCTCGCCAGGCTCGCTGGAATCTTTTCTTAAACCAATTTAATTTTATCATTTCTTATAGACCAGGATCGCGCAATGAAAAGGCTGATGCACTCTCTAGGATTTACTCAGCAGAGACACGTCCAATTACTCCTCCTAAGACTATTCTTCCTGACTCTAGATTCCTAGGAGTGATTCATAATCAAGACCTACTTAAGGACATCAAGGAAGCATACCATGCGGATTCCTTTTTGGCACAACCCCCAAGGGACGTAAGTCTTGTCTTTAAGAATGGTGTGTGGATTCAGGGACAACGCCTGTATATTCCTGAAACAGTCAGATTGAGAGTATTGCAACTCATTCACGATTCCAAGATAGCTGGGCATAGAGGAATTCTAAAGACACAGGAATTTCTCTCTCGTTTCTTTTGGTGGCCCACTTGCAGGAAGGATGTTTTAAACTATGTCACTTCATGTGAAGTCTGTGCAAGATGCAAAACACCTCGCTCCTCACCAACTGGTCTGTTACAGCCTCTTCCCACCCCGTCCCGCCCGTGGGGATCCATTTCTATGGACTTCATTGTGGAGTTACCAACCTCTCAAGGGAAGAACACCATTCTAGTGGTGGTTGACCGTCTAACAAAGGCAGCTCATTTTATCCCTTGTGTCGGCTTACCCACTGCAAAACAGACATCAGATTTGATGATTAAAGATGTGTTTCGCTTACATGGAGTACCGGATGAGGTTATTTCGGATCGAGGGGTGCAATTCACTTCTAGGTTTTGGCAAAATTTCTGTGCAGCATTGGACATTAAAGTAAACCTTTCTTCTGCTTTTCATCCCCAGACTAATGGACAGACCGAATGAACCAATCAAACCCTGGAGCAGTATCTCCGCTGCTTTATCTGCCACCTACAGGATGATTGGGTGGATCTACTTCCATTAGCTGAGTTCTCGTATAACAACTCTCAGAGTGCCTCCACTAAGCAGTCTCCTTTTTACTCTAATCTAGGTTATCATCTTAACATTCTACCACGATTTCCCATAGAAACGCCTTTACCAGCAGTGGCTGAAAGAATCACGTCTTTACAGAAGAATATGGATCTTCTAAAGGAGAATCTGGAATCGGCTCAGGAAAGGTACAAGAAAGCAGCAGATAAATTTGTAAACCTGCACCAGCTTTCAAGGTAGGAGACTTGGTCTGGCTGTCAACCAGAAATCTTAAGTTAAGGATTCCATCGTCTAAGTTGGGACATAAGTACATTGGACCCTATAAAATCAGTAAAATTATAAGTGCCGTTGCTTGTCGTCTTCAACTGCCCAGAACTATGAGAATTCACCCTGTCTTTCATGTATCCCTACTAAAGGCTGCGACACCCAATACGTTTCCTGGACGTTCTTCTCCTTGCCCTGACCCAGTGCTAGTCGATGGTCAGGAAGAATTTGTGGTGGAAAGGATTTTAGATTCCAGGTTGTATAGAAATCAGTTACAATATCTGATTAAATGGCAGGGCTACCCAGTGGAGGACAACTCATGGGAACCAGTCAATAACGTTAATGCTCCTCGCTTGCTCCGTCAGTTTCATCAGAGGTACCCACACAAGCCTGGCCTGAGGTCATCCGGAGGTTGTCCCTAAGGGGGGAGTAATGTAAGGTTCTGTGTACATGTTCCTGAAACTCAGTTTGTTCGTCAGCCATTTTACTTTCTGTCTTGCTGCAGCTATCTTGCCCTCAGTCAAAATGGAGTTTCCAGCTTGCATGTTCCCGCCCTGATTCTCTCCTTTTGCTTCTTAAGCAGCCACAGCTGAGCAATCAGTGCTTCAGAATCTAGCCTGCAGTGAACCTGTGACCTGACTCCTAAAGCCTTGGACCTTGTACTCCAGCTATTCCTACTGAGGAACTCTGAAGCACTTGTGGACTCTGAACCCTGCTCTTTGAAAGACCCACGTTTGCATGGACTTACGGTAACAGAGAAGAAGATCCTGAACCTGTTGTGGAGAGTGATTGCTGAGCTTAGATTACTCTGGCCTGCTGTGTCTCCTGCTTCTGTGTCTGCAAACTGTGTGACTATTTTTGCCAACTTGTATGAAGTAATACAAGACTTTCTATATCAAACCTGTGTCTCATGTATTTTCATCGCACCCAAGCACAAGACGCTATATGAACTGTACTACATACATTACAAATACACCGATGTCAGACACCCTCCCTCCAGCGATGAGCCCACATCTTTCCCAGCACATGTCAGCTGTTTTGAACAGCTGATATGTGGCCGGAACCGACGCAGGTATTAACCTGTTAAATGCCGCTGTTAAACTGATGTGTCATTTACTGGGCGGTACACTGCTGTTGCAACACAATCAGTGATTTATTAGCAGGAGATTACTACATGACTAGCTGTCTCGTGCATCCTAGTCCAACACAGCTCCCAGCAGTTTTCTGTCACTACACAATATACACCGAAATTTCTGAGAGATCTGCAGCAGAGAAAACTATGACTATTGTAGCTATTGCATCCACTATTCTAAGTGACACATCTCTGGAATACAGGTCCCGTCCTCATGGTGCTGTCAGATCACAAAGCAAAAACCTGATCACAAATTGTATTTAAAATGCTTCAAGCTTTGAAAGTCATGAAGCAACCTATCTATTCTTATGGTGGTTTCTGCTTGAAATGTATATAGAATGTAAAAAAAAAAACCATGGCCCGCTGCAAAAGATGACCAAAAATGCATCAGAAAAAATGCTTTCCTTAAAATACAGCTGGCCTTTTTCTGAAGTGTCTCCTAGTTCAAAAGTGACGTGGGTAGGCTGGCGTAAAAACATACTGTGTGCATATACTTTAACAATGTCAAATTTCATAACTATTAATGTTTTATTCTGCATTTACAGGTCTAATTTGCAGATTTCATGGCACCTTGCAAGCAAGGAGGAATTTGTCATTATCGCAAACCTCGATGCAGAAGATTCCTCATGCCTTGTGGAATTTAGGACGCTTGAATCATGTAGCCATTGCTGTACCTGACTTAGAAAAAGCCAAATCATTATATGAAAATGTTTTGGGAGCCAAAGTAAGCGAGACCATTCCCCTTCCTGATCATGGAGTGTATACCATATTTGTGGAGCTGGCAAACACAAAGCTGGAGCTTCTTCATCCTCTGGGACCGAACAGCCCTGTCTCTGGCTTCCTTCAGAAAAACAAGGCTGGTGGAATGCATCACATTTGTATTGAGGTATTGACGCTTCACAACAAATCAATCCCTATTTGCTATGTATGCAAGATATATAGGAAGAATGCTGGCATGTAAACAAGTCCTTGCAGTTTATTTGGCTCACATCTCAAGGGGTATGTGCACATGGTATGTGAAAATGCCGGTGCTGGTTTCCCTGAAGCGTTTTTCTGACAATATTTTGGACGTCTTTCTTGGCAGTTTTGCCGCACGAGTCTTTTTCTTTTCATTCTACATATAGTGGAATCTACCAGAAGAATGGACTAGCCACTTATTTTTAGCCTCTTCACTTCTTTTGAAGTGTGAAGCTGTTAAAAAAAGTGACAAAAGTTGGAATATGTGCACAACAAGTCAGGTTGACCTTGTTTTGCATATGTATGTTCTTAACGCTATTTCAGGTAGGTCCTAGGAGGGATACTCCTGAATAAGACATTGTGTGCATATACCCTATAAGAGGTTTACATGAATCATACTCACTGTACAAGCAAAAATTTATGTATTGGACACATGGTGTACCCTTCTGTGTGCATCTCGCCATAAATCCTACTCCTGGCCCGACTTGCAGCAAAATTATGCAACTTTTTAAAGCTTTTTACTCCAGAATACTGGTTTAAAAGCTTTGGTGAATCGAGTCCTAAGTGTTAAAATTATTTTGGTTGTTTCAGGATTTCTGCTTGATATATAGAAAAATTCAATAGGGGGTATTGGTGTACTCGGGAGAAATTGCACAACACATTGTATGGTCTAGTTTCTCCTGTTACCCTTGCGAAAATGCAAAATTTGGGGTTAAAGCAACATTTTTGTGGGAAAAATGAAAAAATTTTTTTTTTTCCTTCCATTCTGCTTTTATTTCTGTGAAGTATATAAAGGGTTAATACACTGCTTAAATGTGGCTTTCAACACCTTGAGGGGTGCAGTTTTTAAAATGGTGTCATTTTTTGGTATTTTGTCATATAGGCCCCTGAAAGTCACTTCAAATGTGTTGTAGTCTTTAAAAAAAAAAAAGATTTTGTAAATTTTGTTGGAAAAATGAAAGAATTGCTGACAGTTTTAACCCTTTTAACTTCGTAAAAAAAAGATGCTTAAAAAATGATGCTGATGTAAACGTACACATGAAAATGTTCTTAAATTATTTTTTAGTGGTGTGACCATCTGTTTTAAGGGCATAAAATTTATTTTTCCAAATTTTCATTAAATTTCCAATTTTTTTCATAAACACAAATCATATTGGTCTAAATTTTAGTACAATATGTCATGAACAGCAATCTCAGAATCAGTTGAAGCGTTCCAGAGTTATTACCGCATGAAGTGACACTGGTCAGAATTGTAAAATTTGGCCTGGTCAGGAAGGTGAAAACAGGCTTGGGGTGAAGGGGTTAAGAGATCGTTCTTATTGAATATAATGAACAATTATCATTTTCTTCTTCTCCTGTAGGTTAATACCAGCTTCATAATTTGTGACAGCAGAGGGCAGCAAATCCCCACTCTCCATTAAAAAGCTGTCAATAATTTTAAAGGACTGCAAATGTTTTTTTTGTTGCAGTGACAGACAACACACACACACACACGCACCACGCACGCACGCACGCACGCACGCACACACACACACACACACACACACACAACACAACACACTGTTTTAAACTATATTGGAAAGCAGCATTGACTATGCTTTCTGATGCCAGGGCATTCCGCAAGAAAACAAAAGATAGGTGGGAGATAGAAGAATAATATCCCTGGCATTATTTAAGGGTACATTAAATAATTGTTAGTGTATCAGCACAATTTGGGACTAACATAAATTACAGCCGAACGTAGAGAACCATTAAAAAATAATAGATCTTTATTAAATACAAGATAAAACAATTGGTAATAAAATATGAAGAAAAGAGTAACATAACAGAGTGCACAGTAGAGGGGGTATAACTAATACGTCCTAGAGAAAAATTATGATGATTGCCTCAAAAAAAAAAATAATTTAAATTGAAAAAATCTCTTGTGCAGAGGCTATTCAATACCACTGGCAAAGAAATTATAGCTAAAATGTAAAAGTTATATTGTCCTGATTAGCTAAGTACAGATCAAATATATCAGATATAATATGTAGCTGCCGTTCAAAAGCTGCCCGAATAAAAGGGATTACATAGAAAGTTATGCAGTAGAAAAAGGCTGTAAATCAAGTAGTATAAGATCCACCAAGGCAAACGGATAAGTGAAAAATAAAATAAAAACCATAAAAATTATTACCTTATTGGAGAATATGTGCTGTAGGATGGATCAGAGTTCCACCCCGACGCGCGTTTCGCAACACCAGCTTCTTCCGGGGACGTGTTTTCTATACTTCTTGATTGATTTTCTAGTTATTTTAGCCGTTCAATATTTTTCCTTTTAGACATTTTGTATATGGTTTCAATAATTTTATATTTTGACTTTTTGGGACACAGTGATATAGAATGTTTTTGTTTAAATTATTTCTATTTCCCTTATTTTTCATGGGGAAAAGTGGGGTGATTCGAAATTTATTATTTTTTTTTTACTTTTTAAAAATATTTTTAAAACATCTATTTATTTCGATTATACTTTTTTAGTCTCTTTAGTGGACTTGAACCTGAAATCATTTGATTTATTATACTGCCAACTACAATACCATGGTGTTGCAATATATAGGGAAATCTGTTGTGAATGGGTTTGAGATGAGTTCTGAGCAGAGGCTCCCTCTGGTGGTTACAAGCGGTACTAGTGAAGATTGTGAGGACTGGGAATCAGGTGTTACTGACTGGTCTTATATAAGGGAGTCATTTTCCCATCAGGGTTGCCGGTGATCAATTGTTCTGGTCTGAATCCTTCATTCCAGTTTCCCTTGTAGCCTGCTGTGTCGTGTCTGCATCTCCTGCTACCAGATAAGAATTTTTCTTCTTTTTGTTGTTGCTATATTTTTGCATTTTGTCCTGCACTTCTTTGGGGCCTTCTGGGTCCCCTCCGGGGGCTTCTGCCTTCTCAGTTTAGTTCAGCCACTGAGTTTTGTTCTTTTGCTTTTTCCAGTTTTTTCAGTGGCTGCTGTTTTGATTTTGTTACACCAGAGAGCTAATTTAGGTGGTAGAGGTCGTGTGATCTCAGGTGATTTTGAAATTAGTAGAGTTGGTGTTTTTCAGGGTTTTCTGGGATTGCAGTAAGTACCCTTCCTGTCCTTTTCTATTTAGATAGTTTGGGCCCCAGCGTTTGCTCATTCTATTTTCTTTCTGTGTCAGTATTTCCTCTTGTCTAACCGCCATTACATGTTTGGGGGCTTTCTATTATCTTTGGGGTTCTGCTCCGGGGCAGATAGCTTTCCTATTTCTATCTTTAGGTGTAGTTAGTTTCTCAGGCTGTGACGAGGCGTCTAGGACCAACGTAGGAACGCTCCACGGCTGCCTCTAGTTATGGTGGTTAGTCAGGGTACTGCAATCCCATAGATTCCAACTGCTCTGGTGTATTGCCTTTTTTACCTGCACTCCTCAGCTACCGAAACATAACAGTATCACCGGCCCAAAATTGAAAATTGTATGGTACTCACAGAAGGGAAAAAATATTGTGATAGAAAAAAGGTTGTCAGAGTTGTCAGAGATATTTTTCTGTTTGTTGCATTTTTTTTTTTTTTCCCTCTGTATCTCTGGGTGCTGGGGAGGATCTTTTCTCCCAATGGAGTTTGCACAGTTGTCTGGCCGTGTGGATCAGCTTGCCACTGAGGTTCGGAGTATTGCTATCTATCTTGCTGGGTTGCCTGTTGTGGAACCTAGGATCCCCATGCCAGATTTGTTTTTAGGGGATCGAGCTAAGTTTCAGAAATTCAAAAATAATTGTAAATTGTTTTTTGCCTTAAAATCTAAGTCCTCAGGAAACGCAGCGCAGCAGGTTCAAATTATCATCTCTCTCCTGCGCGGCGATCCTCAGGATTGGGCTTTTTCCCTGATACCTGGGGATCCTGTTTTGAGTGATGTTGATGCGTTTTTTCAGGCTTTGGGGTTATTGTACGATGAGCCTAATGTCACTGATCAAGCTGAAAAAGCCTTGTTGGCATTAAATCAGGGGCTTGATGACGCTGAGTTATACTTTCAGAGATTCCGTAGGTGGGCAGTCCTGACCAAATGGAATGACGACGCTTTGGCGGCCCTTTTCCGGAAGGGTCTGTCGGATAATGTAAAGGATGTTATGGTGGGATTCCCTGTCCCCTCTGGTCTCAATGATTCTATGTCATTAGCGATTCAAATTGACAGACGTTTGCGTGAGCGGAGAAGTATGCGTGGAGTGGTGTTGCCTTGTGAGCCAGCTTCTGAGCCCATGCAGTGTGATGGAGTGGTGTCTGGGGCACAGCGTCATGAGTTTCGAAAGCGCAATAGGTTATGTTTCTACTGTGGTGATGCCTCTCATGCTATTTCAGTCTGCCCTAAGCGGGGAAGACGTTTTGCACGCTCAGTTGTCTTGGGTAGTGTTCAGACTAAGTTTTTATTAACTGTCACTCTGATATGCTCTCTGTCCTCATTTTCTGCTCAGGCTTTCGTTGATTCTGGAGCAGCTATTAACCTGATGGATTATGATTTTGCTAAACGTTGTGGGTTTCCCTTGATACCCCTACAGAAGTATATTCCCCTACTGGGGATCGATTCTACCCCTTTGGCTGAGAATAAACCTCAGTTCTCTACTCAGGTGATAATGAGGGTTGAACCTGATCACCAGGAGTGCTGCAAATTTTTGGTTCTATATAATCTGCATGACACTATCGTGCTGGGTTTCCCTTGGTTACAGTCTCATAATCCTGTTTTGGATTGGAAATCTGTGTCTGTAACCAGTTGGGGCTGCCAATGTGTTAATACCAACACTCCTGTTTTTTCTGCCTCCCCCCAAGCTCAGGATGTTCCTGACTTTTTGTTTGATTTTTCTGATGTGTTTAGCGAAAGTAAATCTGCATCCTTACCTCCCCATAGGAGCTATGACTGCGCTATTGAATTAGTGCCGGGTAGTAAATTCCCTAAAGGTCGCCTTTTTAACTTGTCTGTACCTGAACATGACGCTATGCGGTCTTATATCAAGGAATCATTGGAGAAGGGTCATATCAGACCATCCTCTTCACCCTTAGGTGCCGGTTTTTTCTTTGTGGCCAAAAAAGATGGTTCATTAAGGCCGTGTATTGATTATCGTCTCTTGAACAATATTACTGTGAAATATCAATACCCGTTACCCTTGATTTCTGACCTGTTTTCCAGGGTGAAAAACGCTACTTGGTTTACCAAGCTTGACCTCAGGGGGGCATATAACCTTATTCGCATTAAGCACGGGGATGAATGGAAGACGGCATTCAATACCCCTGAAGGGCATTTTGAGTACCTAGTGATGCCCTTTGGGCTCACTAATGCCCTTCCGTCTTCCAGTCCTTCATGAATGACATTTTCAGGGATTTTGTGGACAAATTTCTGATTGTTTATTTGGATGATATCTTGATTTTTTCTAATGACTGGGACTCTCATGTGAAACATGTTCGGACTGTGTTCCAGATTTTGAGGGATAATGCTCTGTATGTGAAGGGATCAAAGTGTCTTTTTGGCGTAAGAAGATCTCATTTCTGGGATTCATTTTGTCCCCATCTGTTATTGAAATGGACCCGGTCAAGGTTCAGGCCATCTGTGATTGGGTCCAACCTACTTCATTAAAGGCTCTTCAGAGATTTTTGGGTTTTGCCAATTTTTATCGTAAATTTATTGGTAATTTCTCGGTTATTGTTAAACCATTAACTGATTTGACCAGAAAGGGTTCTGATGTGGTGAATTGGCCTCCTGAGGCAGTCTCTGCATTTCAGGAACTTAAGCAGAGATTCACTTCTGCTCCTGTTCTACGGCAGCCTGATGTTTCTCTGCCATTTCAGGTGGAGGTTGATGCCTCTGAAATTGGGGCAGGTGCCGTTTTGTCCCAAAAAGATCCAGAGACCTCTAAAAGTAACCCTTGTGCCTTTTTCTCTCGAAAATTTTCTCCTACTGAACGTAATTATGACGTGGGTAATCGGGAGTTATTGGCCATGAAGTGGGCTTTTGAAGAGTGGAGACATTGGCTGGAGGGAGCCAAACATCAGGTGGTGGTCCTTACGGACCATAAGAATCTGGTCTATCTGGAATCTGCCAAGCGACTCAATCCTAGACAGGCCAGGTGGGCCTTGTTTTTCACACGTTTTAATTTTGTGGTTTCCTTTCTTCCTGGCACTAAGAATGTTAAGGCGGATGCCCTCTCGAGGAGTTTCCTTGCGGACTCTCCTGAGTTATCTGATCCTTCTGTTATTTTGAAAGAGGGTGTAGTTCTTTCCGCCATCTCGCCCAATTTGAGACTTGCTCTGGAGGGGTGTCAGGAGGATAGGCCCGAGCGCTGCCCTGTTGGAAAATTGTTTGTCCCGGACCAATGGAAAAAGAGTGTGATGTCTGAGATTCATTGTTCCGCATTGGCTGGGCATCCCGGAATTTTTGGTACCAGAGACTTGGTTAGTCGGTCCTTTTGGTGGCCTACCTTGTCTCGCGATGTCAGGGAATTTGTGCAGTCCTGCGGGACTTGCTCTCGCTCCAAGCCTTGCTCTCGCTCTAGTGGTTTGTTGATGCCATTGCCTGTGCCCAAGAGACCATGGACCCATATCTCTATGGATTTCATTTCCGATCTTCCTGTTTCTCAGAGAATGACCACCATCTGGGTAATTTGTGATAGGTTTTCCAAAATGATACATCTTGTGCCATTACTAAGTTGCCTTCCTCCTCTGAATTGGTGCCGTTGTTTCTTCAGCACGTGGTTCGTTTACACGGCATTCCTGAGAACATTATGTCTGACAGAGGAGTCCAGTTTGTTTCCAGATTTTGGAGGACTTTTTGTTCTAAACTGGGTGTTCAATTGTCTTTCTCCTCGGCATTTCATCCTCAGACCAATGGTCAAACTGAGAGAACAAACCAGACATTAGAGACTTATCTAAGATGCTTTGTGTCTGCTGATCAGGATGACTGGGTCTCTTTTTGCCTTTGGCTGAGTTTGCTCTTAATAATAGGGCTAGCTCTGCCACTTTGATGTCTCCGTTTTTCTGTAATTCTGGTTTTCACCCTCGATTTTCTTCAGGACAGACGGAAGCTTCTGTCTGTCCAGGTGTTGACTCTGTTGTTGAGCGTATGCAACAGATTTGGGACCAGGTAGTGGAGAGGTTGTCCCTCTCTCAGGAGAAGGCCCAGCGGTTTGCTAACCGGCATAGGACTGATGGTCCTCGGTTTAAAGTGGGGGACTTGGTCTGGTTGTCCTCAAAGAATATTCCTATGAGAGTAGCATCTCCTAAATTTAAGCCTAGGTTCATTGGACCTTATAAGATCATGGAGATTATTAATCCTGTTTCTTTTCGTTTGCTTCTTCCAGGGACATTTAAGATCCATAACGTGTTCCACAAGTCCTTGTTGAAGAGGTTTGTTGAGCCAGTGGTTCCTGCTACTGTGCCTCCTGACCCTGTTTTGGTTGAGGGCAATCTGGAGTATGTGGTTGAGAAAATATTGGATTCTCGTTTTTCTAGACGAAGACTCCAGTATTTGGTTAAATGGAGAGGTTATGGTCAGGAAGACAATTCTTGGGTGTTTGCTTCGGACATCCATGCTAGGAGACTTATCCGTGCGTATCATAGAACTCATCCTGACCGACCTGGTTGCTCAAATGAGGGTTCGGTGACCCCTCCTCAAGGGGGGGGTACTGTTGTGAATGGGTTTGAGATGAGTTCTGAGCAGAGGCTCCCTCTGGTGGTTACAAGCGGTACTAGTGAAGATTGTGAGGACTGGGAATCAGGTGTTACTGACTGGTCTTATATAAGGGAGTCATTTTCCCATCAGGGTTGCCGGTGATCAATTGTTCTGGTCTGAATCCTTCATTCCAGTTTCCCTTGTAGCCTGCTGTGTCGTGTCTGCATCTCCTGCTACCAGATAAGAATTTTTCTTCTTTTTTGTTGTTGCTATATTTTTGCATTTTGTCCTGCACTTCTTTGGGGGCCTTCTGGGTCCCCTCCGGGGGCTTCTGCCTTCTCAGTTTAGTTCAGCCACTGAGTTTTGTTCTTTTGCTTTTTCCAGTTTTTTCAGTGGCTGCTGTTTTGATTTTGTTACACCAGAGAGCTAATTTAGGTGGTAGAGGTCGTGTGATCTCAGGTGATTTTGAAATTAGTAGAGTTGGTGTTTTTCAGGGTTTTCTGGGATTGCAGTAAGTACCCTTCCTGTCCTTTTCTATTTAGATAGTTTGGGCCCCAGCGTTTGCTCATTCTATTTTCTTTCTGTGTCAGTATTTCCTCTTGTCTAACCGCCATTACATGTTTGGGGGCTTTCTATTATCTTTGGGGTTCTGCTCCGGGGCAGATAGCTTTCCTATTTCTATCTTTAGGTGTAGTTAGTTTCTCAGGCTGTGACGAGGCGTCTAGGACCAACGTAGGAACGCTCCACGGCTGCCTCTAGTTGTGGTGGTTAGTCAGGGTACTGCAATCCCATAGATTCCAACTGCTCTGGTGTATTGCCTTTTTTACCTGCACTCCTCAGCTACCGAAACATAACAGAAATCGCAGTCAATGAAGCTCAGCCTGTAGTTGTGCTTCATTTGAGGATCAAAATGGCAGTGACAGGGGCCTTCATCAGGCCCCAGCTACCATAGTTAAACCAACCCATAATTCCTTGCGGGGAGCTGATGGAAGCCAGTTATCGCGTGCATCGACACTGATGTCATTTTAATAACGTCAGAGATTGACAGTGGCATTTAAGTGGTTAAATATGCTGCAACCTCTGTAGTTAGACAGACGCCAGCCATATAACACAGCCGGCGCCTGCCAGGTATGGACAGGCATATCTCCTCACACTGGGCAGCATGGTGGCTCAATTGTTAGCACTGCAGCCTTGCAGCACTGGGGTCCTGGGTTCCAATCCCACCAAGGACAACAGGTTGTATGTTTTCCTCGTGTTTGCCTGGGTTTCATGTTCTTCGGTTTCCTCCCACACTCCAAAGATATAGGGAATTTAGATTGTGAGCCCCAATAGGGACAGTAATGATAATGTATGTGACCGCTGCGGAATAAGATAGCGCTATATAAGCAAAGTAATAAATAAATAATCTTTATTAACCTATGAAAAAAATGTGTGGAAATAAGAGAATAGCTATGTGCGAGGTGATACCAAGTATGTTATTTTTTTTCACTTTTATAAAGACCTAGGGAAAGGGGATGATTTGAACTTTTTTACACAGCCGACAGTGTCTGAGCCAGCTCCATATATGCAATGTGAACAGGGAGTTAAGGCAGCTAAATAGTTTTTTTTTTTCTTTGTACACCTGCTTCTCGGAGAGAGTGAAATAGGTGGTAGTGAGGGATTTTAACAAGGTTTAAAATCATATCTATTGGTTAATTTTTATGATTTTTTTTTTGCATAAATAGAACATTAAGATGACAGCTAAATGTCTCCGAGAAGAAAATTTACATGAATATCTTGCCATATTTTGTTTTTGCTCTTAGGTTGATGACATCAAAAAGGCAATGTCTGATCTGAGACAGAAAGACATTAGATTATTAAGTGAAGAACCAAAAACTGGTGCACATGGAAAACCAGTTGTATTCTTGCATCCAAAAGACTGTGATGGAGTCTTGGTAGAGCTGGAAGAAGCCTAATGTAAATTACTGAAATATACAGAACTGAGAAAATGTAAAGGTAATTACTGTCCAAGAAGTCAAATCAAATTACGTTACCATTACTATTAATTTTCTATATCGTACTGGAAGTAGGATCTTACAAAGGAAATAAATATATAACTATTTAGAAGTACTCTTCTGCTAAATCTAACATCTGTTTAATTTATACAGCTGTCTGTATCTATATGTGCATTGAATGATTATGAGCTGTCTGTTAACTTGCAAATAAAGTTAAGAACTTGGGAGTTCTTGTGCCAGAAGGTTTGGATAGGGGTGCTGTCATGGGTGTGTCAGAAGCTGTATACCATCACTCTGGAGGTCTCAGCATTTTGCTTTGCAGACTTCTTCCTGGTCCTTCTGACTTTGGGACCCAGTGGCAACCTCCCCCTGCTCTAGTTGACGCACCTGAACCGAGGTGTATGTAACTCCCTGCTTGCTGCTGGAAGGCGTGGTTGGTATTTCTATTTTCAGTTCTCTGTTGCGGCTTGGAGCTATTGCAGTCTGCTATCTTTCTCCTTGGTGTTGCTGGAGAACTCTCGGAGTCTACTCAAGGTAAGTGTTCCCCCTTGTTTGTGTATCCCATCTTTCTTTAACGGTAGTGGGGATTGACTAGCAGTCATCCTGTCCTTCCCAGTGCAGTGCCTATCGCCAGGGTCAGGCAGGCATTAGGTATCCTGCTCGATGATAGGTGCAGAACCTATATAGGGGTGATAGGGCAGACAGGGTAACATTAGATCTGCCTAGAGGCCTACACTCCCCCCCCCCCCCCTCTTCCCTAGTGTTGGACTCCCTTCCTCTTATCCCTTCGTGTTGCACTTATACCTTCCCACACATTGCGTGACAGGTGCATTCCCATCAGGTATGTAAAAAGGAACTGCTAGCAGAGTTAAATCACCAACACGTATCATCCGACAAACTATACATATGTTTTAATTTGGATGGGATGAGATGAATTTTCCTGCAGACGTACATAACAAAAGGTGGATTTTGGAGCTCTTAATATCGTTTTAAGTTCTACTAGAGAATAAATAAAGGAGACTGAATAAAAATGTAAGTTAGGAGTTTACTATTGAGTGAGAGGAGCCCTTTGGGGAGTTTTTGTCCAAAGACTTTTGAACCAGATTAGTAGTATATGTTTTTAAGTTGATTAAATTTACATTGATTAAATTTGTATCTTGCTTATCTTTGTGATAAGATTCATTGGAAATATGTTCTTTACATATGACCACCTTGTACGTTTCCCATACTGTGTTGGTGGAGAAAATTTCTTGGTGTTTCATGTTAATCTTGTCTTTGCCACTACGCAAATTTTATAAAGTTTCATTTAGCCTCCAGTGACAGTCCTTCTGTTGGGAAGCTGGAGAGTTCACGGTTGAAATGATAGGTCTAAAGCCCCCATCTCACACAGCGATCTCGCTAGCGAGATCGCTGCTGAGTCACTAGTTTTGTGACGCAGCAGCGATGTCCCCAGCGATATCGCTGTGTGTGACATTCAGCGCGATCATCCCCCCCTGCTGGGTTTCGCTGATCGTCGCTGAATGTCCTGGACATTTTTTTGATCGCTGGTCTCCCGCTGGCCAGCACGCATCGCTGCGTGTGACAGGCGGGAGACCAGCGATCCGCTGGTAACCAAGGTACTCAGCGGGTTTCCAGGCGCGGGGCTGTGCCTGGAAACCCGCTGTGTACCTTGGATACCAGCGCCCTGATGCAGGGAGCTGGTAACCAAGGTACACAGCGGGTTTCCAAGCACCGCGCAGCGCCTAGAAACCCGATGTGTACCTTGGTTACCAGCTCCCTGCATCAGTGCGCTGGTATCCAACGTACACTGCGGGTAACTAAGCGATGTTACCCGCAGTGTGGCTGTGCTAATCGCTGCCTGAGCTACCTGTTTGGCAGCTCAGCAGCGATCATGTAGCGATACACCAGCGATCCTGATCGTTGTCGGGATCGCTGGTGTATAGCTATGTGAGACCCGGGCTTAAGGAGCTATTGAGATCACTCGCGAGAGTTATACTGCCTTTGACAGATTTGGATAACGTGATGGGATCCATTGTTGTTGAGCTCTGGTAGGGGGCATAGAGATTACAGATGGAGTACATTTGGTTATCAATTACAGCTGTGGTGAATACAAATCTATCTTTGGGATCCGTTGCATCGTTAAGTAGTTGTAAATTCAAATTTTTATAGAAACTGATGCTAACCCTCATTGTAGTAGCAGCTTAGGAAGAACTATGCAGCCACTAAAAATACTTAGATTTTGAAAGGTTGAGTATGTGGTTATCTTTGAAATTGGTCTCTTGGAGTAGTCAAATTTGAATGTTTTCTTTATTTAAAAGGAATCTGTCAGTAGAATCAACCTTCCTAATCCGCCTGCATGGACATGCAGGTCATAGGAAACTAAATAAAATAATACCTTGATATCTGCAATCCAATGTCTTATTCCATAGAAATTAAGAAAAATATTAATTACTTAGGATTAAATTATCGGATCCCAGATTTCAAGGTATTATTTTATTAAACATTTTGTGACATGCATGTCCATATAAATGGATTAACCCCCGGCCCATTTTCCGTTTCTGCATTTTAGTTTTTTGCTCCCCTTCTTTTCAGAGCCATAACTTTTATTTTTCTGTCAAAAGGGCCATGTTAAGGCTTTTTGTGGGACAAGTTGTTCTTTGCAAAGACACAATTGGTATTAACATATCGTGTACTGGAATACAAGAAAAAAATTTCAAGTGCGGTGAAATTGCAAAAAAAGTGCAATTCCACACTTGTTTTTTTTTTTTTTTTTACCATGTTAACTTAACTCTAAAACTGACCTGCCATTATATTATGATTCTCCAGGTCATTGCGAGTTCATAGACATCAAAAATGTCGAGGTTCTTTTTTATTTAAGTGGTGAAAAAAAAAATCCAAACTTTGGTAAAAAAAAAAAAAAAAAATGGCGCCATTTTCTGAGACCCGTAGCGTCTCCATTTTTTTGTGATTTTGGGCTGCGTGAAAGCTTATTTTTTGCGCACCGAGCTACTGTCTTTATTGATACAGTTTTGGTGTTTATACGATCTTTTGATCGCCGTTTCTGTATTTTAATGCAATGTTGCGGCGACCAAAAAAACGTAATTTTGTCGTTTTTAATTTTTTTCTCGTTACGCCGTTTACCGATCGGGTTAATTCTTTTTTATATTGATCGGGCGATTCTGAGCACGACGATACCAAATATGTACAGTACAGACCAAAAGTTTGGACACACCATCTCATTCAAAGATTTTTCTGTATTTTCATGACTGAAAATTGTAAATTCACACTGAAGGCATCAAAACTATGAATTAACACATGTGGAATTATATTCTTAACAAAAAAGTGTGAAACAGCTGAAAATATGTCTTATATTCTAGGTTCTTCAAAGTAGCCACCTTTTGCTTTGATTACTGCTTTGCACACTCTTGGCATTCTCTTGATGAGCTTCAAGAGGTAGTCAACCAAAATGGTTTTCACTTCACAGGTGTGCCCTGTCAGGTTTAATAAGTGGGATTTCTTGCCTTATAAATGGGGTTGGGACCATCAGTTGTGTTGTGCAGAAGTCTGGTGGATACACAGCTGATAGTCCTACTGAATAGACTGTTAGAATGTGTATTATGGCAAGAATAATCAGCCAAGCAAAGAAAAACGAGTGGCCATCATTACTTTAAGAAATGTAGGTCAGTCAGTCCGAAAAATTGGGAAAACTTTA
>JARQOD010000004.1:375806804-375976151 GCA_033576555.1 Oophaga sylvatica | reverse complement strand
AATGATTTTAATTATTTAAAAATCATACTATGTGATTTTCTGATTTTTATTTTTAGATTTTGTCTCACAGTTGAAGTGTACATACAATAAAAATTACAAACCTCTCCATTCTTTGCAGATGGAAAACTTGCAAAATCGGCAATGTATTAAATACTTATTTTCCCCACTGTATATGCATGCATGTATCTAGTCTACAATTTTTCTGTCATATAGTTATTTAAATATACAGATAGGAATATATATGTACACATTCACACATGGTCAAAATTGTTGGTACCCTCGTTTAATGACAGAAAAACCCACAATGGTGACAGAAATAACTTGAATCTGACAAAAGTAATAATAACTAAAAATTCTATGATAATGAACAAATGAAAGTCAGACATTGCTTTTCAACCACGCTTTCCCAGAATATAAAAAAAAAATAAAACTCAAGAAATAGGCCTGGACAGAAATGATGGTACCCTTAACTTAATATTTTGTTGCGCCTCAGGCCCTGCTGTATCTGCAGAATTAAAGGGGCTGGCTTCCAAGAAAGTGGTCTAGCGTTCCACCATGCAGTGCCACCCCGCGGCCCACTGAGAAAATGCCTTTTGTGACAGATTAGCTAACCGAGCCTGGTGCTTAACTAAATCCATAACATTCAACAAACATCTCTGTCCCGGGCTACAGTATTTTTCTTCACTGTGTGTGTTTATGTAATGATTAAAAGGCTTTGTATTATCTTGGACTCATCATAAAATTATCGTAACTAAAAAGCAAGTGGTCGAAAAAGAATAATAAGTATTACAAAAATTGTAACTTAAAATTGTCTTTTTGTCTGTTTTATTACATTTTTTAACAAATGTATTACCGTATATACTCGTGTATAAGCCGAGATTTTCAGCCCATTTTTTAGGGCTGAAAGTCCCCCTCTCGGCTTATGCGCGGGTCATATACGGGGTGGGAGTGGGAGCGGGGGTGTCGGATCATACTCACCCCTCCGCCGGCGTGGTGTCTGCAGCTCCCCTGCTTCTCCCACCATCTCTGGCTCCTTCCTGCAGCGGTCACATGGCACCGCTCATTAAGTCATGAATATGCACATATTCATGACTTTAATAAGCGGTGTGACCGCTGTAGGAAGGAAGAGCTGCTGAGACCGCCGGGAGAAGAGAGGCTGCAGAGAGAGACGCGCCGGCGGAGGGATGAGTATAGCGATATTCACCTGTCCCGTTCCACCGCTGCGCGCTGCTCCGACCTCCTCGTCCGACTCTGAATGTTCAGGCAGAGGGCGCGATGACATCGTTAGTGCGCGCCGCGCCCCCAGCCTGATCATTCACTGCCGAGGACCCGGAAGCAGGAGCAGTGCAGCGCTGGAGCGGTCCGGTGACAGGTAAATATCTCATACAAAAACATACAAAAAAAGGCTGCACTCTATCATACTAAAGCATGACAATATGGAATACATGAAATTTAGAATAGCAATATGGCTTTGGAATATAAGGAAAAATTTGAGACGCTTAGTATAAACATTTGGCCAAACATTTTAAAGCCCACCAACCATCGTCAAGGTGGTCTCAATACTGGTGAGTCCCTAACCTAATGTGAACATACCTCTATTAGGCTGATATCTGAATTTCTGGGTGAATATGCACCTCTGTCAGCAATGCCTGCATTTATGGGTAAAGTAGGGACCTAGTGTAATTAAAATCACCACCTGGTGGGGGCGGAGTGCTCGGTCAGCAAGCTAACATTCAATAGACAAAAAAAACCTGACTGGCACTTCCAGACTAATGTGAACTAGGTGCAAGCCAAGGGAAGCTACCCCCATGTAAAACATACAAAAAAAGGCTGCACTCTATCATACTAAAGCATGACAATATGGAATACATGAAATTTAGAATAGCAATATGGCTTTGGAATATAAGGAAAATTTGAGACGCTTAGTATAAACATTTGGCCAAACATTTTAAAGCCCACCAACCATCGTCAAGGTGGTCTCAATACTGGTGAGTCCCTAACCTAATGTGAACATACCTCTATTAGGCTGATATCTGAATTTCTGGGTGAATATGCACCTCTGTCAGCAATGCCTGCATTTATGGGTAAAGTAGGGACCTAGTGTAATTAAAATCACCACCTGGTGGGGGCGGAGTGCTCGGTCAGCAAGCTAACATTCAATAGACAAAAAAACCTGACTGGCACTTCCAGACTAATGTGAACTAGGTGCAAGCCAAGGGAAGCTACCCCCATGTAAAACATACAAAAAAAGGCTGCACTCTATCATACTAAAGCATGACAATATGGAATACATGAAATTTAGAATAGCAATATGGCTTTGGAATATAAGGAAAAATTTGAGACGCTTAGTATAAACTTTTGGCCAAACATTTTAAAGCCAAATGTCAGGTAAATATCTCAGGTAAATATCTCAGGTGCCAGGGTCCTGAGTGAGCGGTGACACCGGCACCTGTCCCCCATAGTGCGCCGGTGTCATCGCCTGCTTAGGACACCGGCACCTGGCCCCCAGCGACGAGAGGTGAGTATGTCATTTTTTTGCAGCAGCAGCGCGGCAGCATAAGGGACATACTATGGGGCACAATCTGTGGAGCATATGGGGCATAATCTGTGGAACATATGGGGGCATAATCTGTGGAACATATGGGGGCCAAATCTGTGGACATATGGGGGCCTAATCTGTGAACATATGGGGCCAATCTGTGGGACTATGGGGGCCTAATCTGTGGAACTTATGGGGGCCTAATCTGAGGAGCATATGGGGCCTAATCTGTGGAACATATGGGGGCCTATTCTGTGGAACATATGGGGGCATAATCTGAGGAGCATATGGGGCTAATCTGTGGAACATATGGGGCATAATCTGAGGAGCATATGGGGGCTAATCTGTGGAACATATGGGGCATAATCTGTGGAACATATGGGGGCCAAATCTGTGGGACATATGGGGGCCTAATCTGTGGAACTTATGGGGGCCTAATCTGAGGAGCATATGGGGCCTAATCTGTGGAACATATGGGGGCCTATTCTGTGGAACATATGGGGGCATAATCTGAGGAGCATATGGGGGCCTAATCTGTGGAACATATGGGGGCATAATCTGAGGAGCATATGGGGGCCTAATCTGTGGAACATATGGGGGCATAATCTGAGGAGCATATGGGGGCCTAATCTGTGGAACATATGGGGGCCTAATCTGTGGAACATATGGGGGCCTAATCTGTGGAACATATGGGGGCCTAATCTGTGGAATATATGGGGGCCTAATCTGTGGAATATATGGGGGCATAATCTGTGGAACATATGGGGGCATAATCTGAGGAGCATATGGGGGCCTAATCTGTGGAACATATGGGGCCTAATCTGTGGAACATATGGGGGCATAATCTGTGGAACATATGGGGGCATAATCTGAGGAGCATATGGGGGCATAATCTGAGGAGCATATGGGGGCCTAATCTGTGGAACATATGGGGCATAATCTGAGGAGCATATGGGGGCCTAATCTGTGGAACATATGGGGGCATAATCTGAGGAGCATATGGGGGCCTAATCTGTGGAACATATGGGGGCATAATCTGTGGAGCATATGGGGGCCTAATCTGTGGAGCATATTGGGCATAATCTGTGCAGCATATGGGGGCATAATCTGTGGATCATACGGGGGCATAATCTTTGCAGTTTATGGGGGCCTAATCTATGGAGCATATGGGGGCATAATCATTTTTCACCCTAGGCTTATACGCGAGTCAATAGTTTTCCCAGTTTTTTGTGGCTAAATTAGGGGGGTCAGCTTATACACGGTTCGGCTTATACATGAGTATATGTGGTATTTGTTTGTTTTTGTTTTTTTTCCTCAATGGATCCACTTAAATGCAATGTTTACTGAACATGTAAATAAAGTTGATGATTCACATTTTTGTCTGAACAGATTGCCAGTTGGACTAGGTAATTAGATTATGGCCACATAATAGGGTATGTTCCCACGATCAGGAAATAGCAGCACTTTGGACTCAGAGTATTTTCACTACGTCCAAAACGCTGCATTCAATCACGCAGTTAAATCCACATATGTTCATTGAACCATGTGGATTTACCGCATTCACTGCATTCTATTGTGGAAATTTCTGTTGCGGAGACTAGAGTCTCTGCCACTGGAATTGACATGCTGTGGATCGTAAACCATGCGCCGCGGGTGAGTTTATGCAGAGTCAAATAGAAGCACAGTGGGCTTGGGATTTCCATAAAGCCCATCCACTCTGTATCGTACAATGCTGCGGTTTGGACCCAGCACAGGTGAGCCGCATCCAAACCACTGCTATTCCGGATCATGGGCACATACCTAAAGACTTCTAGATGGCTTGTGATTCTTTCATTGTCTGATGACCAGCCTGTTTATCTTGTAACAGCAAAGTTTTGTTTTACATGGGTGGATTTAAATGTAAGCTGTGAATAACATTAATGTGGTAATCTCTTGTGGTTTCACTTTATAAATGATGTAATTCAAAGGTTTGCATCCTTTGCTATCTCCCATATACAAAAGAGATATTAGTCGGCGTAAGATCTTCAAATAAAACAAATCTCTCCTTAATACCCAGGGAAACTCTCTCTGCCAAGTGCTCCTGTATAGAGTTGAGCGAATTTGTTCGGGTTCCCTATGGCGCAATCCGAATTAGCTGCAAAGAGAACCCGGCTTCCTGGATCGCGCCAGCCGAACAGCTGATCGGTACAGCAGCTGCATGTGTCGCGGAACCCGAACAAATTCGCTCAACCCTACTCCTGTATTCTCTGTGAGAGAGCCATAGCCAGGCTCCTCCATCTGCAAAATATACACTGCTCAAAAAAATAAAGAGAACACTTAGCACAATGTAATTCAAAGTCAGTCACACTTGTGTGAAATCGACCTTTCCAGTTATGAAGCAACACAGATTGTGAATCAATGGAACATACAACAGGTAGAAATAATAGACAATTAGCAAGACAACCCTTATAAAGGAGTGGTTGTGTCAGGGGTGACAACAGACCATTTCTCTGTTATCATTCTTTTTGGCTGTTGTTTTGGTCACTTTCGCATTTTGTTATTGATCTCACCCCTAGAGGTACAGTCGCATGAGGGGGTGTCTACAACCCACAAAAGTGTCTGTCATCACAGTGTCCAGAGCATGGAGCAGATACCAGGAGACAGGCCAGTACACTAGGAGACAAGAGACCTGGAGGGGGCCTTAGGTGGGCAACAACTCAGCAGCAGGACTGCTACCTCCTTTGTGCAAGGAGGAGCAGTGCCAGAGGCTTGCAAAATGACCTCAAGCAGGCCACTAACATCCATGTGTCTGCTTAACCCCTTAATGACCGGTGCTTTTTTCAGTTTTCGTTTTTCGCTCCCCTTCTTTCCAGAGCCATAACTTTTTTATTTTTCCGTCAATATGGCCATGTGATGCATTGTACTAGGCAGCGTGTTAGGTTGTAGTTTAATTAGATGGATAGTGCTTTTGTGATATGTACTTTCAGATATAGAGCTTGACAATGCTTCTGTTCATTTGTTTAAGAATTTGCTTTCCAAGCAATAAATCATAGACCTTTGAAACTGAATTGTATAAAAAATTTAAAGTCTGAATTACTATTTGTCCACAGGAGGAATCTGCTTCTCTGACCTTCTAGGGGCATCAAAACACAATAGCAGACTCCAATCAGAGGGCAATAAAACTTTCACTCCTTATCTATGAACTGTTCCAATATTTATGTTCATCCCTCTGCCATAATGACAGTTCTGCTTCATGTCACTTGTCTTACCTATTGCATTATTCCTGTATCCTGTTGTGTATAAATATGTGATTCTTCAGATTTTGTATTAGTCTTCGCCTGATGAAGAGACCTGAGTAGTCTCGAAAGCTTGCAATTTGTTACCATCTTTTCAGTTAGCCATTAAAAGGTATCAACCACTGAGGACTCTCAAGTCTAAATATTTTTCTATCTACTGGCTAACACAGTACGAAGATACACATCTTTCCTATATCATATTTGTCCACAATTATTTTGACAAAATGCACGTGTACTATTTTGGTGTATGCATATGTGTACATGTTATTCTCTTTTTCTTGGTTAATAACAAATTAAAAAAAAATATATCAGGGGGTGATGAAGGAAAAACTCCGAAACGTGCGTTGGGGAAGCGCCACGCCACATTACCACTAATAACAGGTATTTTCTGAGGTTCTAATGATTTTGTAGCCATAATTTTTGGATTTATCCTGGTAATTTTCTATATATAAAGGGACTTTGCAGATGTAATCTCTTTGCATTTACTGGCTTGCACTTTTGCACATCTGATTGTTATTTGCACATTTTCTGTTTGATTTACAGATATTACACAGTGTTCTATTTTTGAGGTCTTTTTTATTATGCACTTATATTTTTTATAGATACATATTTATATAATCATTTGTAGTATCACTGGTTCACTTTGAGATTTTTCATCTGTATTTACTATGTGTCCCCTAATATATTAAGTATGGTCCTACAACAAGTTATTTTGGTATTTTAAAAAAAAAATTTTTTTGTGGCTCAGTACACTTCTAGTTGGCAGTGTTCTTTCATTTTTTATGTGCTAATTCTTTGATATTCAATAAAGATTATTTACAATTGTAAACCCTCTTGTCATATTTAATATATACTTTAGATTTATATATTTTTTTCCAGATTTGTCTTTGTAGAACTGTCTCCGAATGGTCTGCCATTCACTTTTTTTAGTAGTAATATAATAACAATATATGTTTCTGATTTTTTATTAAGTTAAAATTACTGTTATACGATTAACCAAGGTATGTAAGCACAGTAAAAGGTCTGGGTGTTAAGCCCCCCAGAGAAGGCAGAAAACAGGACAGGACCTGGTGCTCAACAGCCCGACACTGACTGAGATAAAGCGTTGCTCAGGCATCCTCCTATGCCTTAAGTACCGGAGGTCTCTTGGCACTTAGCTGGGGACACCATAGGAAGGTGCACACTGACTCTATAAGAACCAGGAAGTGCCGTTCCCCTATGCACACAGCCAGGAAGTTTGCAAAGAGCAGGCAGGAGACATGAGGTACACAGCATGGAGCCGGCAGAAGACAGAACTCACAGCATGGCCCGGAGTAGTGAGTAAACTGGTGTGTAAGGCAGGTGGAGGATGGGAGGACATGTAGTAATGCCGGCAGGGTTGTTACAGATGCTATGGACTGGCCTGCCCGTTCCCCAGACTTGAATCCATTTGAGCACATCATGGCTTGTTCCATCCACTAATGCCACAGACTGTCCAGGATTTGACGCTTTAATCCAGGTTTGGGAAGAGATACCTCATGAGAACATCCGTTGACTCATCAGGAGGTAGATGTTGTAGAGAGGTCATACAGGCACGTGGAGGCCACACACACTACTGAGCATAATTTCCTCGTCTTGAGTAGTTGAGCGAATTTGCTTGGGTCCCTGCTTATTCGGCAAGCTATAGCGCTTACAGAATAAGCTGCAGAGGGAACCCAGCTTCCTTGATCGCTGCGGCTGATCAGCTGTTCGGCTCCGCAGCTACATGTGTCGCGGCTGTGTGACAGTCACGACTGTTAATGGAAGGGACTAATTAATGTGACAGTTTTATAGATCAAGTTGTTCAGGATGCAATGTTGCTAAATATGTGTACTACAGTACTTACCGTATATACTCGCGTATAAGCCGAGATTTTCAGCCCATTTTTTAGGGCTGAAAGTCCCTCTCTCGGCTTATACGCGAGTCATATACCGGGGAGTCGGCGGGGGAGGGGGAGCTGGGGTGTCAGATCATACTTACCCCTCCGCCGGCGCATCTCTGCAGCCCCCCTGCTTCTCCCAAGATCTCCGGCTCCTTCCTGCAGCGGTCACGTGGTACCGCTCATTAAAGTCATGAATATGCATATATTCATGACTTTAATGAGCGTACCACGTGACCGCTGTAGGAAGGAAGAGCTGCGGAGACCGTGGGAGAAGAGGAGAGGCTGCAGAGAGTGACGCGCCGGCGGGGGGTGAGTATAGCGATATTCACCTGTCCCCCGGTCCACCGCTGCGCGCTGCTCTGACCTCGTCCGACTTCTCTGGCAGTGAATGTTTAGGCAGAGGGCGCGATGACGTAGTTAGTGCGCGCCGCGCCCTCTGACTGAACATTCACTGCAGAGGACCCGGAAGAGGGAGCAGCGCAGCAGTGGACCGGTCCGGTGATAGGTAAATATCTCAGGTGCCAGGGTCCTGAGCGAGCGGTGACACCGGCACCTGTCCTCCATAGCGCGCCGGTGTCACCGCCTGCTCAGGATACCGGAACCTGGCCCCCAGCGACGAGAGGTATGTCATTTTTTTTTTCCTTTTGCAACAGCTGGCAGCATAAGGGACCTATACTATGGGGCTTAATCTGTGGAGCATATGGGGGAATAATCTGTGGAGCATATGGGGGAATAATCTGTGGAGCATATGGGGGAATAATCTGTGGAGCATATGGGGGAATAATCTGGAGCATATGGGGGCATAATCTGTGGAGCATATGGGGGCATAATCTGGAGCATATCGGGGCATAATCTGTGGAGCATATGGGGGCATAATCTGTGGAGCATATGGGGCATAATCTGGAGCATATGGGGGCATAATCTGTGGAGCATATGGGGGCATAATCTTTGGAACATGGGGGCATAATCTGTGGAGCATATGGGGGCATAATCTGTGGAGTATATGGGGCATAATCTGTGGAACATATGGGGCATAATCTGTGTAACATATGGGAGCATAATCTGTGGAGCATATGGGGCATAATCTGTGGAGCATATTGAGCATAATCTGGGCAGAATATGGGGCATAATCTGGGCAGAATATGGGGCATAATCTGCAGCATGTGGGCATAATCTGTGCAGCATATGGGGGCATAATCTGTGAAGCATCATATCGTGGCATAATCTATGGAGCATATGGGGCATAATCATTTTCCACCCTAGGCTTATACACGAGTCAATAAGTCTTCCCAGTTTTTTTGTGGCAAAATTAGGGGGGTCGGCTTATACATGAGTATATACAGTATATTTAATTTTATTTTTACATAACTGTGTATTTGTTGGCATAATTGTTTTTGACTTTTTTTTTGTTTATATACAGTACAGAACAAAAGTTTGGACACACATTCTCATTCAATGATTTTTCTGTATTTTCATGACTATGAAAATTGTAGAATCACACTGAAGGCATCAAAACTATGAATTAACACATGTGGAATTATACATTACACTTTACAAAAAAGTGTGAAACAACTGAAAATATATCTTATATTCTAGATTCTTCAAAGTAGCCACCTTTTGCTTTGATTACTGCTTTGCACGCAGAAAAGGTGAACGGATGGACTCTACATGCCTAGTACCCACCGTGAAGCACGGAGAAGGTGGTGTGATGTGGGGGTGCTTTGCTGGTGACACTGTTGGGGATTTATTCAAAATTGAAGCGGTGAGTGGTCCAGCTCACCCCAAAACCATCTCGATTGGGTTCAGGTCTGGTGACTGTGGAGGCCAGGTCATCTGGCATAGCACCCCAACACTCTCCTTCTTGGTCAAATAGCACTTACACAGTCTGGAGGTGTGTTTGGGGTCATTGTCCTGTTGAAAAATAAATGATGGTCCAACTAAACGCAAACCGGATGGAATAGCATGCTGCTGCAAGATGCTGTGGTAGCCATTCTGGTTCAGTATGCCTTCAATTTTGAATAAATCCCCAACATTGTCACCAGCAAAGCACCCCCACATCTTCACACCACCTCCTCCATGCTTCACGGAGGGAACCAGGCGTGTAGAATCCATCCGTTCACCTTTTCTGCGTGCAAAGCAGTAATCAAAGCAAAAGGTGGCTACTTGAAGAACCTAGAATATAAGACATATTTTCAGTTGTTTCACACTTTTTTGTAAAGTGTAATGTATAATTCCACATGTGTTAATTCATAGTTTTGATGCCTTCAGTGTGATTCTACAATTTTCATAGTCATGAAAATACAGAAAAATCATTGAATGAGAAGGTGTGTCTAAACTTTTGGTCTGTACTGTAGATTTTTTATAATTTTTATAAAAAAAAAAACAATTTTTTCACTTCATTACTTAATCCTTTTATGGGACTTTAACTTTTATTACTCTGATCCCTAATGAATTGCAATGCACATGTACAGCAATATATTACACCTGTCACTGCTGCTTCTTTTAGACCGAAGTCCTGGCATGGTCTAAAGGGTATGCCACACTAAACAATATCGCTAACGGGATCGCTAAAAAACGTCACTATTTAGCGATCCCGTTAGCGATATTGTTCAGTGCGGCAGCTTCCAGCGACGAGCTTCCTGCTGTGATCTCGCTCGTCGCTGGAATCGTTCCGGACCCTATTTTCTCGTCGGCGCTCCCGCTGGGTAAGTATCTTGTCGCTGTGTGGCACCTTTTCTTAGCGATTTAGCGGTACTTTTGTACCGCTAAAGTCGTTAAGAAGATCGCTAACGGCGATAGCGTCGTTAACTATATCGCTAAATGCGGCAGCATTTAGCGATATAGAAACAATCCCGCTAGCGATCTCATTAGTATGCAACGCTAACGAGATCGCTAGCGGGATAGCTTAGTGTGGCAGTACCTTAAGAAGCCACTGTAGCTAACATACCCCAAGGCTGTTATTTGAACTAGGGTTGCCATGACAACTTTTGGCAGTTTGCAATTACATCGCAAGGGTTTTGATTAGATGGGAAAGGGAGAATTGAAGGAGTTACCCTATCCTATGTGAGATAATGGAAATGGTGCTGCATATTTCCCATCAACAATCTGTTTGCAGCTGCTATTAGGTATCCATGTTAATTTATATGACAGTTTACTGCTTGGACACTGAACATTGTTGCCTGCAGTACTGACCACCTGCCACACAAGGTCACTGTCTTCCTTTCGTTTGGAACTTATGTACAGGAGAGAGTTAAGATATACTCAAATCTGTGAGGAAAGATAAAAACATATCCTTTGTTGACAGACATTTGTGTCATGGTAAATGTACTCTGTTCTGCTGATTTAGACTGAATTTTGACAAGCTCCAGACAGAACTGAGTCAAGAGGAAGTGCTCGACAGGAAGTGGGTGTGCGGCCATCTTACGAGAGCAGAGCAAGAGCTCAATGCCATCTTTGGGTGCCGTGTGACCTGGTGAGATGTAAACCACTTTAGCAACAGAGGACATTTTCCTGATTCAGTTACTCTGGCAAGGGAGAAGGTTTTCTCGGAGATGTTTACAGTCAGCAGTGGAGAGAGGGTTTATGTGAATCTATTTGGGATCTTTCTCTTGTTATTGGCAAAGAGTTTATCCAAGTTCATTAGTAAAAGTTCCTCTGGCAAGCTTGGTGTCTGGTTGTTTTCATTGTTCACAGTTTCGCTGTATCCTGGGGAGCCCATCGTGGTACACAGTCTACAGGTAGCTTATGTCATAAATGTTTGCTAGATGCAGGTCCCATTGCTGAGATCAGGGTCCCACATGTAACTCAAGAATGGTCCTCGTTACACACTAACAGAAACTGAAAGATGGCTCTGCATGTGCGCCTATCTCCATTTATTTCTATGGGAGCTCTGAAACTTGATGAATTTGCTTGTTTTGGTGTGTGAGCCTTTGTGAGGGTATACTTATCAGTGTAAGCCTATCCTGACTGTCATGTGAGTGTTAGCATCCGCATCCCTGTCCCTGACTATCTGCGCATGGCATGATCCCTGTGTTCGCACCTCCAGACCTCCGGCTATATGGCATAACTTTTCTTGTTAATGATCTATATATGAAATGACTGATGCAAGGCAACATTACAATAATGTTTGTTTAAATGATTTGTATTTAATTGTGGATTATTTTTCCCCTTCAATAATATAGCGCTGACATACTCTGTAGTGCTGTACAGGTATGACCATTATTTATGTTAGGGACAATTTGGAAATAGCTAATTAACCTATCAGTATATTTTTGAAGTGTAGTAGGAAATCAGAAAATTTGAAGGAAGTCCAACTAGAGACGGCGAGAACATACAAACGCCATCCATACGTCCGTGGTCGAATTTGTCTCAGTGACCCAAGCGTTGCAGACACCAATGCTAACCATTGAGCCACCGAGCTGCCCTAGAAATGGTGTGAAAACGTTATTATGTTGGAAGACTGATAGGTAACTTTCCACCAGTCTCTACATCAATGTGCTGTCATCTTAGCCGAGCCAATGATCAGACTGATAATGGAGCTGGGTGGTTACTGATCTTCTCAGGTTAGGCTTACAAGAACCAACTTATTTTTACAGTAGCTGCGCCCAAACTGCTCTGTGTTGAGAGAATCCATCTAACGTCTGACTCTGGAGTGGGAGACAAAATTTATATAAAAGCCTGTTCTTACACACATCCAAAATCAATGATAGAGCTCTCTTAATGTCTCACTACAGAAGATGAGGTAATATTTAATGATGACAGGCACTTCTGATACATCTCATATTTATATGTGAAGTACGACCATTTATATCCTGCTTATGCCGTTGGTTCAGCCATTGGGAGTTTATTTAGTAAATGAGTGGCATTTCCGACGTGTGTCAGACAAATATGTGAAGTATATGCACTATGAGTTTTGGGAATAATTAGCGTTATGCATATACCATTTGACCTTTTTTTTCTCATGATAATTTTTGGGTAATTTACTCATTTAAAGATCTTTCTTCACATACTAATCAGTAGCTTTATCAGACCAGTTGCGTACTCCATTGTTGCGCGGTATTGTCCGTTTTGCCATGTGTGTTGCTTCTACTGTTTTTTTCAGCTGGTTTCCTAACTAACTGTTTAATAAAGATTTGTATATATTTCTATCACCTTTGGATCTGTGGTCGTTTTTTGTGGTCTTCCCCCCCCCCCCCCCAGAAGATGTGAAGCAAACAGTGGTCGTAACTAACACATACAACCCACCATCAGTATCAGGCTCCAGTCTGTCCATGGTTTATGTGAGTCCTATCTTACCTGGATGGACATCCCGAGCATTGGTACATCATTCCGTAGTGGGACTCCCACCTGTGGAGTATGGTAATAGGTGGGAGATCAGCAGGGCCGGACTGAGACAAAAAAAGCAGCCCTGCCACACTAATCCCACCAGCCCACATACTGTAACACTAGTAGGTATAATTTATAACTGAGTCACACTGCCTCAATAATCATTTTCAGCAGCACACTCTAATATATCCGGCACCAGAAGCGCTATTTCCCACAGCATCTGGTAAGCATACCGATTACTCACAAGGAACAGCGCACAGCGTGACACACTCTTTCAATATATATACCTATCTCTATAGGTTATCTATCACGGATTGAATTCAACATTGGGGTATGCTTTTGACTTTAAGTTTCTGCATAAGTTATATTATACTCCCTGATTTTCATTCATGTTCATATTTCTCAGGCGTACTTATATTACTAGTTCTACTGGGAATTGATTTCTTTGACCATCTACCATAAGGGTATGTTCTCTTTTCACCCATGAGTCTATTGGATTGTGCCTTAAAATCTATCCATGTCCGTTTATGCTATGTAACTTATACCAAATCTCATGAATACTATGATGTATATACTTATTTCGTTTTCAAGCATTTACTTGTTTGAACCTGTTAAAAATATTTGTACATATCTGTCTAGGTTCGTTACCTAAAATATACTATTGGCAACTGATGAAGGCTATATTACAGCCGAAACGTTTTGCCTGGATCATCATTAAATTTCCTTTGTTTGAACACATAAGTTGAGTGCCTGGTTTTACTATATTACTTACCTGGTTTGGGAACCTAACTCGGCACCACTACATCCAGTAGTGCACACGTCCCTATATACCCACATACTGTAACACGTCCCACCCCAGATCAGTGGATTTTTATTTACTTAATCCAGTGGTTTGTTTTTTTCAGCGCTGGAGTGGCGCTTCATGTGTAAACCACCTAGCCCCAGTGATACTCACCCTCCGGCGTCTTTTCAGCACCGCTCCGTTCCCATGGTGCCATTTTGTAAGCGCAGCTTCTGACAGCCGGAAATCAGAAGTTACACCACAAGCTCTCAATACAAGGTCGTTAGAGCCAGGACAAGGTTCTCATAGATTTGTACTGAAAAGTGGACTCCACGCCGCTCCATGAAAACTAGTCCTGCGAGTAGTTCACTTTTCACAGGAGACGAATCAGAGCAATGCTGGAGACCAATGAAGGCAGCAGAAGGTGAGTATGAGACAGGGAGCAGCAGACTTACATTTAAAGTACCACTCTAGCCGTGCAATAAAAAAAAATGCTGGAGTGATGCTTTAACCCCTTTCAGACGTCAGGCATAATAATACGCCGACGTCTGACTCCCTTAGAGGTGGGCTCCAGCGGTCCACATCTTTCCTGGGACATGTCAGCTGTTTTGAACAGCTAACATGTGCCCGCAATAGCCACGGGTGGAATTGCGATTCACAAGCGGCTATTAACTAGTTAAATGCCGCTGTCAAATCGCGGGTCACCAGTTCATTGGCATGACAGCCAGAGGTCTCCTAGAGACCTCTATGGTTGTCGGTTCCGGCTTGCTGTGAGCGCCACCCGGTGGTCGCTGTGTAATTCTGCTATATAGAGGCGTTCTGATCATTGCCTCTATGTAGCAGAGCCAATCAGGTTGTGTCCGCTTCTAGTCTCCCTTGGAGGCTATTGAAGCATGCTAAAAGTAAAAAAAAAATGTTTTTAAAAATATAGAAAAAGAAAAGTTCAAATCACCCCCCCCTTTCATCCCACTCAAAATAAAACAATAACAAAAATCAAACACACACATTTTTGGTATCGCCGGTTTCAGAATCACCCGATCTGTCAATAAAAAAAAGGATTAACCTGATCGCTAAACGGTGTAGCGAGAAAAAAAAGTCAAAACTCCAGAATTACCTTTTTTTTGGTCACTGCTATATTGCATTAAAATGTAATAACGGGCAATCAAGAGATCGTCTCTGTACCAAAATGGTATCAATAAAAACGTCAGCTCAACATGCAAAAATAAAGCCCTCATCCAACCAGAGATCACGAAAAATGGAGACGCTACCGGTATCGGAAAATGGCGTAAGTTTTTTTTTAGCAAAGTTTGGAATTTTTTTCACCACTTAGTTGAAAAAGAACCTAGACATGTTTGGTGTCTATGAACTCGTAATGACCTGGAGTACAATTCATCCTGCAAAAAACAAGCCCTCACATGACCATATTCACGGAAAAATAAAAAAGTTATGGCTCTGGTAAGAAGGGGAGCAAAAAACGAAAATGCAAAAACAAAAAAAGCTCCATCATGAATGGGTTAAAGGAGTAATTTGAGGAGCCACATGTGAATGGTGCCGCAGTGCGCAGGATCAACCACATCACTATCTACATCAGGGGGGGAATCTTTTTTCTGCCAAGGGCCATTTGGATATTTATACCATCCTTCGAGGGCCGTACGAACTCCGCCCACAAAGTACATCCTGACTCTGGCACTGGTTTCAAGGCGTAATCTTGCATTGCATGCCCTTCAGTGTTCAGTAGTGAACACTGCGTGTGTATGCTAACTGAGCAAGAAGGAATTAATGAGCTGCAGGCAATCAAAATATAGCTCCCTGCCAAAGCACTGCGGTCCCTGAGAATCTGCTCGGGGGCCGGATAAAAGGTCATCGAGGGCTGTAAATGGCCCTGGGGCCTGAGGTTCCCCACCCCTGATCTACATGGTGCTCTTCAGAACTTTGGTTCTTGGGATTATGGGGGTCCTAGAGATTGGCAAGTTATCCCATATCCCGAGGAGAAGGCATTACTTGAGGTAACCCATTTAAACAGGTTTTCCAAGATTTATTTTTGTTTGGCCATAGGAATATAAAAACTAAACCAATAATGACAATCCAGAAGTGCAATGCAGCCGCTCCGACAACAAGACAGGAGAAGTGGTACTATACAGTGTATATACAGAATAAGGCCCTGTTCACACGTTCAGTATTTCACATCAGTATTTGTAAACCACAACCACAGCCTGCGCAGTAGCAGCTATCGGTGTATATAAAGGTGATCCAATAATTGCTACTGCGCAGGCATCGGCGGTGCCATCTAGGAGGAGGATTTTTTTTTCTGTGCAAAGATGGCGCCGCCTGTGCAGTAGCAGCTGTCGGATCATAAATAGCTGCTACTGCGCAGCCGCGGCCAGTGACATATTTTTTTTTTCAGATTTTTTTTTTAATGAATTTCAGGATAACCTTAAATAAATTATATATACATTACAAATGCGATTATGCCGCAGCGCAGGGGCCACCGCCGTTGTCTGCCTGCAGAAGATGATTTTTTTTCCCCAAAAGTATATATATATATATTATTCAGTATGTAAAATAGGGGGCAGGTCAATGAGGGATCAGTGACCTGGCTGAAGCCATACAGGTGAATACCTAAGCACTACATGAAGACCCCCGACAGGCCGCCCCAGAGGACGAGCATATCATTAACTCAAAATTGAACATCCAGATTACACAACAACCACAAGACTCATTTCATCACCAGGTATCAGTGTAATCAGTATAATGGTGTCAACCTGACACTGTCTGTAGTTATTGTGCACAATCCTGACAGATTGCCTTTAATTATCCCGTTTACAAGGGACACGCCGGGAGCAACAACTATCCACCACGTCGGATACGCCGGAGCCAAAAATTAAAAGGCGTCAGCAGTCGGAAAACGGGCTGGCTGCCCCCAAAGAGGGGCCACATCCGCAGCACACCGGGCCTGGAGGTTAGAGTGTATCTATGTGATTCCTACGTAAGAGAAGAATGGGACAAAATTACTCTTTTAATACGGAAAAATGGATGCTGTTCAGTTGCAATACAGAGTTTTTTTACATCGCTAGTTATCAACATTTACAAGACCAAATAGTTTTCTAGGCTAAAAATAGAAATGTGAACATAAAAATGGATACTATATGAATAATCTAAGTGGGATCTTTTTTTATTTGTGCACTGATTGGGCAACTCTAATCCGATTTACAGAAGAAATGAGTGCATGCTATGATTTTTCTCACTTGCAGATTCAGTCCTTGAAAAAAATAAATTCTCATCTAGACGGCTCAGTTCAATACCATTGATCCATAGTGTTGTCTGTGTGATGTCAGCTTTTTCCTACTTTTCCTATTACAACCGAATACTTGGTTACTCAAAGACGTTCCTATTATAAAACTTGTATGGATGTTGCATCAACTCCTGTTTGTTCTTATGGAAGTTGGTGACATATTTGTATGTGGGAGAAGACCGATCTCTCAGGAAACAGTAATTGATGGGACGCTACTAGTGTTGAGCGATACTTTCCGATATCCAAAAGTATCGGAATCGGAATGGTATCGCCGATACCATTAAAATATCGGCGATACCCGATACCGATACCGGAAGTCCCATGTAAGTCTATGGGAACAAAATATCGCAACTAAAAAAACCTCTTTCTTTCCTTGTAAACACTAAATATACACACATAGAATACATATATATATATATACATGTCATTGTGACATATATATATATACATATATGTATAGTTTATACACTTCTACATAGTAAAATATCCTCTGATTCAATTGCCGGGTAAAGCCAGCTTCTGTGAAAAGACAGAAGCACCCGACATGAAATGACACTTGGTGTACATAGGGTTAACCATGTATTTTCATGTCCTTTGCTATCTGATTTGCACAAACAATTACATCAGTCTATGTGTGCAAAATTTCACACCTGAAGGGGTTAATTAAAGGTGTAAATTCGTTGTAAAAAAAAACGGACTTTTTTGCTACGAATTTACACCTTTAATTAACCCCTACAGGTGTGAAATTTTGCACACTTGCACTCATGTAATTGTTTGTGCAAATCAGATATCAAACTACATGAAAAGACATGGTTAACCCTATGTACACCAAGTGTCATTTCATGTCGGGTTCTGCATTTTCACAAAAGCCGGCAATTGAATTAGCGGCTATTATACTATGTAGAAGTGTATGAACTATAAATATAAATATATATATATATGTGTCACAAATTCAATGACATGTATATATATATATATGAGGTGTAAAATTGCTGAAAAAAAATGCGTGGGCTCCCGCCCTATTTTCGCAACAGACAGACAAAGCCAGTGAGTGGGGGCAGATAATAATAGCCCAGAGAGGGACCATTTTTTTTTGCCCCCCCCGGCTACTTAACATCTGCCCCCAGACACCCCAGAAAGGGCAAATCTCTAATTAGATTTGCCCTTTATGGCACTTTGCCCGTCTTCCCATTGCCCTGTAGCGGTGGCGAATGGGTTAATAAGGGGTTAAAATGACCTTGCAATTGAAAGGTCACTTTAAGCCAGGTTAATAATTGAGAGCTGTCAATTAGACAACTATCAATTATTAATCCTATTGTATGAAAGAAAAATCAAACACACACACTTTAATAAAAAAAGAAGTTTAATGAAATAATCACACAGTTTTTGACCATATTTTATTTACCTGCTAAAACCATTTCCTGTAATAAAAATAAAATAATAAAGCAAAATTATTCTTACCAATCCGATGCACAGTCAGGTCCCACGGTGTAATCCTTCAGAAAGGGTTAATGTTTACTGCAGGGACCGCAGCTAATGCTGCAGCCTCACAGTAAACCCCCAAATGAATGAGCTCCTCTCCTGGCTGACAGGAGAGGAAGTGGAAAGCTTAATTGATTGCTTTCCACTTTCACTTCAGGTCAGCCAGGGACACCATCAGTGACGTCAGAGGGAACTGATTAACAAAAATAGGGGTTCCCTTCGAAAAAAAAATGGCGTGGGGTCCCCCCTATTTTTGTTAACCAGCCAGATGAAGCAGACCGCTGAGGCCTGCATTTTCAGGCTGTTAAGGAGCCAAGATCCATAGACCTTGCCAGCCTGATAATACCAGGCCACAGCAGTCTGCATATCTTGGCTGATTAACAAAAATAGGGGTTCCCTTCGAAAAAAAATGGCGTGGAGTCCCCCCTGTTTTTGTTAACCAGCCAGATGAAGCAGACCGCTGAGGCCTGGATTTTCAGGCTGTTAAGGAGCCAAGATCCATGGACCTTGCCAGCCTGATAATACCAGGCCACAGCAGTCTGCATATCTTGGCTGATTAACAAAAATAGGGGATCCCCTCGAAAAAAAATTGGCGTGGGGTCCCCCCTATTTTTGTTAACCAGCCAGATGAAGCAGACCGCTGAGGCCTGGTTTTTCAGGCTGGTAAGGATCCAATATCCATGGACCTTGCAAGCCTGATAATACCAGGCCACAGCAGTCTGCATATCTTGGCTGATTAACAAAAATAGGGGATCCCCTCGAAAAAAAAACGGCGTAGGGGTCCCCTATTTTTGTTAACCAGCCAAGTAAAATGCAGACTGCTGCGGCCTGGTATTAAAAGACTGTCAAGGCCAATGGATTTTGGCCCTCAACAGCCTGATAATACCAGGCTACAGCAGCCCCACATTTGGCGCATCAAAAGATGTGCCAATTGTGGCACTTTACCCGGCTCTTCCCACTTGCCCTGTAGCGGTGGCAAGCAGGGTAATAAGGGGTTAATGTCACCGTTGATTGCACGGTGACAATAAGCCCGGTTAATAATGGAGAGGCGTCAATAAGACACCGATCCATTATTAATCCCAAAGTTTTTAAATGTGTAAAAAAAAGACACAGCAAGAAAAAAGTCTTTTAATGAAATAACAGAGACAACACAGTTTTCATTTTTTTTATTACTCTCTCATTCCTGCGACGCCATCGATCTCCTGTAAAAAAAGAAAAAAAACAAACCAACAGTATACCACCTGTCCGACGCAGTCCATAACGACAGTCCCACGACGATCCAGCTCTGCTACATCGGAATGACAGGCAGAGCCTGACATCCCGGCGCAGCACAGCTGCTTACCAGCTTCCCCGGCGGTGACGTCATCGGACTGCTTTACGGCCGCGATTACCCAGCAGTCACTGCAGTTATCGCGAGAAACTGCATGTGACCGCCGGGGAGAAGAGGATGGCGGCCATTAAGCAGTCCGGGATGTGACCGCCGGAGATCTTCTGCCAGGTAAGTGCCGCTGACTCCTGACAGACCCGACCGACGGACACTGACAGTGACAGTGACAATTCCGGTATCCGATATGACGAAAATATCGGTACTCGGAATCGGAATTCCGATACAGCCAATATCGGCCGATACCCGATATTTGCAGTATCGTATCGCTCAACACTAGACGCTACTGTTTCCTGGTCACAAAACGTCAGAAAGTTTCACAGATCAATATGAATATGTTAGCATCACCTAGTGACCAGATAACATGACCCATATAATAAGGATATCTAGGAATACATTAGCTCTCTGCCTCCTCCTGCATGGAGCGGAATCAGGGAGAACTGGGCTTTTGAGAAAAGAACAAATTTTGTCATTTACTTCTGTGTCGTTCAATTCTCCTAATTCACAAAAAGTCTAACTTCTATTTATATGAAGTAATTTAGGATCATTCCAGATGCTTTATTACTGACGTGAATCTAAGTATAGCAGGTGGGGACCAGAGCAGCCATCTTCATCTGTAAAGCTCCTTGGAGACCTTGGAATAAGTGGATGAGGCTGGAATAAAGAAACCCAAATACCCAAACTTTGAGAATGAGGGAGAAGCAGCGATATAGTGGTATAATCATATAATACGGCGTCCACCAATCTTAAGTAGACTACTAGAGCCGCACACAGCACTTGAGAGAAGTGAGGACTCACCTTCTCATCACCACTCTGTTAGGCGTGAAAACTCTTCCACATTTTTTATTGACCAGTAGCTGGGAAAGGAAAATAATTAAAAGTAACAAAAAAATCTTCAAATTTCCGTAATTTCAAATAGACAACATATTACAGAATCCGCCACTCACCTGGTCATCTATACTGCTGCTGTATGCAATAGACTCAATAATAAAGTGCCTTTTGCGCTTATGCTTGGACATTTTGCTCAATCAGAATTACAAAAATATTCTCATTCCACAAATTCTATCACCCTCAGTAGAGGAGGCTATGAGCGGAAGTTTATCAGCTCTTCATATAAAGGGGGACGGAGCTGTACTTGAAGCTCACATGATGGTGATTGGGTTCGGAGAGAAAAGAAAGTTTGAATTGGGGCTTGATCACGAAGGGGAGGGAAGGGACACTAAAGATAGTATAAAAAGAATAGTGGCTTGGATTTAGAGGTATGGTGTGGAGCATGGTTTTACCCGAATTGTATAAGGTGACACTTTTAGATAGGATGCCTGACATTCTAGTTGTGCACGATGGGAGGCAATGACTTAGGTGTAAGAGTGGTTAGAAAATTGATTAAGGACATTCGTTTTGATCTCCTGAAGTTCTGGCTGTTGTCTCCAAAAACGGTTGTAGTATGGTCTGACATAGTGCTTAGAAGAACTTGGCAGGGAGTAAGATCCCAAAAAGGTATTAATATGGCAAGAATGAAACAGAATAAAGCTATTTCACATTTTGTAGCACGTAATGGGCGGGTTAGTGCATCATGACTTGGAATCTGGCAAAGGGAATTTTTGGAGAAGCGACTGGGTGCATTTGAATTGACTTGTAGACACTTTCTATTCAGGAAAGGATGGAGTGTGCCCTGGAGTTGGTTGGGGGTGCACGCATTTGAGATTTCAGATTTGCGGTGGCAGTGGGGCTGGGTCCTTGAGGTTGGTGGAATTTGTTATGGGGGGAATTTACATGGATGGTTCCCTTCAAGATGGAATTATGATCAGATGATCTTGCACTTAGTGGGTCTCTAGACGGGGGTGTAACCTGGGAGCCAGTAGTGGTGTTCTTTTACCACTGACGGTGGTGCAGTAACCTCGAGCTGAGGGTTATGGCTGAGAGAAAAGTAATTCTATTGGAAATAGTATTTTTCTATTGGAAAATACTTTGTTTTACATGTGCCAGATCTTGTAGATCCAAGGACCTCCCCCAATTTTTCCAGTAATTTAAATATGGTTATTATAGTTGTTTGGTAATAAATGGTCGTTGTGACCAGTTATATCCAAAAAGAAAGTCTTCTGTGTATTATTATTATAAGTTAAGAGGAATGGGGGCTGAGGGAAAATATTAATAAGGGGATTGTTTTAATGGAACGATTTTGACTATACACTGTCATGTAACTTTTTAACTTGTGTGACATTACCATTCAAGAACTCTGGTATTGTGACAGTTATACTGATGGATGTGCACATGTAGTTGAAACCTCAATTCCCAAAAAGTTGTGACGTGTAAAATTTAGAACAAAAATGCAATGATTTGGAAATCTCTTTTAACCACATTTTATTCACTGCAGAACATACAACTCAGATCAGAAGATGAAAACTGTTCTGAGGTTGGATGAACCAAAATATGAAATATAGAGACCATATTTATAGAAACCCTGCAGACTCAAGAGGAGAGGGAACATCCAGCTTGTTATCAGCACACAGTTCCTGCGTCTCTGATGGACTGGGGCTGCATTAGTGCCTATGGCACAGGCAGCTTACACATGAAAGGCATTATCAATGTTGAGCCTTATACAGACAAGTCTATTTCAGGGAAAACCTTGCTTATTTTAGCAAGACAATGCTAAACCACATACTGCATCCATCACAGCCACTTGCCTTCTCAGAAGAAGAATTCAGGTGATGAACTGGCCGCCTTCAGTCCAGACCATTCACAGATAGAAAACTTGAAACAGAAAATCCAAAAAAAAACCCAGACTGTGGAGCAGAGAGAATATGACATCAGACAAGAATGGGACAACATTCCCCTTTTCATCCCAAAAAATGGCCGATTTTCATCAGCTTGGTGGTCAGTTGCAATCTGTACAGCATCCATTTTTTACATCACCAGAAAGTAACATTTAAAAGACCAAATAGTTTTCTTTTTTTTTGCATAAATTCTTTATTTTAGAATTTGCAGGAAAAAACAAACATAAATAATGTTTAAATGCAATCATATGATAGAAAGTCAACATTCCTTTAATATATGGGGGGACAAAAAACTTGGAGAATTATAAAATAAAATGGGAAAGGAAGAGATTAACCCCTTAACTCCCAAGGGTGGTTTGCACGTTAATGACCAATTTTTACAATTCTGACCACTGTCTCTTTATGAGGCTATAACTCTGGAACGGATCTTCGCGATTCTGAGATTGTTTTCTCGTGACATATTGTACTTCATGATAGTGGTAAAATTTCTTCGTTATATCTTGCGGTTATTTATGAAAAAATGGAAATATGGCGAAAATTTGGAAAATTTTGCAATTTTCAAACTTTTAATTTTTATTCCCTTAATACAGAGAAATATGTCACACAAAATAGTTACTAAATAACATTTCCCACATGTCTACTTTACATCAGCACAATTTTGGAACCAAAATTTTTTTTTGTTACGAAGTTATAAGGGTTAAAAGTTGACCAGCGATTTCTTATTTTTATAACAAATTATGCAAAACCTTTTTTTTTTGGGGACCACCTAACATTTGAAGTCATTTTGTGGGGTCTATGTGGCAGAAAATACCCAAAAGTGACACCATTCTAAAAACTGTACCTCTTAAGGTACTCAAAACCACATTCAAGAAGTTTATTAACCCTTCAGGTGCTTCACAGGAGCTGAAGCAACTTGGAAGGAAAAAATGAACATTTAACTTTTTAGTCACAAAAATGATCATTTACAAAAAAATTTTTATTTTAACAAGGGTTAAAGGAGAAATGGACAGAAAAAGTTGTTGTGCAATTTCTCTTGAGTACGCCGATACCCCATATGTGGGGGAAAACCACTATCTGGGCGCACTGCAGGGCTTAGACGGGAAGTAGCGCCATTTGACTTTTTCAAACCAAAATTGGCTGGAATTGAGATTGGACGCCATGTTGCGTTTGGAGAGCCCATGATGGCCTAAACAGTGGAAACCCCCCACAAGTGACACCATTTTGGAAACTAGACCCCCTAAGGAACTTATCTAGATCTGTTGTGAGCACTTTGAACCTCCAAGTGTTTCACTAAAGTTTATTATGCCTGGGTGTGAAAAAAAAAAAAGATTTCCACAAAATGATTTTTTAGTCCCCAATTTTTGATTTTTCCCAAGGAAATTGGACCCCAAAAGTTGTTGTCCAATTTGTCCTCAGTACGCTGATACCCCATATGTGGGGGGAAAATACTGTTTGGGCGCACGGCAGGGCTCGGAAAGGAAGTAATGACGTTTTGGAATGCAGACTTTAATGGGTGTCATGTTAAGTTTGCAGAGTCCCTGATGTGCCTAAACAGTGGAAACCCCCACAAGTGAAACCATTTTGGAAACTAGACCCCCTAAGGAACTTATCTAGATCTGTGGTGAGCACTTTGAGCCCCCAAGTGCTTCACACAAGTTTATAATGCCCGGGCATGAAAATAAAAAATCCTATTTTTTTCCCACAAAAATGATCTTTTAGTCACCATTTTTTTATTTTCCATAGGGTAACAGGAAAAATTGGACCATAAAAGATGTTGTCCAATTTGTCCTGAGTACGCTGATACCCCATGTGTGGGGGGAACCACTGTTTGGGCGCACAGCAGAGCTTGGAAGAGAAGGAGCGCCATTTAACTTTTTCAAACCAAAATTGGCTGGAAACAAGATTGGATGCCATGCCGTATTTGGATACCCCCTGATATGCCTAAACAGTGGGAACCCCCGCACAAGTGACACCAATTCAGAAACTAGACTCCCTAAGGAACTAATCTAGATCTGTGGTGAGCACTCTGAACTCCTAAGTGCTTCACACAAGTTTATAACGTAGAGCCGTAAAATTAAATCATATTTTTTCCACAAAAATGATCTTTTCACCCCAATTTTTATTTTCCCAAGGGTAACGACCTCAGAAGTCTTGTTATTTGTCCTGATTACGCTGATACCCAATATGTGGGGGTAAACCATTCTTTGGGTGCATACAAAGCTCGGAAGGGATGGAGCGCAGTTTGACTTTTTCAACGCAGAATTGGCTGGAGCCATGTCGTGTTTGGAGAGCACCTGATATGCCTAAACAGTGGAAACCCCCTACAAGTGACCCCATTTGTAACCTAGACCCCCAAAGGAACTTATCTAGATCTGTTGTGAGCACGTTCAACCCCCAAGTGTTTCACTAAAGTTTATAATGCCCGAGTGTGAAAAAAAAACAATTATCAGCAAAAATGATTTTTTTAGTCCCAAATTTTTGATTTTTCCCAAGGAAATTGGACCCCAAAAGTTATTGTCCAATTTGTCCTGAGTACGATGATACCCTATATGTGGGAGAAAACTACTGTATGGGCACACGTCGGGGCTCGGAATAGAAGTAGTGACTTTTAGTAATGCAGACTTTGATGGAATAGTCTGCGACGTCATGTCGCGTTTGGAGAGCCCCTGATGTGCCTAAACGGTGGAAATCCCCAAGTGACCCCTGTTGTGAATGTGCTAGAAATGAATTCTGAGCAGAAGCTCTCTCTGGTGGTTACAAACAGTACTGAACTATTCAATGAAGATTGTGAAGATTGGCGATCAGGTGTTACTGACTGGTCTTATATAAGGGAGGTTCCCTCCCATCAGGGTTGCCGGTGATCAATTGTTCTGGTCTCAACTTTTGTTCCTGGTTCACTTTGAAGCTTGCTGTTTCGTGCCTGCATCTTCTGCTAACAGATAAGACATTTTCTTCTTTTAGTTTTTTGTGCTTGCTTTTTGCATTTTGTCCTGCACTTCTGTGGGGGTCTGCCAGGGTCCCTCCGGGGGCTTGTGCTCCTCTCAGTTTAGTTCAGCCAGTAGTTTGTTCATTTGCCTTTTCCAATTTTTTCTGTGGCTGCGGCTTAGTTTTGTTACACCAGAGAACTAATTTAGGTGGTAGAGGTCGTGTGATCTCAGGTGTTTTTGCAATTAGTGTGTTGGTATTTTTTAGGGTTTTTTGGATTGCAGTAAGTGACCTTCCTATCCTTTTCTGTCTAGGAAGATTGGGCCCCAACGTTTGCTCATACTATTTTCTGTCTGTGTCTGTATTTCCTCTTGTCTAACCGCCATTACATGTTTGGGGGCTTCCTATGTTCTTTGGGGATCTGCTCCGGGGCAGAAAGTTTTCCTCTTTCTATCTTTAGGTGTAGTTAGCTTCTCAGGCTGTGACGAGGCGTCTAGGACCAACGTAGGTACGCTCCACGGCTGCCTTTAGTTGTGGTGGTTAGTCAGGGTACTGCAATCCAATAGATTCCAACCTCTCTGGTGTATTGCCTTTTTTGCCTGCTCTCCTCAGCTACCAAATCATAACAGTATCACTGGCATAAAACTGATAATTATATGGTACTCACAGAAGGGAAAAATAGTGTGGAAGAAAGAAGATTGTCAGAGTTGTCAGAGATTTTTTTTTTTTTCCCTCTGTATCTCTGGGTGCTGAGGAGGATTTTTTTTTCCTCTCAATGGAGTTTGCACAGTTGTCTGGCCGTGTGGATCAGCTTGCCACTGAAGTTCGGAGTATTGCTACCTATCTTGCAGGGTTGCCTGTTGTGGAACCTAGGATTCCCATGCCAGATTTGTTTTTAGGGGATCGGGCTAAATTTCTGAATTTCAAAAATAACTGTAAGTTGCTTTTTGCCTTAAAATCTAAATCCTCAGGGAACGCAGCACAGCAGGTTCAAATTGTCATCTCTCTCCTGCGCGGCGATCCTCAGGATTGGGCTTTTTCCCTGACACCTGGGGACCCTGTTTTGAGTAATGTTGATGCATTTTTCAGCTCTGGGGTTATTGTACGATGAGCTAATGTCACTGATCAAGCTGAAAAAGCCTTGTTGGCATTAAATCAGGGGCTTGAGGACGCTGAGTTATACTGTCAGAGATTCCGAAGGTGGGCAGTTCTGACCAAATGGAATGACGATGCTTTTGGCAGCCCTTTTTCGGAAGGGTCTGTCAGAGAATGTAAAGGATGTTATGGTGGGATTCCTTGTCCCCTCTGGTCTCAGTGATTCTATGTCATTAGCGATTCAAATTGACAGACGTTTGCGTGAGCGTAGAGGTATGCGTGGAATAGTGTTGCCTTTGTGAACCAGCTTCTGAACCTATGCAGTGTGATAGAGTGGCTTCTGGGGCACAGCGTCATGAGTTTCGAAAACGCAATGGGTTATGTTTCTACTGTGGTGATGCCTCTCATGCTATTTCAGTCTGCCCTAAGCGGGGAAGACGTTTTGCACGTTCAGTTGTCTTGGGTAGTGTTCAGACTAAATTTTTGTTGACTGTTACCCTGATTTGCTCCCTGTCCACATTTTCTGCTCAGGCTTTTGTTGATTCGGGAGCAGCTATTAACCTGATGGATTTTGATTTTGCTAAACGTTGTGGGTTTCCCTTGATACCCCTACGGAAGTCTATTCCCCTACTGGGGATCGATTCTACCCCTTTAGCTGAGAATAAACCCCAGTTCTCTACTCAGGTGATAATGAGGGTTGAACCTGATCATCAGGAGAGTTGCAAATTTTTGGTGCTGTATAATCTGCATGACATTATTGTACTGGGTTTCCCTTGGTTACAGTCTCATAATCCTGTTTTGGATTGGAAATCTGTGTCTGTAACCAGTTGGGGCTGCCAATGCGTTAATGCCAACACTCCTGTTTTTTCTTCCTCCCCCCATGCTCAGGATGTTCCTGACTTTTTGACTGATTTTTCTGATGTGTTTAGCGAAAGTAAATCTGCATCCTTGCCCCCCCATAGGAGCTATGACTGCGCTATTGAATTAGTGCCTGGTAGTAAATTCCCTAAAGGTCGCCTTTTTAACTTGTCTGTACCTGAACATGACGCTATGCAGTCTTATATCAAGGAGTCATTGGAGATGGGTCATATCAGACCATCCTCTTCACCCTTGTGTGCCGGTTTTTTCTTTGTGGCCAAAAAGGATGGTTCATTAAGGCCGTGTATTGATTATCGTTTCTTGAACAATATCACTATGAAATATCAATATCCATTACCCTTGATTTCTGACCTGTTTTCCAGGGTGAAAAGTGCTACTTGGTTTACCAAGCTTGACCTCAGGGGGGCATATAACCTTATTTGCATTAAGCACGGGGATGAATGGAAGACGGCATTTAATACCCCAGAGGGGCATTTTGAGTACCTAGTGATGCCCTTTGGGCTCACTAATGCTCCTTCCGTCTTCCAGTCCTTCATGAATGACATTTTCAGGGATTTTGTGGATAAATTTCTGATTGTTTATTTGGATGATATCTTGATTTTTTCCAATGATTGGGACTCTCATGTGAAACATGTTCGGACTGTGTTCCAGATTTTGAGAGAGAATGCTCTGTATGTGAAGGGATCAAAGTGTCTTTTTGGGGTACAGAGGATCTCATTTCTGGGATTCATTTTGTCCCCATCTGTTATTGAAATGGACCCGGTCAAGGTTCAGGCCATCTGTGATTGGGTCCAACCTACTTCATTAAAGGCTCTTCAGAGATTCTTGGGTTTTGCCAATTTGTATCGTAAATTTATTGGTAATTTCTCTGTTATTGTTAAACCATTGACTGATTTGACCAAGAAGGGTTCTGATGTGCTGAATTGGCCTCCTGAGGCAGTTTCTGCGTTTCAGGAACTTAAGCAGAGATTCACTTCTGCTCCTGTTCTACGGCAGCCTGATGTTTCTCTGCCATTTCAGGTGGAGGTTGATGCCTCTGAAATTGGGGCAGGTGCCGTTTTGTCCCAAAGAGATCCTGAGACCTCTAAAAGTAACCCTTGTGCCTTTTTCTCTCGAAAATTTTCTCCAACTGAACGTAATTATGACGTGGGTAATCGGGAGTTATTGGCCATGAAGTGGGCTTTTGAAGAGTGGAGACATTGGCTGGAGGGAGCCAAACATCAGGTGGTGGTCCTCACGGACCATAAGAATCTGGTTTATCTGGAATCAGCCAAGCGACTTAATCCTAGACAGGCCAGGTGGGCCTTGTTTTTCACACGTTTTAATTTTGTGGTTTCCTTTCTTCCTGGCACTAAGAATGTTAAGGCGGATGCCCTCTTGAGGAGTTTCCTTGCTGACTCTCCTGAGTTATCTGATCCTACTGTTATTTTGAAAGAGGGTGTAGTTCTTTCCGCCATCTCGCCCAATTTAAGAATGGCTCTGGAAGGGTGTCAGGAGGATAAACCCGAACTCTGCCCTATTGGGAAATTGTTTGTCCCAGACCGGTGGAAAAAGAGTGTGATGTCTGAGATTCATTGTTCCGCATTGGCCGGTCATCCCGGAATTTTTGGTACCAGAGACTTGGTTAGTCGGTCCTTTTGGTGGCCTACTTTGTCTCGTGACGTCAGGGAATTTGTGCAGTCCTGCGGGACTTGCTCTCACTCCAAGCCTTGCTCTCGCCCTAGTGGTTTGTTGATGCCATTGCCTGTGCCCAAGAGACCATGGACCCATATCTCTATGGATTTTATTTCCGACCTCCCTGTTTCTCAGAGAATGACCGTTATCTGGGTGATTTGTGATAGGTTTTGAAAAATGATACATCTTGTGCCATTACCTAAGTTGCCTTCCTCCTCCGAATTGGTGCCTTTGTTCCTTCAGCACGTGGTTCGGTTACACGGTATTCCTGAGAACATTGTGTCTGACAGAGGAGTCCAGTTTGTTTCCAGATTTTGGAGGACTTTTTGTTCTAAACTTGGTGTTCAATTGTCTTTCTCCTCAGCTTTTCATCCTCAGACCAATGGACAAACTGAGAGAACAAACCAGACATTGGAGACTTATCTGAGATGCTTTGTGTCTGCTGATCAGGATGACTGGGTCTCTTTTTTGCCTTTGGCTGAGTTTGCCCTTAATAATAGGGCTAGCTCTGCAACCTTGATGTCTCCATTTTTCTGCAATTTTGGGTTTCACCCTCGATTTTCTTCAGGACAGACGGAGGCTTCTGTCTGTCCAGGTGTTGACTCTGTTGTGGAGCGTATGCAGCAGATTTGGGACCAGGTAGTGGAGAGGTTGTCCCTCTCTCAGGAGAGGGCCCAGCGGTTTGCCAACCGGCATAGAACTGATGGTCCTCGGTTTGAAGTGGGGGACTTGGTCTGGTTGTCCTCAAGAAATATCCCTATGAGAGTTGCATCTCCTAAGTTTAAGCCTAGGTTCATTGGACCTTATAAGATCATGGAGATTCTTAATCCTGTTTCCTTTCGTTTACTTCTTCCAGGGACATTTAAGATCCATAACGTGTTCCACAAGTCCTTATTGAAGAGGTTTGTCGAGCCAGTGGTTCCTATGGCTGTGCCTCCTGACCCTGTTTTGGTTGAGGGCAATCTGGAGAATGTGGTTGAGAAAATATTGGATTCTCGTTTTTCTAGACGGAAACTCCAGTATTTGGTTAAGTGGAGAGGTTATGGTCAGGAGGACAATTCTTGGGTGTTTGCTTCAGACATCCATGCTAGAAGACTCATCCGTGCGTATCACAGAGCTCATCCTGACCGACTTGGTTGCCCAAATGAGGGTTCGGTGACCCCTCCTCAAGAGGGGGGGTACTGTTGTGAATGTGCTAAAAATGAATTCTGAGCAGAAGCTCCTCTGGTGGTTACAAAAAGTTGTGGTGGTTAGTCAGGGTACTGCAATCCAATAGATTCCAACCTCTCTGGTGTATTGCCTTTTTTGCCTGCTCTCCTCAGCTACCAAATCATAACAGACCCCATTTTGGAACCTAGACCCCCAAACGAACTTATCTAGATGTGTGGTGAGCACTCTGAACTCCCAAGTGCTTCACAGAAGTTTATAACGTAGAGCCATAAAAATAAAAAAATCATTTTTTTCCACAAAAATTATATTTTCGCCCCCAATTTTTTATTTTCCCAAGAGTAACAGAAGAAATTGGACCCCAAGAGTTATTGTGCAATTTTTTCTGAGTACGCTGATACCCCATATGTGGGGGTAAACTACTGTTTGGGCGCATGGCAGAGCTCAGAAGGGAAGGAGCACCATTTGACTTTTTCAACGCCGAATTGGCTGGAATTGAGATCAGACGCCATGTCACGTTTGGAGAGCACCTGATGTGCCTAAACAGTAGAAACCCCCCAATTCTAACTCCAACCCTAGCCCCAACAAACCTAACCCTAACACACCCCTAACCCTAATCCCAACCCTAACGCTAACTTTAGCCCCAACTCTAACCCTAACTTTAGCCCCAACCCTAACCCTAATGGGAAAATGTAAATAAATACATTTTTTTAATTTTATTATTTTTCCATAACTAAGCGGGTGATAAAGGGGGGTTTGATTTACTATTTATAGCAGGTTTTTATGTTTGGCAGCTGTCACACGCTAAAAGATGCTTTTTATTGCAAAAAATAGTTTTTGCATCACCACATTTTGAGAGCTATAATTTTTTCATATTTTGGCCCACAGAGTCATTTGAGGTCTTATTTTTTGCGGGACGAGTTGACGTGTCTATTGGTACCATTTTTGGGCACATGACATTTTTTGATCGCTTTTTATTACGATTTTTGGGATGCAGAATGAACAAAAACCAGCAATTCATGAATTTCTTTGGGGGGGGGGCGTTTATACCGTTCCGCGTGTGGTAAAATTGATAAAGCGGTTTTATTCTTCGGGTCAGTATGATTACAGCGATACCTCATTTATATCATTTTTTTATGTTTTGCGCTTTTATACAATAAAAATGTTTACATATAAAAAATAATTATTTTTGCATCACTTCATTCTGCGAGCTATAACTTTTTTATATTTTCGCTGATGATGCTGTATGGCAGCTTGTTTTTTGCGGGACAAGATGACGTTTTCAGCGGTACCATGTTTATTTATATCCGTCTTTTTGTTCGCGTGTTATTCCAGTTTTTGTTCGGCGGTATGATGATAAAAAATTGTTTTTTTTGCTTTTTTTTTTAAGGGGTTCACTAAAGTGGTTAACTAGTGGGACAGGTTTATAGGGTGGGTCGTGACGGACACGGCGATACTTAATATGTGTACTTTTATTGTTTTGTTTTTTTTATTTACATGAAATGAATTTATTGGGGAATATTTTTTTTTCTTTATTTAGGAATTTTTTTTAACACTTGTTATTTTTATTTTAACTTTTTTACTTTGTCCCAGGGTGTGACATCACTGTATCATGTCAGATCGCTGGTCTGACTGTGCACAGCACTCTAACGAAAAAATAGGAACAGCATCCAATCCAGGTGAAGTATAACAAGTCTTTATTCAGCCACCATAAAATACGACGTTTCGGCCACACTTGATAAAGGCCTGAAAATGGCCGAAACGTCGTATTTTATGGTGGCTGAATAAAGACTTGTTATACTTCACCTGGATTGGATGCTGTTCCTATTTTTTCGTTGGACTGTTGTTCATTTGGATCCTTGAACGCCTGAACGTGCATCCGTGCTAACTCCCGAGTGCTGTCAGCTGCTTGAATACTTGTGCACAGCACTCTGTCACACCAGCAATCTCACTGGCACTGCTGCAGGCTTTCTCAGCTCCTGCTCTCAGCAGGCACTGAGGAAGCTGCCTCCCTGCAGGACCCGGAAGGCCCCCCGGCCATCTTGGATCCAGGGTCCTGCAGGGAGGAGGGTCTCAGGGAAGCACGCAGGGAGCCCCCTCACTGTGCGATGTTTCCCTATTCCGCCGGAACACTGCAATCATCTTTGATCGCAGTGTGCCAGGGGTTATTGTGCTGGGAGCTGTCCGTGACCGCTCCTGTCACATAGTGCCAGGTGTGAGCTGTGATAATCAGCTGACACCCGGCTGCGATCAGCTGCGCTCCCCCCGGGAGTGCAGCTGATCGCATGTGATGTACTATACCGTCCTTGGGAATTAAGTCCCAGGTCACATGGACGGAATAGTACGTCAGATGGGATAAAGGGGTTAAGCAAAGAGAGGGACAATGGGGAGGTTGGAGAGTGGAAGAATCCTGTTAAGAGCTAGCAGATATTCGCATTTGTGAAAGTAAATCTAATAGCAGGTGGTTGTGTGCGGTATAAACCTTTATATGATATTTATTTATAATGGGGAGTGAGATAGTTTTAGCATAAAATCCATGTTTTAGGCTATGTGCACACGTTTGGAATTGCCGCGGCAAGCCTGCAATTCCCTGCCGCTGGAAATACGCATTTTAATTGGTATGCGTATTCCTGCTAAAAACTAGCGTTTTGCAAGCGTAATTAGCTTGCAGAATGCTAGCGTTTTCCAAGCGATCTGTAGCATTGCTTGGAAAACTGATTGACAGGTTGGTCACACGAGTCAAACATAGTGTTTGACAAGTGTGATCAACTTTTTACTATTAATACTGCCTATGCCGCATCAATAGTAAAAAGATATAATGTTAAAAATAATAAAAATAAAAAATCGTGATAATCTCACCTTCCGGCGGCCCCCGCAGCCTTCCTTGTCCTTGTGATGCTCCCGGCAACTCCCGTTCCCAGGGATGCCTTGCGACAATGACCCCAGATGACGTAGCATCATGCGAGACCGTCTGGTGTCATCGCAAGCCATCCCTGGGAACGGTAGTTGCCGGGAGCGTTGCTGAGGATCGGGAAAGCTGCGGTGGCAGCTGGAAGGTAAGAATATCATGATTTTTAATTTTAATTATTGTTTTACCAGGGATATGGTACCCAGGGCCTGGAGGAGAGTCTCTTCTCCTCCAGTCCCTGGGTACCTTCCGCACTTGAACCGCTTACTTTGCATTTGGTGGGCATAGCCACAAGCGGAAAGTAAGCGGTTCAATGCATTCCTATGGCAGTGGAATCGCCGCAATTCCGCAAAAAGGATGAGCATGCTGCGTATTTTTCCGCGATGCGATTCCGCCTCGGAAAAATACGCAGCATTAGCACAGCTTTGCGGAATCCCATAGAATATAATGGGTTGCATTGTGTAAGCGTTTTTGTCACAAAAAAACGCTGCAAAATCGCTAACAATCCGCAACGTGTTAACATACAGTTAGGTCCATAAATATTTGGACAGAGACAACATTTATCTAATTTTGGTTCTAGACATTACCACAATGAATTTGAAACAAAACAAATCAGATGCAGTTGAAGTTCAGACTTTCAGCTTTCATTTGAGGGTATCCACATTAAAATTGGATGAAGGGTTTAGGAGTTTCAGCTCCTTAACATGTGCCACCCTGTTTTTAAAGGGACCAAAAGTAATTGGACAATTGACTCCAAGGCTATTTCATGGACAGGTGTGGGCAATCCCTTCATTATATCATTCTCAATTAAGCAGATAAAAGGGCTGGTGTTGATTTGAGGTGTGGTGTTTGCATTTGGAAGGTTTAGCTGTGAAGGAAACATGCGGTCAAAGGAGCTCTCCATGCAGGTGAAACAAGCTATCCTTAAGCTGCAAAAAACAGAAAAAAACCATCCGAGAAATTGCTACAACTTTAGGAGTGGCAAAATCTACAGTTTGGTACATTCTGAGAAAGAAAGAAAGCACTGGTGAACTCATCAATGCAAAAAGACCTGGGCGCCCACGGAAGACAACAGTGGTGGATGATCGCAGAATACTCTCCATGGTGAAGAGAAACCCCTTCACAACAGCCAACCAAGTGAACAACACTCTCCAGGAGGTAGGCGTATCAATATCCAAATCTACCATAAAGAGAAGACTGCATGAAATTAAATACAGAGGGTTCACTGCACGGTGCAAGCCACTCATAAGAATCAAGAATAAAAAGGCTAGGCTGGACTTTGCTAAAAAACATCGAAAAAAGCCAGCACAGTTCTGGAAGAACATTCTTTGGACAGATGAAACCAAGATCAACCTCTACTAGAATGATGGAAAGAGAAAAGTATGGCGAAGGCATGGTACAGCTCATGATCCAAAGCATACCACATCATCTGTAAAACATGGCGGAAGCAGTGTGATGGCTTGGGCATGCATGGCTGCCAGTGGCACTGGGTCACTAGTGTTTATTGATGATGTGACACAGGACAGAAACAGCCGAATGAATTCTGAGGTATTCAGAGCCATACTGTGTGCTCAGATCCAGCCAAATGCAGCCAAACTGATTGGTCGTCGTTTCATACTACAGATGGACAATGACCCAAAACATAAAGCCAAAGCAACCCAGGAGTTTATTAAAGCAAAGAAGTGGAATATTCTTGAATGGCCAAGTCAGTCACCTGATCTCAACCCAATTCAATTGAACATGCATTTCACTTGTTAAAGACTAAACTTCAGACAGAAAGGCCCACAAACAAACAACAACTGAAAACCACCGCGGTGAAGGCCTGGCAGAGCATCAAAAAGAAGGAAACACAGTGTCTGGTGATGTCCATGAGTTCAAGACTTCAGGCAGTCATTGCTAACAAAGGGTTTTCAACCAAGTACTAGAAATGAACATTTTATTTACAATTATTTAATCTGTCCAATTACTTTTGGTCCCTTTAAAAACAGGGTGGCACATGTTAAGGAGCTGAAACTCCTAAACCCTTCATCCAATTTTAATGTGGATACCCTCAAATGAAAGCTGAAAGTCTGAACTTCAACTGCATCTGATTTGTTTTGTTTCAAATTCATTGTGGTAATGTCTAGAACCAAAATTAGATAAATGTTGTCTCTGTCCAAATATTTATGGACCTAACTGTATCCTTAGAGTACAATCTTATTTTGATATTCATACCACATTTTCCAGTGTTTAACCCCTTCCCGACCTATGACATCTACGTCAACGTCATGAAAACCTGTGCCATCCCGACCCATGACGCCGACGTAGGCGTCATGCTATAAATCCCGTTCCTGCGGGTCGGGTGACCGGGGTCACAGAATGGTCGCCTGACCCGCAGGCACAAGACCCTTTGTGCTTCACTACAGGGGGGTTGGCTTAACCCCCACGTGGCTACGATCGCTGTGATTGGCTGTTAAAAGTGAAACAGCAAATCAGAGCGATTTGTAATATTTCACCAACTAAATTTGGTGAAATATTACAATCCAGCCATGGCCAATGCTGCAATAGCATCTGCCATGGCTGGAGACCGAGATCCAACCCCCCCACACCTAGTGATGGCTGCAATCGGTCGCCGCCATTACTATCTGCTCCCCTACTCTTTATTCAGGTCCCCCCGCCTTCTGATCCTGCCCCCCGGCCTCTGATCCCCGCCCCAGGTCTCCGATCCCCCCCAGGTATCGCCTGAGTCTCCATGTTCCTTCCGGCGTCTCTCCTGCCTTGTCCATGGGCGCCGCCATCTTCCAAAATGGCGGGCGCATGCGCAGTGCACCTGCCAAATCTGCCGGCCGGCAGATTCATTAGATTCATTCATTTATTGAAAGTACATTTTGATCGCTGTGATAGGGTCTATCACAGTGATCAAAATAAAAAAAATAGTATATAACCCCCCCTTTATCACCCCCATAGGTAGGGAACAATAATAAAATAAAGAAAATATTTTTATTTTTATTTTTCCATTAGGATTAGAATTACAGTTAGGGTTAGGACTAGGGTTAGGTTAGGCTGGGTTCACATTACATTCTGGCAGTCTGTTAGACGGATTGCGTTACACCGCAGTATAACGCGGTGTAACGCAGTCTGTTAGCGCTGCTATTCACCATCATTGTCGGGCGCATCGCGATGCATGCCGTAAAGAGGCATGTGTTCGCTACGTGCCGTCATTCTGTGACGGAGTCTCGGATGCGGGCTGCAGCATCTGGGCTCCGTCACCGCTAGAACAGATGATTCATCTGCTGATTCATCTGCGCTAGCGGGTATAGCGTAGCGCGATCGGATTATGCTATACCGTTACCAGCCCGTCAACGCTGTGTGTTGAATGGGCTGGTAAAACGTAATGTGAACCTAGCCTTAGGGTTAGGACTAGGGTTAGGGTTAGCATTAGGGTTAGGGTTGGTATTTGGGTTGATGTTAGGATTAGGGTTGCAATTAGGGTTAGGGTTAGAATTAGGATTCGGGTTAGAATTAGGGTTAAGATTAGGGTTAGGGGTGTGTTGGGGTTAGGGTTGGGATTAGGGTTATGCTTGTGGTTAGGATTATGGTTGGGATTAGGGTTAGGCTTATGTTCGGGGTTAGCGTTGAGATTAGGGTTAGGGTGTGTTGGGGTTAGGGTTGGAATAAGGGTTAGGGGTGTGTTGAGGTTAGGGTTGGAGTTAGAATTGAGGGGTTTCCACGGTTTAGGCACATCAGGGGGTCTCCAAACGTGACATGGTGCCACCATTAATTCCAGCCAATTTTGCGTTCAAAAAGTCAAACGGTGATCCCTCCCTTCCAAGCCCTGAAGTGTGCCCAAACAGTGGTTTACCCCAACATATGGGGTATCAGCATACTCAGGAAAAATTGCACTACAACTTTGGGGTCTAATTTCTCCTGTTACCCTTGGGAAAATAAAAAATTGGGAGCTAAAAATTATTTTTGTGGAAAAAAATGATTTTCTTTATTTTCACGTCTCTGCGCTACAAACTTCTGTGAAGCACTTGGGGGTTCAAAGTGCTCACCACACATTTAGATAAGTTCCTTTGGGGTCTAGTTTCCAAAATGGGGTCACTTGTGTGGGGTTTCCACTGTTTAGGCATCAGGGGCTCTCCAAACACGACATGACACCCGCAGACCATTCCGTCAAATTCTGCATTAGAAAACGTCACTACTTCTCTTCCGAGCCCCGACTTGTGCCCATACAGTAGTTTTCTCCCACATATGGGGTATGATGGTACTCAGGACAAATTGGACAACAACTTTTGGGGTCCAACTTCTCCTGTTACCCTTGGGAAAATAAAAAATTGGGGACTAAAAGATCATGTTTGTGGAAAAAATATGATTTTTTTATTTTAACGCTCGTGCGTTATAAACTTTAGTGAAACACCTGGGGGTTCAAAGTTCTCACCGCACATCTAGATAAGTTCCTTGAGGGGTCTAGTTTCCAAAATGGTGTCATTTGTGGGGGTTTCCACTGTTTAGGCACATCAATGGCTCTCCAAACGTGACATGGCGTCCAGGCAATTCTGCGTTGAAAAAGTCAAACGGCGCTCCTACCCTTCCAAGCTCTGCAATGCACCTAAACAGTGGTTTAACCCCACATATGAGGTATTAGCGTACTCAGGACAAATTGCACAATAATTTTTGGGGTCTTGTTACCCTTGGGAAAATAAAAATTGGGGCGAAAAGATCATTTTTGTAGAAAAAATATGATTTTTTAATTTTACATCTCTACGTTATAAACTTGTGTGAAGCACTTGGGGGTTCAAAGTGCTCACAACAGATCTAGATAAGTACCTTAGGGGGGCTAGTTTCTAAAATGGGGTCACTCTTAGGGGGTTTCCACTGTTTAGCTCATCAGGGGCTCTCCAAACACGACATGGCGTCCAATCTCAATTCCAGCCAATATTGGTTTGAAAAAGTCAAACGGCCCTCCTTCCCTTCTCAGCCTAAGTGTTTCACAAAAGTTTATAATGCCTGGGTGTAAAAAAAAAAAAAAAAAAACAATTTTCCACAAAAATGATTTTTTAGTCCAAAATTTTTGATTTTTCCCAAGGAAATTGTACCGCAAAAGTTGTCCAATTTGTCCTGAGTTCACTGATACCCAATATGTGGGGGGGGGAAACTGTTTGGGCGCATGGCAGGGTTTGGAAAGGAAGTAATCATGTTTTGGAATGCAGACGTTGATGGGTGTCATGTTCCGTTTGCAGTGCCCCAGATGTGCCTAAACAGTGGAAACCCCCCACAAGTGACCCCATTTTGGAAACTAGACCCCCTAAGAAACTTATCTAGATCTGTGGTGAGCACTTTGAACCCCCAAGTGTTTCACACAAGTTTATAATGCCCGAGCATGAAAAATAAAAAATCTTTTTTTCCAACAAAATTATCTTTAGTCACCAATTTTTTATTTTCCCAAGGGTAACAGGAGAAATTGGACCACAAAAGTTGTTGTCCAATTTGTCCTGAGTACGCTGATACCCCATATGTGGGGGGGAACCACTGTTTGGGCGCACGGCAGAGCTCGGAATGGAAGGAGCGCCATTTGACTTTTCCAACCAAAATTGGCTGGAATTGAGATTGGACGCCATGTTGAATTTGGCGAGCCCCTGATGTGCCTAAACAGTGGAAATCCCCCACAAGTGACCCTATTTTGGAAACTAGACCCCCTAAGGAACTTATCTGGATCTGTGGTGAGCAATTTGAACCCCCAAGTGCTTCACACAAGTTTATAATGTAGAGCCGTAAAATTTAAAAATCATATTTTTTCCCCAAAATGATCTTTTCACCCCAATTTTTATTTTTCCTGGGATAACAAGACCCCAAAAGTTATTGTGCAATTTGTCCTGAGTACGCTAATACCCATATGTGGGGGTAAACCACTGTTTGGGTGCATGTCAGAGCTCGGAAGGGAAGGAGCGCCTTTGACTTTTTCAACGCAGAATTTGCTGGACGCCATGTCGTGTTTGGAGAGCTCCTGATGTGCCTAAACAGTGGAAACCCCCACAAATGACACCATTTTGGAAACTAGACCCCTGAAGGAACTTATCTAGATGTGTGGTGAGAACTTTGAACCCCCAGGTGTTTCACTAGAGTTTATAACACCCGAGCGTGAAAATAAAAATAATCATATTTTTTCCACAAGCATGATCTTTTAGTCCCCAACTTTTTATTTTCCCAAGGGTAACAGGAGAAATTGGACCCCAAAAGTTGTTGTACAATTTGTCCTGAGTACGCTGATACCCCATATGTGGGAGAAAACTACTGTATGGGCACACGTCGGGGCTCGGAAGGGAAGTAGTGATGTTTTGGATTGCAGACTTTGATGGAATGGTCTGCGGGCGTCATGTCACATTTGGAGAGCCCCTGATGTGCCTAAACAGTGTAAATCCCCCACAAGTGACCCCATTTTGGAAAATAGACCCCCAAGGAACTTATCTAGATGTGTGGTGTGCACTTTGAACCCCAAAGTGCTTCATAGAACTTTATAACGTACAGCCGTAAAAATAAAAAATCTTTTTTTTTTTTTTTACAAAAATGATTTTTTCGCCCCCAATATTTTATTTTCACAAGGGTAACAGGAGAAATTTGACCCCAAAAGTTGTTGTCCAATTTGTCCCGAGTACGCTGATACCCCATATGTGGGGGTAGACTACTGTTTGGGTGCATGGCAGAGCTCAGAAGTGAAGGAGCACCATTTGACTTTTTCAACGCAGAGTTGGCTGGAATTGAGATCAGACGCCATGTCACATTTGGAGAGCCCCTGATGTGCCTAAACAGTGGAAACTCCCCAATTCTAACTCCAACCCTAACCCCAACACACCAATAACCCTAGTCCCAACCCTAACCTTAACCCTAACCACAAACCTAACCCTAACACACCCCTAATCCTAACTTTAGCCCCAACCATAACTTTAGCCACAACCCTAACCCTAATGGGAAAATGGAAATAAATACATTTTTATAATTTTATTATTTTTCCCTAACTAAGGGGTTGATAAGGGGGGGTTTGATTTACTATTTATAGCGGTTTTTATGCTTGGCAGCTGTCACACGCTAAAAGACGCGTTTTATTGCAAAAAATAGTTTTTGCATCACCACATTTTGAGAGCTATAATTTTTGCATATTTTGGCCCACAGAGTCATGTAAGGTCTTATTTTTTGCGGTACGAGTTGACGTTTTTATTGGTACCATTTTTGAGCATGTGACATTTTTTGATCGCTTTTTATTTCGATTTTTGGGAGGTTAGGATTAACAAAAATCAGCAATTCATTAATTTCTTTTGTGGGGGGCGTTTATACCGTTCCTCGTGTGGTAAAATTGATAAAGCAGTTTTATTCTTCTTGTCAGTACGATTATGGCAATACCTCATTTATATCATTTTATGTTTTGGCGCTTTTATACAATAAAAACAATTTTATTTAAAAAATAATTGTTTTTTGCATCGCTTTATTCTGTGAGCTGTAACTTTTTTATTTTTCGCTGATGATGTTGTATGGCGGCTCGTTTTTTGCTGGACAAGATGACGTTTTCAGCAGTACCATGTTTATTTATGTCGTTTTTTTTTATCGCGTGTTATTCCACTTTTGGTTCGGCGGTATGATGATAAAGCATTGATTTTTTGCTTTTTTTTATAAGGGGTTCACTAAAGGGGTTAACTAGTGGGACAGTTCTATAGGGCGGGTCGTTACGGACGCGTGATACCAAATATGTGTACTTTTATTGTTTTGTTTTTTTCATTTACAGGAAGAAATTAATTTATTGGGGAATTTTTTTTTTTCCTTTATTTTGGAATTTTTTTTACACATGTGATTTTCATTTTTTTTAACTTTTTTACTTTGTCCCACGGTGGGACATTACTGTATAAAGTCAGATTACTGGTCTAACAGTGTGCACAGCACTCTGTGAGACCAGCGATCTCACAGGCACTGCTGCAGGACCTGGCAGCCATCTTGCATCCGAGGTCTTGCAGTTAGGAAGGCCTCAGAACAGCGCCCCGGGAGCGCAGCTGATCGCGTGTGACTTACTATTCCGTCCATGGGAATAAGGTCCAGGTTCACATGGACGGAATAGTACGTCGGATGGGATTAAGGGGTTAAGGAACTTATCCTGCTTGGAATAGGTCAGACGAGTTTTTTCAAATGATTATATGATATTTGACTCAGTAATCCATTGTGGAAAAGATGGAGGATCTGGATCCTAAGCTCACAGGCAAGGATAGAAAGGACTTAAAAATCCTGAATTTTTTTTTTTAGCAAAAACAACACTTGAAAAATAGCCTCATCAGATCTTCTAAAATGACCAGTGCACCAGCAGGATGCAGCCGGCTCCCATAGATAAAGGCTGGAGAAGCACAGGTGCCCTCCTCTGATGAGAACAGTCACCCTATCACAAAAATAGTGATGATGAAGGTGTTAGCTGGCTAGTGGACAAAAGCATACAAATAAGGCTTGCTTAGGACATAAGTCACACAGGAAAGTGCAATGCATAGTGTCTGGATAGCAGCCTATTTGTAACGCCTATAATGGAAGGCAGGCTGTTCAGCACGATATATGCATCACACAGAAAACCAAGCCATCAAAAAGGAGCCTAGCTGCATCCTGCAAAAAATGATAAAAAGTACAAAAAAATGCATATGATAAATGCATAAAATGAGGTATTAGTTACTATTTTGGCCAAAGCAGATAAGCTCGCAAACCAACGGCAAGGTTCCCCATTATATTGCGAGTAAGGGCCCCGTCTGACATAGCGAGATCGCTAGCGAGATCGCTGCTAAACAGCGATCTCAGCAGCGATCTCGCTATGTCTGACACGTACCAGCGATCAGGCCCCTGCTGTGAATCGCTGGTCGTGTCACAAATGCCTGGACTTTTTTTTGATCGCTGGTCTCCCACTGGCCAGCACGCATCACTGCGTGTTGCAGGCAGGAGACGAGCGACCTGCTGGTAACCAAGGTACATATCGGGATTCCAAGCGCGGGGCTGTGCCTGGAAACCCAATGTGTACGTTGGATACCAGCGCACTGCTGCAGGGGAGCTGGTAACCAAGGTACACATCGGGTTTCCAGGCACTGCACCTGATCGTTGTCGGGATCGCTGGTGTGTCGCTATGTGAGACGGGGCCTTAACTAACTAACATCAATTCAAAGCTCACAGACAAGGATAGAAAGGAATTAAAAATCCTGAAATTTTTTTTCGCAAAAACACAACTTGAAAAATAGCCTCACCAGATCTTGTAAAATGACCAGTGCACTAGCAGGATGCAGCCGGCTCCCATAGATAAAGGCTGGAGAAGCACAGGTGCCCACCACTGATGAGGACTGCCACCCTATCACAAAAATAGTGATGATGAAGGCGGGCTGTTCAGCACTATATATGCATCACACAGAAAACTAAGCCATCAAAAAGGAGCCTGCATTGCACTTTCCTGTGTGACTTATGTCCTAAGCAAGCCTTATTTGTTTGCTTTTTTTCTACTAGGCAGCTAACACATTCATCATCACTATTTTTGTGATAGGGTGGCTGTCCTAATCAGTGGTGGGCACCTGTGCTTCTCCAGCCTTTTTCTATGGGAGCCGGCTGCATCCTGCTAGTGCACTGGTCATTTTACAAGATCTGGTGAGGCTATTTTTCAAGTTGTGTTCTTGCTATAAAAATTTTCAGGATTTTTAAGTCCTTTCTATCCTTAGCTGTGAGCTTTGAAGTGATGTTTAGTTAGATACTCGCAATATAATGGAGACCCTTGACGTTGGGTTGCGACCTTATCTGCTTTGGCCAAAATAGTAACTAATACTTCATTTTATGCATTTATCATATGCATTTTTTGCAGGATGCAACTAGGCTCCTTTTTGATGGCTTGGTTTTCTGTGTGATGCATATATAGTGCTGAACAGCCTGCCTTCCATTACAAAAAGGCTGCTATCCAGACACTATGCATTGCACTTTCCTGTGTGACTTATGTCCTAAGCAAGACTTATTTGTGTGCTTTTTTCCACTAGGCAGTTAACACCTTCATCATCACTATTTTTCTGATAGGGTGGCTGTCCTCATCAGTGGTGGGCACCTGTGCTACTCCAAACCTTTATCTATGGGAGCCGGCTGCATCCTGCAAGTGCACTGGTCGTTTTACAAGATCTGGTGAGGCTATTTTTCAAGTTGTGTTTTTGAGGATCTGGATCCTTCCAGAGTCTTGCAGTAAGATATGTAAATATGAGAACAGTTATTTTTGAATGGGGATATTTGACATCTCTTGTGTTGGAGCCATGATTCATGTCCACTTGGTGCAACAGCTTTCCAAGGTGTGATCCTTTTTAGATGCAGACTAACGAGCAGATCTAATTTGATGCAGGTGTTAGTTTTGGGAATGAAAATTTACAGGGTGATTCCATAATTTTTTCCCTCAGAATTGAGTGATTCCATATTTTTTCCCCTATGCTTGGTTAAAAAAATAACCATTACTGACTACCACATTATTTGTTCTTGATTTCTTTTAGTGTTTCTTAAGCTATGTGCACTCGTTGAGGATTTGCCACATTTTTTTCCGCGTTTTTTCCGCTGCAAAAACGCTTAAAAAACGCATGCAGTAAGCATCCTATTATTCAGAATGCATTCTGCAATTTTTGTGCGCATGCTGCGTTTTTTTCCACGCAAAGATCGCATTGCGGTAAAAAACGCAGCATGTTCTCTATTTTTGCCGTAAATTTGTGTATTTCCTGCTATATTATTGAACTAGAATGTTCAGGAAAAAATAGCGGTAAAAACGCACAAAAAAGTGATAAAAACGTATGCGGATTTCCTGGGAAAAAGTCCGGTTTTTCTCAGGAAATTTCTGCAAAGATTCCTGAACGTGTGCACATAGCCTTAAAGCCAGAAAGTTGCCATTTGAAATTACTTCAATTTTGTGCCATGTCTGTGATCTGTTTTTTTTTCTACAAAATAAAACGGCTGAATGAACATCCTCCAAGGTCTGTGATTCCATAATTTTTGCCAGGGGTTGTATGAGCAGAGAGAGCTTCTGTATTAAAGGGAATCTGTCACCCCAAAAATGCCATATCAAGTAAAGATATGGCTGAATAGAGCGTCCCATAACTAAGCTAACGGTGGGTATCATATATCATGATACCCCCGTTTTCATAGCAAAATACCTTTTTAAAGTTGGTGATTGTACGTGTCAATCACTGCAGTCAGGTCAGGAAGGCGGCGGTTATTCGCTTCCTCCCCCCCCTCGCTCCTCCACTTCTTCACGTAACGCTGTCTGTGAATATCACAGACAGCGTAATGCTTCCGCGATTGCGCGGTGAAGCAGGGCCCAGGCGCGTGCGCAGTCTTCTTTGCCCAGCAGTGGGCAAAGCATAAAATGACTACAGCGCATGCGCTAGTCTTTCCTTGCCCCGGAAGTCGTCCAAGGCAAGCAGTAATTTCCGGGGCAAGGAAAGACTAGCGCATGCGCTGTAGTCATTTTATGCTTTGCCCACTGTTGGGCAAAGCATACTGCGCATGCGCCGGGCACGATTTTGAATTGCACAATGGCGGGAACCTAACGCCGTCTGTGGTATTCACAGACGGCGATACGCAACAGATGACGAGGAGCGGGGGCGGGGGAGGACATGAAAACCGCCGCCTTCCTGAGCTGACTGCAGTGATTGACACGTACAATCACCAACTTTAAAAAGGTATTTTGCTATGAAAACGGGGGTATCATGATATATGATACCCACCGTTAGCTTAGTTATGGGACGCACTATTCAGCCATATCTTTATCTGATATGGCTATTTTGGGGTGACAGATACCCTTTAAAGGGGTTTATTTTGTTTATGTTGACGAAATATTTTGTCAGGTATGGGGAACGCTTTTCTATAAAAATGTAGTATTCTAAGGAATAACTATCTGGGCCAGGACTTTTCCCTTTGGGGCTCGATTTAACGGCAGATTCTAATTCATTATTTGTAATTGGGCAGTGTAGGAGCTGTTTTTGTGAGTGTTAGGGTTGGTAATTTTATTGTTTCTAAGTAGTTATTAGTTAGTTCATAATTCTCTTTCAAGAGTTTTGCATCTTTTTTGAAGTTACAAAGGTGCAAGTAGAATGAGCTAAATATATTAGCAATGCCGTCTGTTTTGTAATGTACCGTATATACTCATGTATAAGCCGACCCGTGTATAAGCCGACCCTCCCCTAATTTTGCCACAAAAAACTGGGAAAACTTATTGACTTGCGTATAAGCCGGGTGTATAAACCGCCGTCCTGCTCTGTGCTGCCCCCGTCCTGCTTCTTGCTCCCCCATTCTCTTCTGTGCTCCCCCATTCTCTTCTGTGCTCCCCATTCTCTTCTGTGCTCCCCCATTCTCTTCTGTGCTCCCCCCTCCTGCTCCATCCTCCGCTGTGCTCCCCCCTTCCTGCTCCGTCCTCCTGTGCCCCCCCGTCCTGCTCCGTGCTCCTCTGTGCTCTCCATCCTCCCCCGTCCTGCTCCGTGCTCCTCTGTGCCCTCCATCCTCCCCCCGTCCTGCTCCGTGCTCCTGTGCCCCCCCGTCCTGCTCCGTGCTCCTATGTGCTTTCCATCCTCCCCCTCGTCCTGCTCCGTGTTCTCCATCCTCCCCCCGTCCTGCTCCGTGCTCCTCTGTGCTCTCCGTCCTCCACCCCGTCCTGCTCCATGCTCATTGTCCCTCCATGCTTCCCCCGTCTCCATCTCCCCCCGCCATACTCACCCTCCCCGTGCCATCGCTGAACGTCCTGGCAATCCTGCGTTGTACCCAGCTTCCTGCAGCTCTCCTGTGCTGAGCGGTGACGTAATACCGCTCATTAAGGCCATGAATATGCCACGCCTGTGTGAGTGGCGTCGCGTCCATATTACATGACCTTAATGAGCGGTATTACGTCATCGCTCAGCAAAGGAGAGCTGCAGGAAGCCGGGTACAACGCAGGATTGCCGGGACGTTCAGAGATGGCACGGGGAGGGTGAGTATGATGTCCCAGCCACCGGCTCCTGCCGCGGCACCCCCTCCCCCGCTGGTTTCTGCCCAATGACTCGTGTATAAGCCGAGGGGGCATTTTCAGCACCAAAAAAGGTGCTGAAAATCTCGGCTTATACACGAGTATATACGGTATATGATCTTGTTTATATTTGATTTTTTGTATGTATGCTAAGTTTGTGTTTTCTGATTATATTTGCTAGGCTTTTGTCGCATTTATTTGCATGAATGTAAAATTTAAACCTAGAGTAATGCATATATTTTTCAAATTTTTGTTTTAACAAATCTATAAGTTCTGTTCTCAATGTGAAAAGGTCTTTGTCTAGTGATAATGTTTGAGTCACTTTGTTTCCCTTCCAAATCTTTTAAGAGTAATTGCTAGCTTTTCTTTTTCCTTTTTTTTTCCTAGAGCCTAGTTCTATGGCCGGTGTCACACTTGCGAGTGCAATGCGAGAAACTTGCGCATCAATACCCGGCACTGCCACCGGCACTCGGGACTGGAGTGTGCGGCTGCATGTATTTCTGTGCAGCTGAACGCTCAGGTCCGAGTGCCGGCAGCAGTGACGGGTATTGATGCGAGAGACTCGTGCGAGTTTCTTGCATTGCACTCGCAAGTGAGAAACAAAAAAGAAAAAACAGAATGGCACTAAGAAACTCTCCTTACTGGTGGAGTGGGTGGACTCTGAGTAAGCGACACTTTGCTGGGTGAAATCACGGTAGTGAAGATGCTTGCTTGAAAAAGCACACATGAGGGAATCCAAAAAATAACAAAAAAAGCAGCACACTCCGTTTATCTTATCATAAAAAGCCTAAGTCCTTTATTTAGGAAAAGTTTACACGGACAAGGTTTATGAGGGCATGAAAAGTGCAGGCATGCAGACAAATGAACAGGACTACGGCCGTTTCGCGTTTAACACGCTTCTACGGGTCCAGATGTAACAATTACTATGTCATTTCCTTTTATGCATGTCAGTGTGAAAACATTTGCATATAATCAGTATACAGACTAATTAAGAAAAAAACTGCAATTAAAAAATTACAAACATTCTTACATGTAACAAAATACGATGATTGCTATTCAGATAGAAGTTATAATAAAGCATATTATTACAAGAAGCAGGAGTAATCTAATCTTTCATTCAGTCCTAAGGGACCTTGCGCATTTGCTTTGATGATCCATTTTGCTTCCTGTCTCAGCAGGATTTTTTTATGATCACCTCCGCATGGTGGAAATTTAACTACTTCCAATCCTGCAAAACGCAGGAATTGAGGATTAGGCCAGCGTCACACTAAGTAGGAATACGGACGAGTGAGAGGCGTGAAAACCACGCATTACACACGGACCCATATTTCTCTATTGAGCAGCTCTGATCATGCGTATTTTTCTCGGGCGTATCTTTCGGTGCGAGACACCCGCAGCATGCTGCGATTGTACGCATATTACGCCCGTTGTACGCCAATGAAAGTCTATGGGTGCGAGAAAACAACGGATTACACACGGACCAGACGTGTGACTTGCGAGAAATCTGGAAGACTTTTGCAGCTCACAGGAAATGGTGCAACACATGCAGGAGGAAGCTGACACATGCAAATTAGCTCAAAAAGAGCACCAGACATCCCAGAAGAACGCCTCCATGGAGTCGGCCATGATGTCTACGCTGATTAATGTGGAGATGCTCATTATATTGGTGCAGGAGAGGCCCAAAATATGGGACCAGAGAGATGCGCATTACGCTGACCGTGCAAGGAAAGAGGCGGCATGGAGGCGCATCTGTGGGCAAATGTTTCCCCACTTTGGCGACAGCCCACATGAGGAGCAGCAGCGAATCAGATGTTATGAGAAGATGGAGAAGCATCCGCGACCAATACAGGCGGGAACGCCAGCAAAGGAGCAAGAGCGGGTCAGCAGCACCCAGAAAACGAAAGTATGTGTACTTTGACAGGCTGGGCTTTCTGGCACCAATTCTGGATCTCAGACCGTAAGTATATACATCGCACCACATAACACATATGTAGTTTAGGCTCACCCCTCCTACATGTTCTAATCCCCTTTCATTTCCCCAGAGAACCCAATCCAACCTCACTGAGAGGGAGACTGGCTCAGACTCAGAGGCCATTATTGACCTGGTTGGGGGAGGTGAAGAGGTGGCTGGCCCATCTTCTGAGCCTCCCTGCAGCATCCCCCAAGCTTCACAAGCACCAGGACCTGACCAAGCATCTGTACCGCAACCTGTACCTGACCCACCTGCTGCAGCAGCAGGGCCCAGTGTAGAGGAAGCAGCCAATAGCAGCAGCCCCACTGTACCTCTTGTGGGCTCCCCCCAGCCTGGTGCTATATCCCGCCGTGGGAGAAGACGGAGAGACATCACCGCCTCAGACACACGTAGGCATGTGGACACTGGGCAGGTGTTGATGAGGGTGAGGAGGCCTATGCCCGTAGCCTTGCCCGCTACCTTCGTCCTCTACCCCGAGAGGTCAGGCTCCGTGTGCGAGGATCAATTCAGATCCTAATTGACGCATGCACACCCCCAATACCCCATATGAGGTGTTTGAATTCCTTGAGAGGTGGCAGCTCTCACCCCGTAACCTTATGCGCCTTGCCCCACAACAAAATGTGCATGCTCAATTAGGATCTGATGATCCTCCTGCAAGGGCGCCTACTCCTCAACCCATTCCCCCACCCAACCAACCTTGGCAACAACAGGGTCAAATGGCTGCCTATAATCCCACTTCACAATATGGACACTTGTACAGATCCAGTGTTGGAGGCTGGTCCCAACCTGGATGTGCTCAACATTGTCATATTGGAGGGTATGATTCTCGTGGGTATCATCTTGCACAGGAATATAATCTCCCTTATCTGTCTGGCAATGTGCCCACACACCAACCTGACCGTGGCCAGATGTTAGCTCAGGGCCCTGAAAATCAACCCCAACAGGGTGATGGTCAAGGTTCGCATCATAGCCAACCACACAGAAATGCTGGGAACCCGCCTACCCCACTACCCACATACCACAAGCTGTAATTATTTTTTTCTCTTAGATATTATGATTTCAAAAGTAGTTAGTAATTATTTCATATTTACTTTGGAGTCCTGTTGTGTTACAGAAATGTGCACCAATCTATAAGCATCTAAGCTACATATGGTAACAATATGCTATTGTGTAGGCCTACTGAACGTAAGGCATTTGCATTATGTCCTATGCTTCCAGCAATATTTAGTTATTTGTTTTGATTTATTAATACACTATGATGTGTAAAGCATATTTGCACTCATCTGAATGCCTACAAAGAGCATATGGTACTTAGCTGGTGGTATATGGGCTAGGGGAAAAAATTATTATTTCGTTATATCTTATAATTTATACCAATGTTTGTTATTTTTGACCCATCCTTTTTAAAAATTGTTTGCTATTGCATTAGTCTAGTCTTATAACCCAACCATATGGGGTAGATATGGTGGTCACTAGTGATAGTGAGATTTGTTTATTTTCCTTATTTATTATTATTTATGGAAAAGTTACTTATTTTCTATTTTTTAATTTGACTCCATGTTGTCTATTGCATATTTGCAATAGTCTAATCTTTGAACCAAACATAAGGGTAACATATGGTCTTCACTATACATAGTGAACGTTGTTTATTTGCTGTACATACTATTATTTTTGGCAATGTTTGTGATTTTAGTACATTTTATATTTCACTCACAGTTGTCAAATGCATCTTTGCACTTGTGTCATGTGATTAATCAGACATATAGGTCTCATATGATCAGCACTACCCATATTGGCTATTGGTTTTTGTGTATACATACTATTATGTATGGAATAATTTGTAATTTTGTCATGCCTTATTTTGGTACTTGTGTAAGAATGCACATTTACACAATTGTGCTGTAAATACACATACCATATGAAGCAAATATAGTAGTCACTACCTCAAGTGGCAGTTTGCACATATAAATATCTATTTTTATAAAAATTTTGGAGTCTTTTTTCATAAGTTGTTTGTACTCAACCACCAACACATCTGTTATGACCATTAACAGCAGACAGAGACTATGTATAGAAACAATACTTTTATAAGGCACTCACACAAAAACATTACAGCATAGACAATGCCTCATCTTGCCATGTTGTAGTACCTTCAGGTGACACAAAATATTGGGTGAAGATATCCCGGGTTTTCAGTCCTGCCAGTGGGCGACGTAAAAGGATGACATGGGCGTAGGCATATCCCCATTGGTCAACACACTTTCACCAACATCAGATGGGCGACAATCATGCATTCTGGTGAAATTATGCAGAACAACACAGGCTTTGATGACCTCATTGACGTTGGCTTCACTCAGCTGAATAGCAGACTGGAGGACCCGCCATTTTGCACACAAAATGCCAAAGGCACACTCCACCAGGCACCTGGCCCATGATAGGCGCAAGTTGAAGATCCGACGACGGTGGTCAAGGTGTCGTCGTGGATATGGCCTCATCACATTCCTTGATAGCTGGAAGGCCTCATCCCCAACTACAACATATGGAACCGGTTCTAGATTGGAGCCAGGAAGTTGGCGTGCTGGTGGTAGGTGCATCTCGTTATTGCGAAGCCGCCGACCCATAATGGAAGAATTGAAGACTCTAGAGTCTCCAGTTCTTCCATAGGCTCAAATGTCTACAATTATAAACCTGTAGTTACTGTCAACCAGAGCCAACAGCACAACAGAAAAATATAGTTTATAATTATAGAATTGGGACCCTGAGTTTGGCGGCTTACGCACACGGATATGCTTCCCATCAAGGGCTCCTATGCAATTTGGGAACTGGCATTGCTCCTCAAATCCCCTAGCAATCCTCTTCCAGTCTTCCATCTTTGGCTCAGGCATCACCAGTTGATGAAGTCTGTCCCAGAGTTCAGAGCAGGTATCACGCACAATGCCAGAGATGGTGGACCTCCCAATCAAGAACTCCAGATGGAGTGCCGCATAAGATATGCCAGTAGTTAGGAACCTACAAGTAACCAAATATAGAGAGAGCAATCCTATACATGCACAAAGGTTGAACAAACGCACTATACATAACTGTTACATGATGTCAGTTACAAACAATCCTAACTTACATTTACCAAAAGTGAAAGGTTTCTGACATTTTTACATACATTGAATAGTTCTGGTAGTTCTAGGTGATATATGGGATATATTGTGAGGATATTTGAGCTAAAGGGACACTTGTGGGAAAACACATCATCAACAGACAGTATGTAGCTGAGGAATACATACCGTAGCGTAAGGAGAAGTCGCTCCCCTGCAGAGATAGCTTTGCTCATCCGGGTATCCTGGTAGGTGATCTCAGGGCGCACAATCTCCCAACAAAACATCAAATGTGGGAATGGTCATCCGACAAAACAGAAAAAACATGTCTGGATGAGTCCACAGAGATGCATACAGCCGGTGAAAATGGCCTTTAGTGAGGCGTTGCCTCAAATGCGGATGCACCCACATTCGCCTCCTCCTGCGCGGATCAACGATCACTGGGTAAGGCTGGCCAAAGCGGCAGGACAAAACCCAGTTGTGCAACACTCTATCAGGTGGGGTAAACTGAAGACTGTCAGACATGTTGGCAAACAAGCAGCAGCCCTCCAACACAAGCACACCTCAAAAATGGCAAGATTGGGGGTTGCAACCGGATACAGAGGCAATAAATAGCCTTGCTGATGATGATTTGAATGAGTTTCAGGCCTAAAAAACGTTAAATGTCCATTTTGCAAGGCGGCGAGAAAAATACACTATACCGATGCCATACGGATTGCATACGGATGCTTACATGCGCAAAATACACAGCCACACCCTGAAAATGCATGAAATACGGATTGGTGTGTCAGCAACATTTTGGCGTAATACGGCCAGGGTCGGACTGGCCCACCGGAGAACCGGAGGATTCTCCGGTGGGCCCTGGCATCTGGGGGGCCCTGGCACCTGCTGGCATACAGGGGCCAGTTGCCTAGGGCCCCTGCTGTTCCAGGGGCCACCAGCCGGTGGCGTGTCGCTAATAGCAGCCCACCACGCAGCTGCCATGGGGGCCCCGTGCCAGCGGAGCAGCAGCGGGTGACAGGAGGCAGGAGCCCCTGTCCCCGCTGCTAAAGAGAAATGAATATTCACTGCTTCCCAGCCCACATGGGGTGGGAAGCAGTGAATATCATTATTTACCTGTCCTCGTTCCACCGCTGAGCACCCCTGTCCTCGGGTCCTCTTGCTGCGATGTTCGGGCAGAGGGCGCAATGACGTGATTAGTGTGCGCCGCGCCCTCTGCCTGAGCATTCACTGCCGGAGGACCCGAAGACAGCGGCGCTCAGCGGTGGAGCGGGTGACAGGTAAATCTCTCAGGTGCCGGGGCCCTGAGCGAGCGGTGACACCGGCACCTGTCCCCAATAGGGAATCGGTGTCCCTGCCTGCTCAGGACACCGGCACCTGGCCCCCAGCGACAAGAGGTGAGTATGTCATTTTTTTTTTTGTTGTTGCAGCAGCTGCGGCAGCATAAGGGGCCATAATCTATGGAGCATCTATGGGGGCACAGTCTGTGGGGGCACAATCTATGGGGGCATAATCTGTGGAGCATCTATGGGGCATAATCTAGGGGGGCATAATCTGTGGAGCATCTATGGGGGCATAATCTAGGGGGGCATAATCTGTGGAGCATCTATGGGGGCATAATCTGTGGAGCATCTATGGGGCATAATCTATGGGGGCATAATCTATGGAGCATCTATGGGGGCACAATCTAGGGGGCATAATCTGTGGCGCATCTATGGGGGCACAATCAATGGGGGCATAATACATGGGGCATCTATGGGGGCACAATCTGTGGAGCATCTATGGGGGCATAATCTATGGAGCATCTATGGGGGCACAATCTATGGAGCATCTATGGGGGCATAATATATGGGGGCACAATCTATGGGGCATAATCTGGAGCATCTATGGGGGCATAATCTGGAGCATCTATGGGGGCATAATCTGGAGCATCTATGGGGCATTATGGGGCATAATCTGTGGAGCATCTATGGGGGCATAATCTGTGGAGCATCTATGGGGCATAATCTGTGGAACATCTATGGGGCATAATCTATGGAGCATCTATGGGGCATAATCTGTGGAGCATCTATGGGGCATAATCTATGGAGCATCTATGGGGGCATAATCTGTGGAGCATCTATGGGGGCATAATCAATGGAGCATCTATGGAGCATCTATGGGGGCATAATCTATGGGGGCTGTTGTGAATGGGTTTGAGATGAGTTCTGAGCAGAGGCTTCCTCTGGTGGTTACAAGCGGTGCTGGTCTGTCCAGTGAAGATTGTGAGGACTGGGAATCAGGTGTTACTGACTGGTCTTATATAAGGGAGTCACCTTCCCATCAGGGTTGCCGGTGATCAATTGTTCTGGTCTGAATCCTTCATTCCTGTTTCCCTTGTAGCCTGCTGTGTCGTGTCTGCATCTCCTGCTAACAGATAAGACATTTTCTTCTTTTTGTTTTTGTGCTATATTTTTGCATTTTTTGTCCTGCACTTCTGTGGGGGCCTTCAGAGTCCCCACCGGGGGCTTTTGCCCTCTCAGTTTAGTTCAGCCACTTATGTATGTACTTTTGCTTTTTCCAGTTTTTTCAGTGGCTGCTGTTTTGATTTTGTTACACCAGAGAACTAATTTAGGTGGTAGAGGTTGTGTGATCTCAGGTGTTTTTGAAATTAGTGGTGTTGGTGCTTTTCAGGGTTTTCTGGGATTGCAGTAAGTACCCTTCCTGTCCTTTTCTATTTAGTTAGTTTGGGCCCCAGCGTTTGCTCATACTATTTTCTTTCTGTGTCAGTATTTCATCTTGTCTAACCGCCATTACATGTTTGGGGGCTTTCTATTGTCTTTGGGGTTCTGCTCCGGGGCAGATAGCTTTCCTATATCTATCTTTAGGTGTAGTTAGTTTCTCAGGCTGTGACGAGGCGTCTAGGACCAACGTAGGAACGCTCCACGGCTGCCTCTAGTTGTGGTGGTTAGTCAGGGTACTGCAATCTCATAGTTTCCAACTGCTCTGGTGTATTGCCTTTTTTTACCTGCACTCCTCAGCTACCAAATCATAACAGGGGGCATAATTTGTGGAGTATCTATGGGGCACAATCTATGGAGCATCTATGGGGGCATAATCTGTGGAGCATCTATGGGGGCATAATCTATGGAGCATCTATGGGGGCATAATCTATGGAGCATCTAGGGGGCACAATCTATGGAGCTTCTATGGGGACACCATCTATGGAGCTTCTATGGGAGCACAATCTAAGGAGCATCTATGGGGGCATAATCTATGGGGCATAATCTATGGGGGCATAATCTGTGGAGCATCTATGGGGCACAATCTATGGAGCATCTATGGGGGCACAATCTAAGGAGCATCTATGGGGGCATAATCTATGGAGCATCTATGGGGGCATAATCTATGGAGCATCTATGGGGGCACAATCTATGGAGCATCTATGGGGACACCATCTATGGAGCTTCTATGGGGCACAATCTAAGGAGCATCTATGGGGGCATAATCTGTGGAGCATCTATGGGGCACAATCTATGGAGCATCTATGGGGGCACAATCTATGGAGCTTCTATGGGGACACCATCTATGGAGCTTCTATGGGAGCACAATCTAAGGAGCATCTATGGGGGCATAATCTATGGAGCATCTATGGGGGCATAATCTATGGAGCATCTATGGGGGCATAATCTATGGGGGCATAATCTGTGGAGTATCTATAGGGGCACAATCTATGGAGCATCTATGGGGGCATAATACATGGGGCAGCATATGGGGCATAATCTTATTTTCCACCCTAGGCTTATACTCGAGTCGATAAGTTTTCCCAGTTTTTTTTTGCAAAATTAGGGGGGGTCGGCTTATACTCTGGTCGGTTTATACTCGAGTATATACGGTATCTATCTATTATCTATATCATCTATATATATAGAATTATCCCCTACGAGGGGGGCAGCCAGGGGCGCCGCTATAATAAGGCGAGTTGAGCCTCTTGCCTCAGGCGGCGGCAGCCAGGGGGCGGCTGAGCAGAACTCATAACACCTGGTGTGGTGCCGGCCGCCTCTCCTTAATCCCTCACACAGTCACATCTGAGTTCTGACCCCCCCTCCAGCTGTCCCGATCTGGACACTATATGTCAGTGATGGCGAACCTATGGCACGCGTGCCAGCGAGGGCACGCAGAGCCCTCTCAACTGGCACGTGGCCTCGCCTCAGTTATTCCCTGCAGTTCCCTCTCACATTGAGCGGCGCGGCCGCGGAGCTGAAAAATTACGTCAGCCGGCCGGCAGCGCTGCTCAATGTGTGAGAGGAAGTGAGAAGAAGGAAGCTGCCGGATCGTGGAGAGGTGAGTCTGGCCGCTGTGCCTGTGAAGCTGCTGTGTGTGTGTGTGTTTGTGAAGCTGCTGTGTGTGTGTGACACTGTATATGTATGTGTGTGTGATAGATGAGGAAGCGATATCAGCATTGGAACGGGCAGAGGTGAGTAGTTTTTTTTTATGCAAGGCCATTATTCAGTATGGAGCATCATGTGGGTCCATTATACTGTATGCAGCAGTATATGAGGCCATTATTCAGTATGAAGCATCATGTGGGGCCATTATACTGTATGCAGCAGTATATGGGGCCATTATTCAGTATGGAGCATCATGTGGGGCCATTATACTGTATGCATCATTATGTGGGGCCATTATTCAGTATGGAGCATCATGTGGGGCCATTATACTGTATGCAGCAGTATATGGGGCCATTGTTCAGTATGGAGCATCATGTGGGGCCATTTTACTGTATGCAGCAGTATATGGGGCCATTATTCAGTATGGAGCATCATGTAGGGCCATTATACTGTATGCAGCAGTATATGGGCCATTATTCAATATGGAGCATCATGTTGGGCCATTTTACTGTATGCAGCAGTATATGGGGCCATTATTCAGTAGTTTTTTTCTTTCCCATCTTTCTCTCTCTGTTCTTTTTCTTTCTCTCTGTTCTTTCTTTCCCCTCTTTCTTTCTATCTCTGATATTTCTTTCTCTTTCTTTCTCTCTCTGTTCTTTCTTTCTCTCTGTTCTTTCTTTCTCTTTCTTTCCACTCTTTCTTTCTGTTCTTTCTCTCTCTCTGTTCTTTCTATCTGTTTTCTTTATTTGTCTTTCTCTCTCTCTGTTCTTTGTTTCCCATCTTTCTTTCTCTCTCTCTTTTTTCTGTTCTTTCTTTCTCTCTTTGTTCTTTCTTTCCCCTATTTCTTTTTTTCTCTCTGTTCTTTTTTTCTGTCCCCTTTCTTTTTCTGTTCTTTCTTTCTCTCTGTTCTTTCTTTCCCGTCTTTTTTTCTTTCTCTCTCTGTTCTTTTCTCTCTCTGTTCTTTCTTTCCCCTCTTTGTTTTTTTTCTCTCTCTGTTCTTTCTTTTCCCTTTCTTTGTTTATTTATTTCTCTCTCTACTTTCTCTCTGTTCTTTCTTGCTTTCCCCTCTCTCTCTCTCTCCTTTCTCTGTTTTCTTTTTTCTCTCTCTGTTCTTTCTTTTACTCAGTACCAGTGTGCCCATAGTACCAGTCACTTTGCCCTCAGTACCAGTCAGTGTGATCACCAGTGCTAAATGGGTGTGGTCGGGGCGTGGACATGGGTGTGACTAGTTGTTAAATGGGTGTGGTTGGGGTGTGGCCTAAAATTTGCCACGACGCGCTATGCGCGCCGCAACCTTCCTCGCTCGAATTTGGGGGTTCCGTTTTGCAGTTCGCCTCAGGCAGCACAGAGGCTAGGTTCACCCCTGGGGCAGCATCCCGTATGAGGGGGCTGCTTTATAATCTATGAGGAAGGCTACCCCAACCCCTGCTACATAATTAAGATGTGTATTTCCTTATATTATACCCTGATATTAGTGTGTTTTACTGCACAATTGGTGGTCTTGTATTTATTTCTATGTAGCTACATAGTGGGCCCCAAGAATGATTTTTCTCTGGTGGGCCCAAGGTGTTCCAGTCCGACGCTGAATACGGCCGTACAATACGGTCTGTATTTTTGTACGGTGAGTGTGATGCCGGCCTTAGACTCATGTTTCTCTTGGATGTGCTTTATCAATGTTTGTTATCCCTTTCCTGTAGAAATAGAATGAAAATGTTCACGAAATCTTACAAACACTGATCTCATCGTTTTTCCTATATAATAAAAACATGGACAGTGTGACCCTGGCCTATGAGAAAGCACAGCTTTGTGAGCCTCCCAAATAATGGAGTCACAAATATCGTTGGGGCAGTTTTCTATAAAGTAGTTTTTAATACTTTCTCTTATATGTTTCTGGGACTCAGTGTTGTAAATTAGATTTTTATTAAGCTTCCAATTGAAAGGACACTTCTTTCGGGTGTTTGATGTGACATTAAGAAATGCTAGAGCATGGTCTGAGTATATTATGGTGTCATAAGTACTTGATTCAGTAAGTGATGATGTGTGAAAAAGTAGTCTATTGAATATTTTTGTGTACTGTGGAGAAAAATGAGTAGTCTTTACTTGATGGACATATAATTCTCCAAGTGTCTATCAAGCGAAGTTATGTCAATGATTTTTTGATGAATCTGAGTGTTTTCTGTGGTACCAATAAATATCTATTGGAAGAATCCAAGGGAGGGGGTAAAGGTATATTAAAGTTGCCCTCCAAGTATTGGTATACCTTTAGCAAACTGGTTTAAGATTTTGAAGACTTTTTTAAAGAAAGGAAGGTGATTCATGTTTGGGGCATTTAAGTTTATCAATGTATATAATGTTTTGTAAATCATAAATTTCAAAAAACTAAATTTTCCGTCTTCATCATGTATAATGTCCTTTAAAATGAAGAGGAGTTTTTTGCTTATGGCATTGGAAAGTCCTTTAATTTTTTTAGCTGGAGAGGTAGAGTTGTACCATTTGATATATGTTTTATTTTTGGTTATGTGGTTGTACCGTATATACTCCTTTAAGCCGAGATTTTCAACAAATTTTTTCTGATGAAAATGCCTCCCTCGGCTTATACACGAGTCATTGTGAAGAAAACCAGTGGGGGAGGGGGATTTGCAGTAGCCGGCGGCTGTGACATCATACTCACCCTCCCCATGCCAATCGCTGCACGTCCCTCCATCTCCATTGTCCCGTCTTCCTGTGCTCAGCGGTCACATGGTACCGCTCATTAAGGTAATGAATATGCATGCGTCTCCACTCCCATTGGCATGGAGCGCATATTCATTACCTTAATGAGGGTTACCATGATTTAAGGGTATGCCACACTAAACAATATCGCTAACGGGATCGCTAAAAAAAGTCACTATTTAGCGATCCCGTTAGCGATATTGTTCAGTGCGGCAGCTTCCAGCGACGAGCTTCCTGCTGTGATCTCGCTCGTCGCTGGAATCGTTCCGGACCCTATTTTCTCGTCGGCGCTCCCGCTGGGTAAGTATATATCGCTAGTGTGGCACCTTTTCTTAGCGATTTAGCGGTACTTTTGTACCGCTAAAGTCGTTAAGAAGATCGCTAACGGCGATAGCGTCGTTAACTATATCGCTAAATGTGGCCGCATTTAGCGATATAGAAACAATCCCGCTAGCGATCGCATTAGTATGCGTCGTTATCGTGATCGCTAGCGGGATTGTTTAGTGTGGCAGTACCTTTAGTTTTTTTCTAGGCATCAAAATTTGTCTTCTCTTGTTTTGAATCTTTATACTTTTTACATTAAAATAGAATCAATAGGAGATGATCCAAATATTATGGTGCTTAGCAATCAATGTAAACCCGTCTGAAACCCCTAAACATTCCAAGTAGGGAGCGATATAAGGTAATCAGAAAAGCACAAACATAACAAGATATTTTAGAAAAATAAATGAACAATCTTTATTATAATCATTTACAATCAATTACATTTCAGAAATAATGACTAATAAAAATATGCCTCAAATACGAGGGACGTTAGTGGCTATGAACCCTGTTAAACATCAGTTGCCTACATGATAAATATATGGGGTTAATAATATTAATTATAGTCTCAATAACAAATCTACTTTCAATAAACACCAAGAATTGTGAACGAAACGTGCGTCGGAGTGAGGGACGCGGCACAGACCCTGCATCACATTTGTAAGTTGCCTTCTTAGGGCTCTATGCCCATGTTTACTATGCTGGCAATTAAAAACCAAAAGAAAAGCTTCACACAAGGCCATATCATATCAAACCACATAATCTTTATTAAAGACTCAATAAAACAAATAAAAATAAGGCAGATACCTCAAAGTACAGGACAATAGGTGGGTATGCCCAGAAATGACCTTCACAGTATGCTTACAAATAAACCAAAATTGGTGTTAAACTATTATGCACTAACATGTAGCACCATCCATTGACATAATATAGCCAATGTTACTATGTAGACAAAGGCACTAAGTAGCTAGTGTAAAAGATATATAGGCTAAAATAACTTATGGCAACATAGCAATGTGGATAGCAATCCAACATATAAAAATACAGACACAATATGAAATGTAAGCAATAGAGATGAGCGACTTTGCCTCCTGGAGGGTCGAGTTGGGTTTCGGACCACCCGACTTTATCAAAAGTCGAGTCTAACGAAATCGTCCGACTATCGAAAAAAGTCAGAGGTCCGACCGAAACCCGACCTAACCCAATGCAAGTCAATGGGGAATAAAAGTCGGCAGTGAGTAGAGGACAGTAAACACACCTACAGTGCCCATTTCAATGCCAACGACATCAATTCTTATTACTTAAGCTTGTCAACCTTAATTTACTTTATAATAATAGTAACGCATTGAAAACTGGGGATTATTTGGCTAAAGCTGTGGGGTGGGGGGCAGGGCTGGCTCCAGGTTTTCGTGGGCCCCGGGCAAAAGAGTTTCAGTGGGCCCCTTTAAGACATACCACAATTCATGATTCTCCGATACGGCAGAGAAATATAGGTATAGTACAATGCCAAATACTTCACTTCTTACATTACATGAGTGATATCTATTGTAAATTCTGCAATAGCTCAAAAACCGGACAGTATAGTCCTCCATACAGTATTATGGGCACCACATAGTGCGCCATACAGAATAATGAGCCCCATATATTGCTCTATACAGAATAATGAGCCCCATATATTGCTCCATACAGAATGAGTCCCATATATGATGCTCCATACAAAATAATGGGACCAATATAAAGCTCCATACAGTATATGATGGGCCCCATATATTGCTCCATACAGAATGGGGTCCATATAATGCTCCATACAGAATAGGCCCCATATGTGCTCCATATATAAAGGGCACTATATGATGCCCCATAAAAACTGAACCCTATTTGATGCTCTAGTATATGATGGTCCCCATATATGATGCTCCAGTGTATGATGAACCCCATATAATGCTCCAAATATAATGGTCCCCATATATAATGCTCCATATATAATGGGCTCCATGTGATGCCCCTATAAATAATGAACCCCATAATGATGCTCTAGTATATGATGGGTCCCCATATATGATGCTCCAGTGTATGTATGAGCCCCATATACACTGTGTGCAGAATTATTAGGCAAATGAGTATTTTGATCACATCATCCTTTTTGTACATGTTGTCCTACTCCAAGCTGCATAGGCTTGAAAGCCAACAGCCAATTATATAAATCAGGTGATTTGCATCTCTGTAATGAGGAGGGGTGTGGTCTAATGACATCAACACCCTATATAAGGTGTGCTTAATTATTAGGCAACTTCCTTTCCTTTGGCAAAATGGGTCAGAAGAGAGATTTGACGGACTCTGAAAAGTCAAAAATTGTGAGATGTCTTGCAGAGGGATGCAGCAGTCTTGAAATTGCAAAACTTTTGAATCATGATCACCGAACAATCAAGCGTTTCATGGCAAATAGCCAACACGGTCGCAAGAAGCGTGTTGATAAAAAAAGGCGCAAAATAACTGCCCATGAGTTGAGCAAAATCAAGCATGAAGCTGCCAAGATGCCATTTGCCACCAGTTTTGCCATATTTCAGAGCTGCAAGTTACTGCAGTATCAAACATCACAAGGGGTGCCATACTCAGGGACATGGCCAAGGTAAGGAAGGCTGCAAAACGACCACCTTTGAACAAGAAACATAAGATAAAACGTCAAGACTGGGCCAAGAAATTGTTAAGACTAGGGTTGAGCATTCCGATACTGCAAATATCGGGTATCGGCCGATATTGGCTGTATCGGAATTCCGATTGCGAGTACCGATATTTTCGTCATATCGGATACCGGAATCGGGATGTCACTGTCACTGTCAGTGTCCGTCGGTCGGGTCTGTCAGGAGTCAGCGGCACTTACCCGGCAGAAGATCTCCGGCGGTCACATCCCGGACTGCTTAATGGCCGCCATCCTCTTCTCCCCGGCGGTCACATGCAGTTTCTCACGATAACTGCAGTGACTGCTGGGTAATCGCGGCCGTAAAGCAGTCCGATGACGTCACCGCCGGGGAAGCAGGTAATCAGCTGTGCTGCGTTGCAATGACAGGCTCTGCCTGTCATTGCGATGTAGCAGAGCTGGATCGTCGTGGGACTGTCGTTATGGACTGCGTCGGACAGGTGGTATACTGTTGGTTGTTTTTTTTTTTTTTTACAGGAGATCGATGGCGTCTCAGGAATGAGAGTATAATAAAAAAAATGAAAACTGTTGTCTCTTATTTCATTAAAAGACTTTTTTCTTGCTGTGTCTTTTTTTTACACATTTAAAAACTTTGGGATTAATAATGGATCGGTGTCTTATTGACGCCTCTCCATTATTAACCGGGCTTATTGTCACCGTGCAATCAACGGTGACATTAACCCCTTATTACCCCACTTGCCACCGCTACAGGGCAGTGGGAAGAGCCGGGTAAAGTGCCACAATTGGCACATCTTTTGATGCGCCAAATGTGGGGCTGCTGTAGCCTGGTATTATCAGGCTGTTGAGGGCCAAAATCCATGGGCCTTGACAGTCTTTTAATACCAGGCCGCAGCAGTCTGCATTTTACTTGGCTGGTTAACAAAAATAGGGGGACCCCTACGCCGTTTTTTTTTCGAGGGGATCCCCTATTTTTGTTAACCAGCCAAGCTAAGCAGACTGCTGTGGCCTGGTATTATCAGCTTGCAAGGTCCATGGATATTGGATCCTTACCAGCCTGAAAAACCAGGCCTCAGCGGTCTGCTTCATCTGGCTGGTTAACAAAAATAGGGGGGACCCCACGCCAATTTTTTTCGAGGGGATCCCCTATTTTTGTTAATCAGCCAAGATATGCAGACTGCTGTGGCCTGGTATTATCAGGCTGGCAAGGTCCATGGATCTTGGCTCCTTAACAGCCTGAAAATCCAGGCCTCAGCGGTCTGCTTCATCTGGCTGGTTAACAAAAATAGGGGGGACCCCACGCCATTTTTTTTTCAAAGGGAACCCCTATTTTTGTTAATCAGTTCCCTCTGACGTCACTGATGGTGTCCCTGGCTGACCTGAAGTGAAAGTGGAAAGCAATCAATTAAGCTTTCCACTTCCTCTCCTGTCAGCCAGGAGAGGAGCTCATTCATTTGGGGGTTTACTGTGAGGCTGCAGCATTAGCTGCGGTCCCTGCAGTAAACATTAACCCTTTCTGAAGGATTACACCGTGGGACCTGACTGTGCATCGGATTGGTAAGAATAATTTTGCTTTATTATTTTATTTTTATTACAGGAAATGGTTTTAGCAGTTAAATAAAATATGGTCAAAAACTGTGTGATTATTTCTTTAAACTTCTTTTTTATTAAAGTGTGTGTGTTTGATTTTTCTTTCATACAATAGGATTAATAATTGATAGTTGTCTAATTGACAGCTCTCAATTATTAACCTGGCTTAAAGTGACCTTTCAATTGCAAGGTCATTTTAACCCCTTATTAACCCATTCGCCACCGCTACAGGGCAATGGGAATAGACGGGCAAAGTGCCAGAAAGGGCAAATCTAATTAGAGATTTGCCCTTTCTGGGGTGTCTTGGGGCAGATGTTAAGTAGCCGGGGGGGCCAAAAAAAATGGTCTCTCTCTGGGCTATTATTATCTGCCCCCACTCACTGGCTTTGTCTGTCTGGTTGCGAAAATAGGGCGGGAGCCCACGCATTTTTTTTCAGCAATTTTACACCTCATATATATATATATATATATATACATGTCATTGAATTTGTGACACATATATATTTATATTTATAGTTCATACACTTCTACATAGTATAATAGCCGCTAATTCAATTGCCGGCTTTTGTGAAAATGCAGAACCCGACATGAAATGACACTTGGTGTACATAGGGTTAACCATGTCTTTTCATGTAGTTTGATATCTGATTTGCACAAACAATTACATGAGTGTAAGTGTGCAAAATTTCACACCTGTAGGGGTTAATTAAAGGTGTAAATTCGTAGCAAAAAAGTCTGTTTTTTTTACAACGAATTTACACCTTTAATTAACCCCTACAGGTGTGAAATTTTACACACATAGACTGATGTAATTGTTTGTGCAAATCAGATAGCAAAGGACATGAAAAGACATGGTTAACCCTATGTACACCAAGTGTCATTTCATGTCGGGTGCTTCTGTCTTTTCACAGAAGTCGGCTTTACCCGGCAATTGAATCAGAGGATATTTTACTATGTAGAAGTGTATAAACTATACATATATGTATATATATATATGTCACAATGACATGTATATATATATTTGTATTCTATGTGTGTATATTTAGTGTTTACAAGGAAAGAAAGAGGTTTTTTTAGTTGCGATATTTTGTTCCCATAGACTTACATGGGACTTCCGGTATCGGTATCGGGTATCGCCGATATTTTAATGGTATCGGCGATACCATTCCGATTCCGATACTTTTGGATATCGGAAAGTATCGCTCAACTCTAGTTAAGACTGATTTTTCTAAGGTTTTATGGACTGATCAAATGAGAGTGACTCTTGATGGGCCAGATGAATGGGCCCCGTGGCTGGATCAGTAAAGGGCAGAGAGCTCCACTCCGACTCAGACGCCGGCAAGGTAGAGGTGGGGTACTGGTATGGGCTGGCATCATCAAAGATGAACTTGTGGGACCTTTTCGGGTTGAGGACGGAGTGAAGCTCAACTCCCAGACCTACTGCCAGTTTTTGGAAGACACCTTCTTCAAGCAGTGGAACAGGAAGAAGTCGGTATCGTTAAAGAAAAACATGATTTTCATGCAGGACAATGCTCTATCACATGCATCCAAATACTCCACAGCGTGGCTGGCCAGTAAAGGTAAAAAAGAACAAAAAATTATGACATGGCCCCCTTATTCACCTGATCTGAACCCCATAGAGAACCTGTGGTCCCTCATAAAATGTGAGATCTATAGGAGGGAAAACAGTACATCTCTCGGAACAGTATCTGGGAGGCTGTGGTGGTTGCTGCACGAAATGTTGATCGTAAACAGATCAAGCAACTGTCAGAATCTATGGATGGAAGGCTTTTGAGTGTCATCGCAGGCCAGACAGGTGCTGGTAGTGGGGGACTCAATTATTAGGGGAACAGATAGGGCAATCTGTCACAAAGACAGGGATCGACGAACAGTGTACTGTCTACCTGGCGCTCGAGTCCGACACATCGCTGATCGGGTTGACAGATTACTGGTAGGGGCTGGTGAGGACCCAGCGGTCATGGTGCACATTGGCACAAATGACAAAGTTAGAGGTAGGTGGAAGGTCCTTAAAGACGATTTCAGGGAATTAGGCTGCAAGCTTAAAGCAAGGACCTCCAACGTGGTATTTTCTGAAATACTGCCTGTACCACGTGCCACACCAGAGAGGCAACGGGAGATTAGGGAGGTTAATAAGTGGCTCAAGAATTGGTGTAGGAAGGAGGGGTTTTTGGTTCCTGGAGAACTGGGCCGACTTCTCAGTTGGCTACAGGTTCTATGCTAGGGACGGGCTGCACCTCAATGGGGAGGGTGCAGCTGTGCTGGGGAAGATAATGGCTAGAAGGTTGGAGGAGTCTTTAAACTAGGGACTAGGGGGGAGGGTATTCATTTTATAGGAGGGGAAGGCAGTACAGATAGAGACCTGGGCACAAATAATGAAATTGGTGGTGGTGGCATGGGGGGTGGGGTTAGAACAGTTAATAATTTAAGAAAGAATAGATGCTCAGAGAGATACATAAAGTGCATGTATACTAATGGTAGAAGCCTCACCAACAAAATGGCGGAATTAGAATTAATTTTGTTGGAACATAATTATGACATGGTGGGGATATCTGAGACTTGGCTGGATGAGACCCACGACTGGGCGGTTAATTTACAGGGCTATAGTCTGTTTAGGAATGACCGTAAAAATAAGTGAGGTGGAGGTGTGTGTTTATATGTAAAATCATCCTTAAAACCCATCCTGTGTGATATCTGTGAATCTAATGAAGATGTAGAGTCTCTGTGGGTGGAGATTAGGGGAGGGGGAAAAATAATAAATTACTGATAGGGGTTTGTTATAAGTCTCCTAAAATAATGGAAGCAACAGAGAATATCCTCGTAAAGCAAATAGATGAAGCAGCAACTCAAGGAGAAGTCATTTTTATGGGGAATTCAACTACCCTGAAATACATTGGGGAACAGAAACCTGTAGTTCCAGCTAAGTTTTTGGCAACTATGAGAGACAATTACCTTTCACAACTAGTTCAGGACCCAACAAGAGGGAGGGCACTGCTAGACCTAATATTAACCAACAGGCCAGACCGCATATCAAATATAAGGGTTGGGGGTCACTTGGGTAATAGTGATCACAAAATAATAATCTTTCATGTATCCTTTAATAAGATGTGTAGTCGAGGGGTTACAAGGACACTAAACTTCAGGAAGGCAAATTTCCAACGGATAAAGATGATCTTGGTGCAATAAACTGGGACGACATCCTGAGACATAAAAATACACAAAGAAAATGGGAGACGTTTATTAGCATCCTGAATAGGACCTGTTCACAGTATATACCCTATGGGAATAAACATGCTAGAATTAGGAGGAAACCACTATGGCTAAATAGAGCTGTAAGGGGCGCAATAAGGAACAAAAAGAAAGCGTTTAGGGAATTAAAGCAAGTAGGTAGTGATGAGGCATTAAATAAATACAGAAGACTGAATAAATTCTGTAAAAAGCAAATCAAGACAGCAAAGATTGAGGCAGAGAGACTCATTGCCAGAGAAAGTAAAAATAATCCCAAAATATTCTTTAACTACATAAATAGCAAGAAACTAAAAAATGATAGTGTTGGTCCCCTTAAAAATAGTCTGGTAAAATGGTGGATGAGGATGAGGAAAAAGCCAATATGCTAAATGACTCTTTTTCAACTGTATTTACACAAGAAAATCCCATGACAGATAACATGATCAGTGATAAAAAAAAAATTCTCCATTAAATGTCACCTGCTTAACCAAGCAGGAAGTACGGCGGCGTCTAAAAATCACTAAAGTTGACAAATCCCCGGGCCGGATGGGATACACCCCCGAGTACTGCAGGAATTAAGTACAGTCATAGATAGACCAATTATTTTTAATCTTTAAAGATTCCATAATAACGGGGTCTGTACCACAGGACTGGCGTATAGCAAATGTGGTGCCAATATTCAAAAAGGGGGCAAAAACTGAACCTGGAAATTATACGCCAGTGAGCTTAACATCTACTGTGGGAAAATCCTGGAGGGTTTTTTAAGGGATACTATATTGGAGTATTTGAGGCTGAATAACCTCATGACACAGTATCTGCATGGGTTTACGAGGGACCGTTCTTGTCAGACTAATCTGATAAGCTTTTATGAAGGGGCAAGTGCTGGACTGGACCAAGGGAATGCAGTGGACGTAGTGTTCATGGACTTCTCAAAAGCTTTTGATACAGTGCCACACAAAAGGTTGAGACATAAAATGAGAACAATGGGGATAGGGGAAAATATGTGTGAGTGGGTTAAGAACTGTCTCATGGATAGAAAACAAAGAGTGGTTATTAATGGAGCACACTCAGACTGGGTCACGGTTAGCAGTGGGGTACCACAGGGGTCAGTATTGGGGCCGCTTCTCTTTAACATATTTATTAATGACCTTGTAGGGGGCATACAGAGTAGTATTTCAATATTTGCAGATGACACTAAACTCTGCAGAGTAATAAATACAGAGGAGGACAATTTTATATTACAGGAGGATTTATGTAAACTAGAAGCTTGGGCTGATAAATGGCAAATGAGCTTTAATGGGGATAAATGTAAGGTCATGCACTTGGGTAGAACAAACAAGATGTATAATTATGTGCTTAATTGTAAAACACTGGGCAAAACTGTCACTGAAAAAGACCTGGGTGAATGGGTGGACGACAAACTCACATTTAGTGGCCAATGTCAGGCAGCTGCTGCCAAGGCAAATAAAATAATGGGATGCATTAAAAGAGGCATAGATGCTCATGAGGAGAACATAATTTTACCTCTATACAAGTCACTGGTGCGACCACATTTAGAATACTGTGTGCAGTTCTGGTCTCCGGTGTATAAGAAAGACATAGCTGAACTGGAGCGAGTGCAGAGAAGAGCGACCAAGGTTATTAGAGAACTGGGGGGTCTGCAATACCAAGACAGGTTATTACACTTGGGGTTATTTAGTTTGGAAAAACGAATGCTTAGGGGTGATCTTATTACAATGTATAAATATATGAGGGGACAGTACAAATACCTTTCTAATGATCTTTTTACTCTTGGACCTGTGACGGGGACAAGGGGGCATCCTCTACGTCTGGAGGAAAGAAGGTTTAGCCATAATCACAGACGCAGATTCTTTACTGTAAGAGCAGTGAGACTATGGAACTCTTTGCCGTCTAATGTTGTAATGAGTGATTCTTTACTAAAATTTAAGAAGGGACTGGATGCCTTTCTTGAAAAGTATAATATTACAGGCTATATTCACTAGTTTCCTAGATACTGCGTTGATCCAGGGAGTTAGTCTGATTGCCGTATGTGGAGTCGGGAAGGAATTTTTTTTCCCCAATGTGAAGCTTACTGTTTGCCACTTGGGTTTTTTTTGCCTTCCTCTGGATCAACATGTTCGGGCAGGTTAGGATAGGATATGGGTTGAACTAGATGGACTTAAAGTCTTCCTTCAACCTTAATAACTATGTTACTATGTTACTATCGTAAAGAAAGGTGGCTATATTAGTCACTGATTTTTTTGTTTTTGAATGTCAGAAATGTTTATTTCTAAATTTTGTGTTATATTGGTTTACCTGGTGAAAATAAACAAGTGAGATGGGTATATATTTGGTTTTTATTAAGTTGCCTAATAATTCTGCACAGTAATAGTTACCTGCACAAACAGATATCCTCCTAAGATAGCCAAATCTAAAAAAAAACCACTCGAACTTCCAAAAATATTAAGCTTTGATGTTTATGAGTCTTTTGGGTTGATTGAGAACATAGTTGTTGTTCAATAATAAAAAAGAATCCTCTCAAATACAACTTGCCTAATAATTCTCCACACAGTGTAATGCTACAAATATAATGGTCCCCATATATAATGCTCCATATATAATGGGATCCATGTGATGCCCCATAAATAATGAACCCCATATGATGCTCTAGTATATGATGGGCCCCATATATGATGCTCCAGTGTATGATGAGCCCCGTATAATGCTCCAAATATAATGGTCCCCATATAGAATGCTCCATATATAATGGGGTCCATGTGATGGCCCATAAATAATGAACCCCATTTGATGCTCTAGTATATGATGGGCCCCATATATGATGCTCCAGTGTATGATGAGCCCCATATAATGCTCTAAATATAATGGTCCCCATATATAAAGCTCCATATATAATGGGCTCCATGTGATGCCCCATAAATAATGAACCTCATATGATGCTCTAGTATATGATGGGCCCCATATCTCATGCTCCAGTGTTTGATGAGCCCCATATAATGCTCCAAATATAATGGTCCCCATATATAATGCTCCATATATAATGGGGTCCATGTGATGCCCCATAAATAATGAACCCCATATGATGCTCAAGTATATGATGGGCCCCATATATAATGCTCCAGTGTATAATGCTCCCCATATATTGCTCCAAACATTAAAAAAAATGAATTACTTCTCCTCGCTGGGCACTACTCTACTCTGGACTCCTCAGCATCACCATCTTCCAACTCTCTGCACTGCGACTGTTCAGGCAGAGGGTGCACAGACGTGACGTCATTGCAATCTCTGACCTGAATGTCACTGTCAGGAAACGCGGAAGACGTCACAGCTGTGGAGCAGGGAGAGGTAAGTATTGCAAGTGCTGGGGCCCTGAGCAATCAGGGGGGCCCAATTGTGGGCGCCGGCACTCGCACAGGGCCTCTCATAGTACGCCGGTGTCTCTGACGGCGAGTGGGCCCCCCCACCTGCTCAGGGCCCTGGCACTTGCCCAGGTGCGCCCGGTGCTGACGCCGGCCCTGGGGGGTGTACAGCCCAGTTGGGTGGTTTAAAACTGGCATATGTTGAGGTGTAGGCTGGACTTTCAGCAGCTGCAAATGGAGGAATTGGAGAAGTCGGAGGAAGAGGAGGACAAAGCGAGCCATTTTGCTGGCAGCCTATGTGTCATCAGGGAAGGTAGTACAAAATCCTTTGAAACCCAGGCATGGTTCATTTTAATGAAGGTGAGATCACCTACATTTTGGGTCGACAGCCGGGTCCTTCTTTCTGTCAGGATTGATCCAGCAGCACTGAAAACTCTTTCTGATTGCACACTATCAGCAGGGCAAGCGAGCTCCTGTAAGGCATATTGTGGCAATTCAAGCCAGGTGTCCAGTTTACAGGACCAGTAGTCAAAGGGGAATGAACTGTGAGGGAGAACATCGATAGGGGAGGAGAGGTAATTTTGAACCATAGTTGACAACTGCAGTCTCATCTCTGTTGCAATCGATTCAGTATTACAAGTCGTGTGAGCGGTACTCGAGAAATCAGTCTACAACTTGGTCATGAAACCCCTGTCTCCAACGCCACTTCAGCTGTGTGCACCACGAACACCTCTTCCATGTTGCCCAGTATGGCTCGTGGTAGAACCTGCACCGCTGCTGTGTGCTGGGAATGCCTCGAACAAACGGTTTACAAGAGTTGCTTGTTTGTTCACCAATATTAGCTCTAGGTTCTCCTGTGGCATGATGTTCTGTAATTTGCCTTTATAGCATGGATCGAGGATGCTGGCCAACCAGTAGTAGTCATCCTTCATAATTTTGGCAATGCGGGGGTCCCTTTTAAGGATCCGCAAGACATAATCACACATGTGGGCCAATGTTCCAGGTGTCAATGATGCACTGCCATTGATGGGTGAAGGAGCACTTTCTGCCAAATCCACATCCCTCCAGTCACGCACAAACCCTGTAACTGACCTTGGCGAGCCAAGATTTTCTCTTGCCCCCTGAGAAGCATCCTCCTCCCCAAAATAATCATCCCCCTCATCCTCCTCTTCTTCCTCCACCTCGTCCAGGACAGTTCCCTGAGCAGACAATGCCTGACTGTCATCAAGGCTTCCCTCCTCCCCCTCCGCTGCAGACGCCTAATCCTTAATGTGCATAAAAGTTTGCATGGCGTCGTCTGCGCTTACCAGCCGTGTGCATTCCTCAAAACACTGAAGGACTTTACAGAGGTCTTTCAGCTTTGACCACTGCACACATGACAACTGTCATGTGTGCATTGCCACGAAGATCGTCGCGGTTGCACATTCTGACTTCTCATAGCTGAGTTGCTGTTTCTTTGTGTTTGGCAGTTAGGGAGTTAATTCTGTCTGTGCTCAGTTCTGGGACTGGGTGCAGTTTCTCCCGGCTGCAATTAATTATTTGTTGATTGGTTTCCTTTAAATCTCTGGTTGTCTGTGTTGGGAGTTGCCAGTGAAATTCTTCATGCAGACCACAGATAGGATTGTATCTGTATAGACTTAAGTTAAAGAGCTCCTTAGTTGTTTTAAGCTCACCTTGCTTAGAGTTTAATATCCCAGATCATTTATGTTCCTTCTGTGTTTGAGTGTGTATGCAAGTCTGTGTTTTCTCCAGTCTGTCTAATATGTCTAATCTGTGTATTTAGCAGAGATCAGCCCATATTCCTTTGGTGGTAATCAGTATCCTTCTTAGGACTGATTACAGGGTTCAGGGACTGATAGGAGACAGGGTTAGGCTGGAGACTTGGACCTCTGAACCTTTATCAGTACCTCCAAGGTGAGGGATTAGTTAGGACCCCAGTTTAGGGTCAGGTTAGACCCCGGTCCTCCTCTTTCCTGTGACAGTGTATCAAGTCCTCAAGATTAACCCTGAGTTCAACGGATATCGTGTCAGGTAAATCTATTCTATATTTACATGCTGATGTTGCTAATCTATATGTTGTATAGAGTGTTGTTCTTTTAAGAATAGTTTACTGACATCGTACACATATCATAAGACCGCGTGACATTTTCACTGGCCCATAAAATTATTCCCAGTTGCCATGGATCCAGTAGCCCAGCTGGCTCTGCAGTTGCAGGGATTATCCATGGAGCTGACGGACATTAAGTCCAAAGTTTTGTCTCCCTCGGAGCAAACCAGATTTGAACCTAAAGTAGCTCTCCCGGACAGGTTCACTGGTGGGCGAGACAAATTTTTTACCTTCAGGGAAGCATGTACATTGTATTTTCGGCTTCGGCCTCGATCATCAGGGAGTGAAGAGCAGAGAGTGGGAATTGTTATCTCGCTCCTACAAGGGGACCCTCAATCCTGGGCCTTCTCCCTTCCTCCGGGATCCCCGGCTCTACAGTCAGTAGATCGATTTTTTACTGCCCTGGGTTTGGTATATGATGACCCAGATCGGGTCTCTCTTGCTGAGACAAAATTACGTAAGATACAGCAGGGAGATCGTCCGGCGGAGGAATTTGCTTCTGAGTTCCGTAGATGGGCCACAGATACTCAGTGGAATGACCCAGCTCTTAGAAGCCAGTTTTGTCATGGGCTTTCTGACAAATTAAAGGACGTTTTGGCTCAGTATGATTCTCCTCCATCACTGGAGGCTGCTATGGCCCTAGCTATCCGTACTGATAGACGGCTCCGGGAGAGGTGCGAGGTAACTCCGCCCCCTGTTGTTACTCCACCTACTACTAAAGTCCCTTATGTTGAGGTTCCCCTTGTCTGTTCGGAGGAGCCTATGCAGTTGGGAGGGACATCATTTCGTAGGAGGGGATTGGCGGTACGCCGCAGGACTAGAAGGTGTTTCTTCTGCGGGAAAGAGGGACATTTTGTTGGGGGATGTCCATCCCGTGCCTTGTTGAGCAAAAAGTCGCCGGAAAAACTGTTAATCCCAGGTTGTGTGGTGGACGACAACCTGGGAGTATGTATTTCGTCCGCTAGTTCTTCTCAGTTCCTTGTACCAGTGGAGGTGGTGGTTGGTACGAGAGTGGAGAGATTTTCTGTTCTTCTTGATAGTGGGTCCGGGGCTAATCTGGTTGACGCTCAGTTTGCTCAGGCTCAAGGTATGCATCTGAGTGTATTGGTCAAACCGATCCCTATATTCTCCATTGACGCCAGGCCTCTCGGCCAAGGTAGCTTTGTTCATGAGGTTCATAACATTGACCTTCGGGTAGGGGCAATACATAGGGAACTATTATCTTGTTATGTGTTGGAGGGTCTACCTACTCCTATTGTGTTGGGACTTCCTTGGTTGGTTAAACATAACCCTGTGATTAATTGGCAGTCCAGAGATATAAGCCAATGGGGGGAGTTTTGCAAAAGTAACTGCATGAACACAGTCATCAGTGCGGTCGTGCCTAGTACTTTGCCTCCTTTTTTGGAGGACTTTGGGGATGTGTTCTCTGAGGAGGGGTGTCAGGAGTTGCCTCCTCATCGCGTGTATGACTGCTCTATTAATTTACTTCCTGATGCTAAGTTACCTAAAGCTAGGTTATATAACCTTTCTGGTCCTGAGAGGCAGGCTATGAAAGATTATATTTCGGAGAGTCTGGCCAAAGGGCATATTAGACCTTCATCTTCCCCAGTGGCCGCGGGGTTCTTCTTTGTGAAGAAAAAAGATGGAGGCCTACGCCCTTGCTTGGATTTCCGCGAACTTAATCGGATTACTGTTCGAGATCCGTATCCACTCCCTCTGATTCCTGATCTCTTCAATCAAATTGTTGGCGCCAAATGGTTCTCTAAATTGGATCTCAGGGGGGCGTATAATCTGATTAGGATAAAAGAGGGGGATGAGTGGAAAACGGCGTTTAACACGCCGGAGGGACATTATGAGAACCTTGTCATGCCTTTTGGTCTGACTACTGCACCAGCAGTGTTCCAACATTTTGTTAATGACATTTTTCGTCATCTGGTGGGGCTGTTTGTGGTCGTATATTTGGATGACATTTTAATTTACTCACCAGATCTTGGGTCTCACCAGGAGCATGTGAGACAGGTGTTGCAGATCTTGCGAGACAATAAACTATACGCCAAACTGGAAAAGTGTGTATTCGCCGTACAGGAACTTCAGTTTTTGGGTTTCTTGGTGTCAGCCTCCGGTTTCCGTATGGACCCTGAAAAGGTGAGAGCAGTGCTTGAATGGGATCAGCCAGAGGATCTTAAGGCTCTGCAGCGTTTTCTGGGGTTTGCTAACTACTACCGGAAATTTATTTGTAATTTCTCATCTGTTGTCAAACCTCTCACTGACATGACAAGAAAAGGGACGGATTTTTCTAAATGGTCGGACAAAGCTTGCCAAGCTTTTTCCTCTTTGAAAAAATGTTTTGCTTCGGCACCCGTTCTCATCCAACCAGATGCATCACAGCCGTTCGTTGTGGAGGTGGACGCGTCTGACGTAGGGGTGGGTGCAATATTGTCCCAGGGTCCGTCCCCTGGTAAATGGCATCCGTGCGCTTTCTTTTCTAAAAAATTGTCGTCCGCCGAAAGGAATTATGATATCGGCAATAGGGAACTTTTGGCCATTAAGTTGGCTTTTGAAGAATGGCGTCACTTTTTGGAGGGGGCAGTCCACCCGGTCACCGTCATTACTGATCACAAGAACCTGCTGTATTTGGAATCTGCTAAGCGTCTGAATTCCAGACAAGCTCGATGGTCGTTGTTTTTTACCAGGTTTAATTTTGTTGTCACTTATCGCCCTGGATCTAAGAATGTTAAGGCGGATGCCTTGTCTCGCAGTTTCCCAGGGGCCGGGAAAATGGATGACCCGATTCCTATCCTTCAGGAGGGGGTGGTAGTGTCGGCTGTATGTTCTGAGCTTGAGGAGGAGGTGTTAGAGGCTCAGGGGGACGCCCCTGCAGGACCTCCAGGGAGACTGTTTGTCCCAAATCAGTTGAGACAAAAGGTTATTGAGGCACATCATAATTCTGCTTTAGCAGGACATCCAGGGAGTAAGGCTACTTTAGATCTCCTTTCTCGCCGGTTTTGGTGGCCTAACGTTAATAAAGATGTTTTAACTTTTGTCGCGTCCTGTGGGGTTTGTGCTCGCTCTAAGACCCCTCATACCCGTCCGTCTGGGACCCTCTTACCCTTGAAACTTCCGGAGCGTCCATGGACTCATTTGTCTATGGACTTCATCACGGACCTTCCTCAGTCGTCAGGGAAGACTGTCATACTGGTGGTTGTTGACAGGTTCAGTAAGATGGCACATTTCATTGCTCTTCCTGCCCTCCCTAATGCTAAAACTCTGGCGCAGGTGTTCATTGGGGAGATTGTGAGACTTCATGGGTTGCCTTCTGATGTGGTGTCAGATAGGGGGTCTCAGTTTGTGTCCAAGTTTTGGAGGGCATTTTGTTTACGTCGGGGGATGCAATTGTCATTTTCCTCGGCTTTTCATCCGCAGACCAATGGTCAGACAGAGCGTCTGAATCAAAGCCTAGAGACTTATCTTCGGTGTTTTGTCTCAGAGAACCAGGAGGACTGGTCTTCTTTCCTGCCTCTGGCAGAGTTCGCTCTTAACAACAGGCGGAGCGAGTCCACTGGTAAGTCCCCGTTTTTTGGGGCATATGGTTTTCATCCCCAGTTTTGTACATTCAATGGGGGGGTCCCTTCTGGGGTTCCTGAGGAGGAGCGTTTCTCGTCGTCACTTGCTTCAGTGTGGAGAGGTGTATTGAATAATCTGAGTGCTATGGAGAACCGTTATAAACGTATGGCTGATAGGAGGAGAGTTTCTGGTCCAGATCTTAATGTGAACGATCTGGTATGGTTGTCTACCAGGAATATAAAACTTAAAGTTCCCTCCTGGAAGCTGGGCCCCAGATTCATCGGGCCGTACAGGATCAGTTCCATAATTAATCCTGTGGCATTTCGTCTGGACCTCCCTCCTACGTTTAAAATCCACAATGTGTTCCACAAGTCATTACTTAAGAGGTACGTGGCACCAGTCATACCATCACCTCTACCTCCTCCTCCAGTGGTGGTCAATGGTAACTTGGAGTTTCAAGTGTCAAAGATCATTGACTCACGTCTGAATCGCCGGTCCCTTCAGTACTTGGTGCATTGGAAGGGGTATGGTCCAGAGGAGAGGACGTGGGTTCCTGCGTCTGACATTAACGCAGATCGTTTGGTGCGGACCTTCCACAGAACTCACCCGGGCAAACCTGGCCCTGAGGGTCCGGAGGCCCCTCGTAGAAGGGGGGGTACTGTCATGTGTGCATTGCCACGAAGATCGTCGCGGTTGCACATTCTGACTTCTCATAGCTGAGTTGCTGTTTCTTTGTGTTTGGCAGTTAGGGAGTTAATTCTGTCTGTGCTCAGTTCTGGGACTGGGTGCAGTTTCTCCCGGCTGCAATTAATTATTTGTTGATTGGTTTCCTTTAAATCTCTGGTTGTCTGTGTTGGGAGTTGCCAGTGAAATTCTTCATGCAGACCACAGATAGGATTGTATCTGTATAGACTTAAGTTAAAGAGCTCCTTAGTTGTTTTAAGCTCACCTTGCTTAGAGTTTAATATCCCAGATCATTTATGTTCCTTCTGTGTTTGAGTGTGTATGCAAGTCTGTGTTTTCTCCAGTCTGTCTAATATGTCTAATCTGTGTATTTAGCAGAGATCAGCCCATATTCCTTTGGTGGTAATCAGTATCCTTCTTAGGACTGATTACAGGGTTCAGGGACTGATAGGAGACAGGGTTAGGCTGGAGACTTGGACCTCTGAACCTTTATCAGTACCTCCAAGGTGAGGGATTAGTTAGGACCCCAGTTTAGGGTCAGGTTAGACCCCGGTCCTCCTCTTTCCTGTGACAGTGTATCAAGTCCTCAAGATTAACCCTGAGTTCAACGGATATCGTGTCAGGTAAATCTATTCTATATTTACATGCTGATGTTGCTAATCTATATGTTGTATAGAGTGTTGTTCTTTTAAGAATAGTTTACTGACATCGTACACATATCATAAGACCGCGTGACAACAACTCCATGTCTGCCCTCAAACTGCCTGCCTGTGTATCCTCCCACAAATGCATTACAGCCTGCCTCTGTTCGCACAGCCTCTCAACCGTGTGCATGGTGGAGTTCCACATTGTTGCAACATCTATGATTAGGCGGTGCTTGGGGAGGTGGAGCGATCGCTGCAGCCTTTGCATACGACTGGAGTCTACGGGCGAGCAATGGATGTGCGAGCACAGTCTTTGCACCTTATGGAGCAGGGCTGGTAACTGGATAATTATTTATGAATCACTGCACCACCAGGTTCAAGGTGTGAGCCAGGCAAGGTATGTGTCTGAGTTTTGCCAGGGCTATGGCCGCCACAAAATTACGGCCGTTATCACTGACTACCTTGCCTGGCTCAAGATGTAGACTGCCCAACCATGACTCAGTTTCTAGCTGCAAGTAGTCGACCAGTACCTCCGCGGTGTGTCTGTTGTCGTCCAAAGACATCATCTTTGAAACAGCCTGCTGGCGCTTCCCACTAGCTGTTCGATAGTGTGACACCTCGTGTGCAACACTGGCAGCTGCGGATGGAGTGCTCATGCGACTGCACTCTGTCACGAGCTTTCGATTCTGGAGGAGGGTCGAACGCCTGCAGCCAACTGTTGCCTATACCGTGGGCTAGGCAGCACTGTCCCACCGCCACTGTCCCCTGTGGACCATGCATCCACCACATTAACCCAGTGCGCAGTGATGGACACGTAACGGGCCTGGCCATGCCTACTGGCCCATGCATCTGTTGTGAGGTGCACCTTTCTACTCACTGATTGTTTGAGTGCATGGACAATGCGGTCTTTCACATGCAGGTGGAGGGCAGGGATGGCATTTCTAGAAAAGAAGTGCCGACTGCGTAGGTCATAGCGTGGGACAGCGTAGGCCATCAGCTCTCGGAACGCTGCGCTTTCAACCAAATGGAAGGGCATCATCTCTAATGAGATCAGTTTGGCAATGTAGGCGTTCAAAGCCAGTGTACGCGGATGAGAGGATGAGTACTTTCTTGTCCTACTCAGAGTCTCTGCTAGGGTGATCTGGACTTGAAACCAGCATATGGTTGAACTAGCGGTGGACATGGTGGACTGAGAGGGGATTGGTGATGGTGGTGGTGATGATGGCCTAGATGCAGTCTTTCGTTGGGAAAACATTGTGATTTCCTGACTGCTTTAGCCTTGCGACGACACCTCAACATTTCTTGCTGGTGGTGTGCTAACCGGTGGGCTTACAGTGAGGGAAATGATGTAGCATTGCTAGCTACCTTCAGTCGGAGCAAGTGCAGGTGTGCTACCTGAGGTTTTGTAGTCCGTCCATGCTTGCAAGTGCATGGTGTTTACATGTCTAAGCATGCAACTGGTATTCAAATTTCGGAGATTTTTCCCTCGGCTAAAGGTCCTTCCACACTACTTACAGATAACCTTTGCCTCATCCATCGGATTTTGGTCAAAAAAGTGCCACTGCACTCTTCCTACTATGGGAAAACTTTTCAGGGCTTGCACGTTGTGCTAATTTGACTGGCCAAGCTGTCCTGCAACTCTTTTTTTTTTTTTTTTTTTAACGCGTTTTTGGACTGCTACGGGCCTGCCAGATAACTGCAGGTGCGATGTCGATGCCTGCTGCGGATCCTCCTCCTCTTCTGAGCTATTGCCAGCGGCACCCTCTTCCCCAATGGATGCCAATCCAGGTCAATAACTGGGTCATCCATCACCTCCTCTTCAATTTCATCTGCACCTTCCTCTGTCACCGTGTAAGGTGGTATAGTATGCGGGAAGGGGCACCTGAGTTTCATCAGGGTCAGATTCTGGCTCCGTAGACTGCGAGGGAAATGTAGTGCTCTGGGTGAATGTACCAGCAGAATCATATAGCAGTGGCTGTGCATCAGTGCACTCCATGTCATATTCATCTTTGACTGGGGAATTCAGGATTTCACTTGATAAGTTAGGCATGGTATGTGAAAAGAGCTCCAGGGAGTAATCTGAAGTGTGGCCTGCCGCATCCTTCACTTTTGGTGGTGGTGAAGGACACAAGGAACGGTGTGGTTCCTGACCCACGTCCGCGGCCTCTTCCACCATACTTCCTTATGTTTGGGAACATGTACCAAAAATAACAGCAGATATATGGTACTGTATCAGAAGCGTACTGCTGTATACGGTGTAGGGGAAAATTTAAATCTCTGTATATATTTCCGGAGTCACAAACAGACGCTCTCTCAGTATGGATTTGACCGTAATAAAAAAAGCAGAAATACGGTACTGTATCACAAGCGTACAGCTGTATACGGTATACTTCAAAAAAAGAGAAATGAGGTTTTTCAATATAAAAGGTAATTTTTATTAAACAATCATTCTAAAAAAACTTTTTTACAAAATTATGCATACATATACAAAAAGCGGGGATCGCAAATGCAACAAAGATGAATAAAGCCTAATACGGGTATCTATGCCAATAGTCATATAAGGGGTTCTTTATAGATAATACCGGGAGAGAAAAAGGCTGCTCAAATGCGATATGTCTACCTGCTATATGGTACAGCATAAGATTCTCCTCTTTAAATAACACCCCATTATCCATGAATATATATCCAGCTCATATTTATGCAGCCAAGTGGTAAATGGACTATGCAAGCTAGAGAAAGTGCCTAGTACTTTGCATATAGCAAAATAATGCCTATATTAAATATCTGTCCCATTAAATATAAGGACATATTAAGCACATTTGGAATAATGCTCACAAAGAAAAGCAATTTCATGGCTGGCAAAATATTCCCATACCTCCAAACAGGCTGCAGCACCCCTTCCGATTTATCTATGGATATATCTATGGATATTTTTATAGATAGATATATCTAAAGATAGATATAGAGATATCTATCTATAAATAGATGTATCTAGATATCTATCTAGTAATCCAAAGAAAACAGGAGCAGCACACCGTAGTAAGTTTAAAAAGAGCTATTTTATTTTAGCCCATAATTGCCAACCCCAGCAAATGGGGGGTGTTCCCACACTTGGGTTTATCCCTTGTCACTTATATTCATAAATACTTTATGGAGTTCCTCCAAATTTCGGCTCTTTATATCCCTACATATGTAAATTTTTTTGTGCAAAAAGTTTTTTTCACATTTAATATCCTCTATTCTGATTTATTGTATATTTTTTTCATTGTGGTTTCTTGTACTAACACGCAATGTGTTCTTTTTGACACTTGGTGGCGCTCTTTCAATGCATTTTTATGGCACTTGTGCTTGTCTTCTTCTCTGGACCTGCGTGGTTTTGTTTTTCTTCTCTGCCTGAAACTAATCCAAGGTCTCCTTTGCAGTTGCACACTTGCACATTTGCACAATCTGATTATCATGTACCTGAGGGAGATCATGCTTTGTGCTTTCTGATCCTTCTCTAGCCAATCATCTGGTAACGGGTGAAGCACTTGTTACTGAGTATATTTCCACATATCTTCTCTTATGAGCAGCATCTTCGCCTTGAATGTCCAGAACTGGTAGTGCTTGGCACTGAGAACTTGACAGGATTGCTGCTAGTGGACATCTTCTCCGTTGCTCTGTGCTGCTTTTGTTTTGGGCTTCTGTTGCTGTGTTACTCTGGGGTTCTGTCATACCTCCCAACTTTTGAAGATGGAAAAGAGGGACAAAGGCGCGCCGCAGGAAATTTAGGCCACGCCCCGACCACACCCATTTCACAACTATCACACCCATGTCCACGCCCCATGCTGATCACACTGACTGGTACTGAGGGCAGTGGCTGGCATTATGGGCACAGTGGCTGGTACTGAGAAAAAAAAGAAAGAACAGAGAGAGAGAGAAAAAAGAAAACAGAGAGAAAAAAGGAGAGAAAGAACAAGAGAGAAAAAAAGAAAGGAGAAAGAGAACAGAGAGAGAGAAAGAAACAAAGAAAAAACAGAGAAAGAAAGAGGGGACAGAAAAAAAACAGAAAAAAAGAATGAGGGGAAAGAATGAACAGAGAGGGAGAGAAAGAAAGGGGAAAGAAAGAACAGAGAGAGAAAGAAAGAGGGGAAAGAAAGAACAGAGAGAGAAAGAAAGCGGGGAAAGAAAGAACAGAGAGAGAAAGAAAGATGGGAAAGAAAGAACAGAGAGAAAGAAAAAGAGAAAGAAAAAGAAAAAGAAAGGGGACAGAAAGAAAAGAAAGAGGGGAAAGAAAGAACTGAGAGAAAGAAAGATGGGAAAGAAAGAACAGAGAGAGAAGAAAGAGGGAGAAAGAAAGAAGAGAAAGAAGATGTGAGAAAGAGAAAGAAACAGAGAGAGAAAGAAAAGAAAGAAGGGAAGAATAAAGAACAGAGAGAGAAAAGAAAGAAAAACAGAGAGAAAGAAGAAAGAAAACAGAAAAAGAAGGGGAGAAACAGAAAAATAAGAACAGGAGAAAGGAGAAAGAAGAGAAAAAGAAAGAACAGAGAAAGGAAGACGATAAGAGAAAGAGAGAAAAAGAAAGAAAGAAGAAAGGAAAGAAGAGAAAAGAAAGACAGAGAGAGAAAAGAAAGAAAGAGGAGAGAAGAAAGAACGAGAAGAAAAAAAAAAAGAAAAAAAAAGAAAGAAAGAGGGAAGGGAAAAGGAAGAGAAAGAACAGAAAAAAAAAAGGAGAAAGAGAGAAGAAGAAGAAGAAAGAAGAAAGGAAAGAAGAAAGAAAGAAAGAAAGAGAGAAGAAAGAGAAGAAAGAAAGAGAGAGAAAGAAAGAGGGGAAAGAAGAACAGAGAGGAGAGAGAAAGAAAAGGGAAAAAAAGAGAACAGAGAGAAAGAAAGAACAGAGAAGAGGAAAGAAAAGAAAAAGGTAAAGAAGAACAGAAAAAAGAAAGAAAGAGGAGAAAGAAAGAACGAGAAAGAGAAAGAACAGAGAAAAAGAAAGGGGAGTGAAAGAGACAGAGGAAAGAAGAACAGAGAGAAAAATGAAGAAAGAGAGAAAGAAAGAAGAAGAAACAGAGAGAAAGAAAGAGGGGAAAAGAAAAGAAACAGAGGAGAGGAAGAAGAAAGATAAGAGGGGAAAGAGAAAGAACAGAGGAGAGTAAAGAAGAAGAGAGAGACAGAAAAAAAAAGAGAGAGAAAAAAGAAAAAGGAAAAACAGAAAAGCGAGAGAAATAAAGAGGGGAAGTAAGAACAGAGAGAAAGAAAGAGGGAAAAGAAGAAAGGAGGAGAGAGAAATAAGAAGGGAAGAAGAACAGAGAGAAGAAGAGGGAAAGAAAGAACAGAGAGAGAGAGAAGAGAGAACAGAGAGAGAGAAGAAAAGAGATGAGAAAGGAAGAAAGAAAGAAAGAGAGAGAGAAAGAAAGAGGGGAAAGGAAAGAGAAAGAAAGGGGAAAGAAAGAACAGAGAGAGAAAGAAACATGGGAAAGAAAGAGAACAGCGAAAGAAAGAACAGAGAAAGAAAGAGAGGAAAGAACAGAGAGAGAGAAAGAAAAAAAGGATTAGAGAGAAAGAAAGAACAGAGAGAAAGAAATAAAGATTCTATAAAGATACTACAGCAGCCCGGATCACATTGTAGTGCCCACCTGAGCCTCCCAATGCAGGACAGATCATGATACACTCACATGACTGACATCCCCAATTTCAAGGCGATTCCGCTGTCGGAGGAGGACATGGTGATGGACCTGAAGCATTCCCTGAAGTGCCTCCAAGGTTCCGTAACAGTCTCCTCCTGAAATTACCTTATTTCCGGTTAGCTTCTAGCACATCACTTCCGGTGGAACGTCACGTGCGAGTTTTAAAGTGCTCCGCCGTGTACTCCTGTGTCCACGGGAAAAGTAAGCTCTCGACAGGGGCAGCGGGGCTCTCAAAATCGGGATTGTCCCGCTGGATACGGGATGGTTGGGAGGTATGAATGCTCCCCACCATACACCTTGTACACGCACGGCTCCGCACACCTCATACACACACAGTTCCGCTTTGTATGCCTCGTACACACACGGCTCCGCTCCGTACACCTCGCGACACACGGCTCCACTCTACACACACGGCTTCACTCCGTAAACCTTGTACACATGGGGGTCCGCTCCTTACACCTCGCGCACACACGGCTCCGCTCTATACAACTCGCGCACACACGGCTCCACTCCGTAAACCTCATACACATGTGGCTCTGCCTGTACACCTTGTACACACATGGCTCCACTCCATAAACCTTGTACACATGCGGCTTTGCACCATACACCTCGTACACACACGGTTCTGCTCCGCTCCGTACACACACGGTTCAAGCACGGAGCCCTGTGTGTACGAAGTGTACGGAGCTGAGCTGCTCGGCTCCATACACCTCGTACACACAAGGTTCAGTTTCGTATGCCCCGTAAACACACAGCACTGCTACATCCACCTCGTACACACACGGCTCCGCTCCGTACACCTCGTACACACACGGCTTCGCTCCGTACACCTCGCACACATGGCTCCGCTCCGTACACCTCATACACACATGGCTCTGCTCCATACACACAACAGCACTGCTACATCCACCCTGTAAACCCCTCCTGACCTCACACATAAACTTTCCTTCATCCAGTACCATGACAACCTGCACACGAGAACCCCAATCATGTGACCCCCTGACCCCTCCCCTCCTGTGACCTCATCACAGGGCCTGTGCTCACAGAAGAGGAGACGTCGTTGCTTGCTGTGAACGGCTGAGGTGGAGAGACAGGGAGAGCGAGGATGGGGTGCATGGGGGCGTGGCAGCTTCTCTCACTGCCGGAAACAGAGCGTTTCAAGCGGAACAGTGGGTGGGAGGGTCTGAATTGGGACTGTCCCGCTCAATCCAGGGCAGTTGGGAGGTATGGGTTCTGTGTCACTCTGGACCCATAACCTGTTGGCAGCGGATTATTCAGGATACTCTCCAAAGGTGTGACAACAGAGCTTCTTTATTCAGGAACAATCAGGAACAATATATGATAAGCTTAATAGATCAGGAATAAATCATTTATGTGTCTTTATCTGTGCACAGGAAAACAGGAAATACAGTCACATGCTCTTCCTGTGTGAGCCTCTGGGAGTTTTTTTGTTCTAAAGGGTATGCCACACTAAACAACATCGCTAACGGGATCGCTAAAAAACGTCACTATTTAGCGATCCCGTTAGCGATGTTGTTGTGTGCGGCAGCTGCCAGCGACGAGCTTCCTGCTGTGATCTCGCTCGTCGCTGGAATCGTTCCGGACCCTATTTTCGTCGCTGGCGCCCCGCTGGGTAAGTATATATCGCTAAGTGTGGCACCTTTTTTAGCGATTTAGCGGTACTTTTGTACCGCTAAAGTCGTTAAGGAGATCGCTAACCGCGATAGCGTCCTAACGACATCGCTAAAATAGGTAGCTACTAGCGATATAGAAACAATCCCGCTAGCGATCTCATTAGTATGCGACGCTAACGAGATCGCTAGCGGGATTGTCTAGTGTGGCAGTACCTTAACTTGATGAACAGTATATAAATTTAGCAAATAAACATTCATAGACAGGAATGGAGTTGTAGCACTAAACATATTCCAACACAAGAAGAAAGCCATTGTGAAAGCAAGCCATTAGTCCCATTTGCAGTTTTGAGTTTTAAAAAAGCGAAGTAGGAGACACAGCTAGCAAGTAGAAGATGGTGTTCTGGTAGATAAGGGCAAATTAACCTTTTTGGGCTAAAGGCGGAACATTATGTGTGACAGAACACTAACACTGCACATGATCCTGAAAACACCATCTCCACCATCAAATAGGTGGTGTCAACATCATGCTGAGTGGATAGTTTTCTTCAGCAGGCACAGAGAAGCTGTTCAGAGTTGATAGAAATATGTATGGAGCTAAATAAAGGGCATTTAGGAAAACCTGTTAGAGGCTGCAAAAGACTTGAGACTGGGATATAGGTTTACCTTCCAGCAGCACAGTGACCCTATATTTTGTCTTGAAGCATCTAATGAATCTGTGCAAAGGTCATTGTGAATGGACAGGGAGCCGGGTCAGGTATAACATCACCTATTGTGATAGGTGAATCCTGTGTTACCAGCTATATATAGAAGTGTTACTTGTCATTGTAGTCATGTCTCTGATAAATTAGAGCCTTAATGTAAACTTTTCAAGAAAGTTTGAGTCTAAAAAAGCCCTAGTTGCCAGCTTGAAAATTACAAGGTTATTTTTTTTATTAAAGATTATAATATGAAATAAAGAATTCTAGAATTAAAAAAAGATAAAATTACCACAATATTCTTATTTAAACAATTGGTCATATTCTGGTAATAGCTTCACTTCAACTTCTTGGTGGAACATAGACCCGATAAACAGCAAGAAAATGTGATCAACCTTTCTAGAGTCTACACATGATGGGTACGATAGGTATGGAGAAGGGAAGGCTATGTAACATGATGATGGGAGTATGCATGTCACCTTGTTGGTTAATAGTATTAGTTCTATGTCATTGATATTAACACTTGCTATCTTTAGAACTCAGAACAAAGCAAGTGGATTTTTATGACATTTCTTCCCCCCACCTCTAGAAAAGCTGAGGCACAATGGGAATTTAGTTTTCAGAGTTGTATGTAAGACTGTGGTAGCAGAATCAAATCAGAAAAAAAGGAGCCAAGATGCAGACTACCCTAATTTGACACATCAACTCAAATATTCATACACAAGACTTGTAGTCAGAAGAGCTTCTACCTTGTTCATTATTGTTAGCACTTTAGGATAATCAGAAGCACTTTCTATCACTGAAAAATCTTGTGATTTCTCTGTATCATTGAATTGAAAGAGTGTTATTTATTCCATACCTCCATGTCTTGGCCAGAGAACAGAAGAGCTGCAGAGGACAACTCTTTCGGTAAACCAAAAATTATTGTATTACTCATACAGACCATTGATTTCAATACACTTCAACTGATACTTTATTTACCCTGAACATGCGCTGCCTGATTGTCAGTCTCCTTAGGGTCCCAGACAACCCATTTTTAGTTTTTTTTTCTGGAACTTTGACCAAAACATGATGGTAAGACACAGATCTGCTCCTTAAGAAAGAAATGTCTTTAAGTCAAAAGGCAAGCCAAGCCATGCCCAGTGAGAGCTCTTAGTAATCATGACGTCAAGTCTTTGGATTTTTTTTCACAAACAAAGGTAGAACAAATTAAATTAAAGAATACTTTATTGATGAAACTTACATCAAATAAATAGAGCAGAAAAATAACAATTACAAATAGGCAAGGCAGCATTCCAAAAATCACCCATGGGGATAATGATAATGGGAGCGCTAAGAAAAAAATGAATATGGAATATTAAGAACCAAAATCCCTCACCTGTAAACACATAGTGAGGAGACTGACTAAGTAAAATATATAAAGTGCACAGTGCTAATCTAATTACCATAAAATATTTAGCAAAGCTTACCCATAATTAGTTGCAAGTGCAAAATCCCCAGGAGAGCCCCTGGATGCACGTTTCGCATGCTGCTGTTTCAACAGGGAAAAAGCAGCATGCGAAATTCGCATCCAGGGGCTCTCCTGGGGATTTTGCACTTGCAACTAATTATGGGTAAGCTTTGCTAAATATTTTATTTTAATTAGATTAGCACTGTGCACTTTATATATTTTACTTAAAGTCAGTCTCCTCACTATGTGTTTACAGGTGAGGGATTTTGGTTCTTAATATTCCATATTCATTTTTTGCTTAGCGCTCCCATTATCATTATCCCCATGAGTGATTTTTGGAATGCTGCCTTGCCTATTTGTAATTGTTAATTTTCTGCTCTATTTATTTTATGTAATTTGCATCAATAAAGTATTCTTTAATTTAACCCCTTAATGTCCACTGATGTGCACAGTCCGTCATGGCCAGGTATCAGTTCCGGCACCAGGATGGACTGTGCACGTCATGCCTTTGAACTGTCACTGCGTGTAAACACGCAGTGGATAGTTCAGTGCCGACAGCTGTCTATGACAACTGACAGGCACGGCAAGAGGTGCGGGGACCCATGCCATCGGTCTCCTCACCCAGATCGCTGTGATTGGTCAGTCAATCTGACTGACGAAACACAGCAGCGATCGGGCAGGAGATGCTGAAATTTCAGCATCTCTCGCCTTATCAGTGCAGGAGCTCAGCGCTGCGGTGGCTGAGCTTCCTGCACTGACAGCCAGTAGCGGCGTCCATGCCGCCCCTGGCTGTTAACCCCCTGACTGCTGCGATCGAGCGTGATCGCAGCGTTCAGTGGGGGAGGCAGAGGGTCGGGAGCTCCCTCTGCCTCAGATCGGCGCCCCTGCGATGTAATCGCAGGGCCTGATCTCAGCCATGATGACCCGGGGTTGTCATGACAACCCCCGGGTCATCCAGCTACGGAAAGCCTGTGAGACCATGCTCACAGCATGGTCTCAGAAGCTTTCAGCATAGGGGTCTAATACATTGCTGTGCTGGAGCATTGCAATGTATTATACCAGCAATCAAAAGTGAAAGTGAAAGTCCCATAAAGGGACTAGGTAAAAAAAAACATTTTTAAAAAAAATATGTAAAAATTTTTTTTAAAAAATAATAAAAATAATTTAAAAAAATTCCCCTAATAAATACACATTTCTGTAAAAAAATAAACAAAAAAAATGCACATGTTTTGTATCGCTGCGTCCATAAAAATCTCATATATAAAAGCATCACATTAGTTAACCTCTTCAGTGAACTCCATAAAAAAAAAAAAAGCAGCAAATTATACTTTTTCCAAGCAGTATCATCATACCGCTTGGAAAAAGTGCAATAACACGCGATCAAAAAGACGGATATAAATAAACATGGTACCGCTGAAAACGTCATCTTGTCTCGCAAAAAAACAAGCTGCTATACAGCATCATCAGCGAAAAAATTAAAAAGTTATAGCTCGCGGAATAAACTGATGCAAAAATAATTATTTTTTCTATAAAAGTTTTTATTGTGTAAAAAATGCCAAAACATAAAAAATATATAAATGAGGTATCGTTGTAATCGTAGTGACCTGAAGAATAAAGCTGCCTTACCAATTTTACCACACTTTTAGTGTATGACAGAAGCTAAACATGAAAAAGGTTATAAATCTGGTATCGCTGTAATCGCACCAATCCGAGGAATAAAGTCACCCAATTGCTAATACCGCACGAGGAACGGCGTAAAAAATAAAACCAATTCTTCACCTTTTGTGGATTTGTTCATTCTGCCTCCCAAAGATCGCAGTAAGGCGATCACAGTGGTTTACCCCCACATATGGGGTATCTGCGTACACAGGAAAAATTGCACAACAACTTTGGGGGTCTAATTTCTCCTGTTACCTTTGTGAAAATAAAAATTTTGGGGCAAAAAGATCATTTTTGTGGAAAAAAAATGATTTTTTTATTTTCACGGCTCTATGTTATAAACTTCTGTGAAGCACTTGGGGGTTCAAAGTGCTCACCACACATCTAGATAAGCTCCTTGGGGGGTCTTGTTTCCAAAATCGTATTACTTGTGGTGGATTTCTACTGTTTAGGCTCATCAGGGCTCTTGTTGTGAACACGCTGGAGGCGACTTCGTAGCTGGGGCTTCCTCCGGTGGTTGCTGAGGGTAATGAACCAATTGCTGAATGGCTTTCAGCTGGGTCTGAATGGTCTATATAAGTGACCTGAACTCCCATCAGCCTTGCCGGTAATCAATTGTTCTTCCAGGTCTTGCTCGGAGCTCTGCTTGCATTCCTGCCTTCATTCAGATAAGTGATTTGCTGTTTTTTTTTCCTCTGGCTGGATTTTCTTTGCTGGTTTGCTGCCTTGCAGTGGACTTCAGCCTGGTCCCCTTTTGGGGCCTGGTGCTGCATTTGTGCTCAGTTTGTGTTTGCACTTTTGCTCTGCTCCCGTGTCACTTTTTATTTGCTGAATTGCTGTGTGTTACACCAGAGATCTGATTTAGGTGGTAGAGATCGTGTGATCTCAGGTTTTTTGTTAATCAGAAGTGTTGGTATTTTTTTCAGTGTTTTTTGGGTTGCAGTCAGAATTCTTTCCTATACTTTTCTGTCTAGACAGATTGGGCCCCAGCGTTTGCTCATTCTATTTTCTGTCTGTGTTTGTATTTTCTTCTTGTCTAACCGCCATTACATGTTTGGGGGCTTCCTATTTCTTTGGGTGTTAGGCTCCGGGGCAGTTAGCTTTCATCTTTCTGCCTTTAGGTGTAGCTGTCTCTCCGGCTGTGACGAGGCGTCTAGGATCTCCGTAGGTACGCTCCACGGCTACTTCTAGTGTTGCGGTTAGTTCAGGGTCCTGCAACGCAATAGGTTTCAGCCTCTCTGGTGTATTGCTACTTTGGCTATTTTTGCTATTTCTCCTCAGCTACCTAAACATAACAGTATTACGGCCAAACTGAAAATTATATGGTACTCAACAGAAGGGAAAAATAGTAAAAAAGAAAAAAGGGAGTTGTCAGAATTTTTTTTTTTCTGTTTGTTGCATTTTTTCCTTCTTTTTCTCTGGGTGCTGAGGAGGAATTTTTTTTTTCCTCAATGGAGTTTGCACAGTTCTCTGGTCGTGTGGAGCAGCTTGCCGCTGAGGTTCAGAGTATCGCTGCCTATCTTGCTAGGTTGCCGGTTGTGGAACCTAGGATCCCCATGCCAGATTTATTTTTGGGGGAACGGTCTAAATTTCTGAGTTTCAAAATAACTATGGTTTATTTGCCTTAAAGCCTAAGTCCTCAGGGAACGCAGCACAGCAGGTTCAAATTGTCATCTCTCTGCTGCGCAGCGACCCTCAGGATTGGGCTTTTCCTCTGACACCTGGGGATCCTGTTTTGAATGATATTGATGTATTTTTTCAGGCACTGGGGTTATTGTACGATGAACCTAATGTCACTGATCAAGCTGAAAAGACCTTGTTGGCATTAAATCAGGGTCTTGAAGATGCTGAGCTGTACTGTCAGAAATTCCGAAAGTGGGCAGTCCTGACAAAATGGAATGATGATGCTTTGGCAGACCTTTTTCGGAAGGGTCTGTCAGAAAATGTAAAGGACATTATGGTGGGATTCCTTGTTCCCTCTGGTCTCAATGATTCTATGTCTTTGGCTATTCAAATTGACAGAAGTTTGTGTGAGCGCAGAGGTATGCGTGAGATGGTGTTGCCTTGTGAGCCAGCTCCTGAGCCCATGCAGTGTGATGGAGTGACTTCTGGGGCTCAGCGTCATGAGTTTCGAAAGCGCAATGGGTTGTGTTTCTACTGTGGTGACGCTTCTCATGCTATTTCCGTCTGCCCTAAGCGGGGAAGACGTTTTGCGCGCTCAGTTGTCTTGGGTAGTGTTCAGACTAAATTTCTGTTGACTGTTACCCTGATTTGCTCCCTGTCCACATTTTCTGCTCAGGCTTTTGTTGATTCAGGAGCAGCTATTAACCTGATGGATTTTGACTTTGCCAAACGTTGTGTGTTTCCCATGATAACCCTGCGGAAGTCTATTCCTTTACTGGGCATTGATTCTACCCCTTTGGCGCAGAATAAACCCCAGTTTTCTACTTTTGTAATAATGAGGGTTGAACCAGATCATCAGGAGAGTTGCAAATTTCTGGTGTTGCATAATCTGCATGACATTATTGTACTGGGTTTCCCTTGGTTACAGGCTCATAATCCTGTTTTGGAATGGAAATCTGTGTCTGTGACCAGTTGGGGCTGCCAATGTGTTAATACTAAGACTCCTGTTTTTTCTGCCTCTCCCCAGTCTCACAATGTCCCTGACTTTTTGACTGATTTTTCGGATGTGTTTACTGAGAGTAAGTCTGCATTCTTACCTCCTTACAGGAGCTATGATTGCGCTATTGAGTTAGTGCCTGGTGGTAAATTTCCTAAAGGTCGCCTTTTTAATCTATCTGTACCTGAACACGATGCTATGCGATCTTATATCAAGGAGTCTTTGGAGAAGGGTCATATCAGACCATCCTCTTCTCCCTTGGGCGCCGGTTTATTCTTTGTGGCAAAAAAGGATGGTTCATTGAGGCCGTGTATTGACTATCGCCTCCTGAATAAAATCACTGTTAAGTATCAATATCCATTACCCTTGATTTCTGACCTATTTTCCAGAGTGAAAAGTGCTAGTTGGTTTACCAAGCTTGACCTCAGGGAGGCGTATAACCTTATTCGCATTAAACACGGGGATGAATGGAGGACGGCGTTTAATACTCCAGAGGGGCATTTTGAGTACCTAGTTGTTAGGGTTCGAGTTCCCGCTGCTGCCCAAGGGGAGTCTCGAACCGGTCCCGCTGCGGTCCCCCATTCATCTCCGGCCGCAGTGGAGCCTGCTCAGCAGAGACGTCGGTCCCAGCGTCTTGCCCATTCCAGTACTGTGCAGAGACTTGCTGCTGCCTCTCCTGGATCTGCTATTATAGCCAGTACTGGAGCAGACGTCTTTGAGACGAAGTCCTGCGTTTCCCCTTCTGAGCATGCCCAGGGTAAGATCTCTCATTGGAGATCTGGGGTCACATGTTCAGGTACTGCAGCAGCTCCTATTGGTCCGCCAGGAAGGTCATGAAACTACATGTGTTTGGAACAGTTTCTCATTGGTCCTTGTTTCTGGCAGGTCCTGTAGCTGTTGCTATAAAAGGGTGGCATGACTGGGCCGCCATGCGCTAATATCAATCATTATATGCTTAGCGCCAGTGTGGTCATGCGTGTGTGTGGTTAGGGCCCGGCTGAAATAAGCCCCTAGAATACCGACTTAATCGGTGAGGAGTTTGGTATGCTAGCTGGTCAGGGTCGGTGTCCTAGATACCCTAGATTGCCGGCATAACCGGTGAGGAGTTTGATTGCCGTATTCAGGGCCTGGCGTTCAGACGCCATAGATTGCGGGTGACTCCCGCGAGGACATTAGCGCATGATCACGTTCTATGTTCGCTTAGCTGTTCACTGTGTACCTGGGTGCCTGACAGGACACAGAAGTTTGTCTCAGCGGCTCTGTGACGTAACAGGGTTCGCTTTCAACGCTAGACAGCGCCCTAGCGTGTTTATTTTGCGACTCAGTTGTGTTAAGTGAGTTCGCACACATCGCCATATAGCGCTGCGGCACTCCTTCTAGTGGCTCTGTGGATTAACAGAGTTCGCACATATTGCCACAGCGCGTTACGGCGTTTATTTTGGCGACTCTGCGGGATAACAGAGTTCGCTTCTTGTGCCATTTTACTAGCAGCAGGCTCCGCCTGCACGGTGGACCCGGGCTGCGAACGCACCTCTCCACATCTTATATTTGGTGCGTTCCGCAGACCCTAACACTAGTGATGCCTTTTGGGCCTACTAATGCCCCTTCCGTCTTCCAATCCTTCATGAATGATATTTTCAGGGATTTTGTGGATAAATTTCTGATTGTTTATTTGGATGATATCTTGATTTTTTCCAACGACTGGGACTCTCATGTGAAACATGTTCGGACTGTGTTCCAGATTTTGAGAGAGAATGCACTGTATGTGAAGGGATCAAAGTGTTTTTTTTGGCATACAGAAGGTCTCATTTCTGGGATTCATTTTGTCTCCGTCTGTTATTGAAATGGACCCGGTCAAAGTTCAGGCCATCTGTGATTGGGTTCATCCTACTACATTGAAGGCTCTTCAGAGATTTTTGGGTTTTGCCAATTTCTATCGTAAATTTATTGGTAATTTCTCCGGTATTGTTAAACCATTGACTGATTTGACCAAAAAGGGTTCCGATGTGGTGAATTGGCCTCCTGAGATTCATTTCTGCCCTTGTTCTATGTCAGCCTGATGTTTCTCTACCGTTTCAGGTGGAGGTTGATTCTTCTGAGATTGGGGCAGGTGCCGTTTTGTCCCAAAGAGATCCGGAGACCTCTAAGAGTAACCCTTGTGCCTTCTTCTCTTGAAAATTTTCTCCAACTGAACGTAATTATGACGTGGGTAATCGGGAGTTATTGGCCATGAAGTGGGCCTTTGAAGAGTGGAGACATTGGCTGAAAGGAGCCAAACATCAGGTGGTGGTCCTCACGGACCATAAGAACCTGGTTTATCTCGAATAAGCCAAGTGACTTAATCCTAGACAGGCCCGGTGGGCCTTGTTTTTCACACGTTTTAATTTTGTGGTTTCTTTTCTTCCGGGCACTAAGAATGTTAATGCGGATGCCCTCTTGAGGAGTTTCTTTGCGGATTCTCCTGACTTAACTGATCCTGCTGTTATTTTGAAAGAGGGTGTAGTTCTTTCTGCCATCTCGCCCAATTTGAGACTGGCTCTGGGGGAGTGTCAGGAGGATAAACCTGAACGCTGCCCTGTTGGGAAATTGTTTGTCCCAGACCAGTGGAAGAAGAGTGTGATGTCTGAGAGCCATTGTTCCGTGTTGGCTGGTCATGCCGGTGTTTTTGGTACCAGAGACTTGGTGAGTCGGTCCTTTTGGTGGCCTACTTTGCCTCGTGACGTCAGGGACTTTGTGCAGTCCTGTGGGACTTGCTCTCGCTCCAAGCCTTGCTCTCGCGCTAGTGGTTTGTTAATGCCATTACCTGTGCCCAAGAGGCAATGGACCCATATCTCTATGGATTTTATTTCCGACCTCCGTCTCTCAGAGAATGACCGTTATCTGGGTAATCTGTGATAGGTTTTCCAAGATGATACATCTTGCGCCATTACCTAAGTTGCCTTCCTCCTCCGAATTGGTGCCTTTGTTCTTTCTGCACGTGGTTCGGTTACATGGCATTCCGGAGAACATTGTGTCTGACAGAGGAGTCCAGTTTGTTTCCAGATTTTGGAGAACATTGTGTTCTAAACTTGGTGTTCAGTTATCTTTCTCCTCTGCATTTCACCGTCAGACCAATGGACAAACCGAGAGAACAAACCAGACCTTGGAGACTTATTTGAGATGTTTTGTGTCTGCTGATCAAGATGACTGGGTCTCTTTTTTGCCTTTGGCGGAGTTTGCTCTTAATGATAGGGCTAGCCCTGCCACCTTGATGTCTCCATTTTTCTGCAATTCTGGGTTTCACCCTCGATTTTCTTCAGGACAGGCGGAGGCTTCCGTCTGTCCAGGGGTTGACTCTATTGTGGAGCGAATGCAGCAGATTTGGGACCAGGTAGTGGAGAGGTTTCTCTCAGGAGAAGGCCCAGCGGTTTGCCAACCGGCATAGGACTGATGGTCCTCGTTTTAAAGTAGGGGACTTGGTTTGGTTGTACTCAAGAAATATCCCTATGAAGGTTGCGTCTCCAAAATTTAAGAAAATGTTCATTGGACCTTATAAGATCATGGAAATTATTAACCCGGTTTCCTTCCATTTGCTTCTTCCAGGGACATTTAAGATCTATAATGTTTTCCACAAGTCCTTATTGAAAAGGTTTGTTGAGCCAGTGGTTCCTATGGCTGCACCTCCCGACCCTGTTTTGTTTGAGGGCAATTTGGAATATGTGGTTGAGAAAAAATTGGATTCTCATTTTGCTTGACGGAAACTCCAGTATTTGGTTAAGTGGAGAGGTTATGGTTAAGAGGACAATTCTTGGGTGTTTGCTTCGGACATCCATGCTAGGAGACTGATCCGTGCCTATCGTCGAGCTCATCCTGATCAGCCTGGTTGCGCAGGTGAGGGTTCGGTGACCCCTCCTCAAGGGGGGGTACTGTTGTGAACACGTTGGAGGCGACTTTGGATCTGGGGATCCCTCCGGTGGTTGCTGAGGGTAATGAACCAATTGCTGAATTGCTTTCTTCTGGGTCCGATTTGTCTGATATAAGTAACCTGAACTCCCATCAGCCTTGCCAGTAATCAATTGTTCTTCCAGGTCTTGCTTGGATCTCAGCTTGCATTCCTGCTTCCATTCAGATAAGTGACTTGCTTTGTTTTTTTTCCTCTGGTTTGATTTTCCTTGCTGGTTTGCTGCCTAGCAGTGGACTTCATCCTGGTCCCCTTTTGGGGCCTGGCGCTGGAATTGTACTCCGTTTGTGTTTGCACTTTTGCTCTTTTCCTGTGTCACTTTTTATTTGCTGAATTGCTGTGTGTTACACCAGAGATCTGATTTAGGTGGTAGAGATCGTGTGATCTCAGGTTTTTCGTTAATCAGAAGTGTTGGTATTTTTGTCTTGGTTTTTGTCTTGGCTCTAACATACTGGCCAAACATGGCCGAGGAACAGGGGGCCGTTCATTAATCAACAGGGATTTTTTTCGGGTAAGAACACAAAAACAAAAAGAGGAAAAAGAGGGGGAAAACTTACCAAAAAGGTAACTAGGGAAACCCCAAATGCACCCCAAAAAATCTACAATCTCAGCTCCCACCAATTATCGAACAATGAAAGTTCACTATTACAGAAAGGACTAAAATTTGCGCCAGCCAAAGAAGCGAAACCATTTCATTTATATATCAGTATGAAAAAGTACCTTCGCAACTTAGCACTGAAAAAATATTTTTTCAAAAAGGAACGTACGGGTACCTCCCACTTGCAACAACCTATATCAGGTTTTCCACATATTGATTTAGCGAACCCCTCCTCTTTTAATCCAATTCAGGAATATTCAAGTGCATTTCACACCTTTGATATGCTGGTGACAGGGGACATTAGGCGTCTTAACAAAAGAAACCCTAGATATGCACCGAACAACTTAAATCCTCAAGAAATTAAAGCCTTTAAGAATTTACAGAACAATCATGATATTGTAGTTCGCCCTGCTGATAAGGGAGGGGGCATAGTCATCCTCAGTCACAATATGTACCAGGAGGAGTCACATCGCGTTCTTGGGGACAACATCACCTATAGGAAATTGGATAGTAATCCAACCACACAATTCATTAGCAAACTAAACTGCTTGGCCTTAAGATGTACAACTTTGGGCATTTTGAGCAAAAAGGAGTTTCAATATATCATGAAAAAAAATCCCAGCCTGGGGTGTTTTACCACATCCCTAAAATTCATAAAAACTTAACATGCCCACCAGGGATACCCATCATCTCGGAGATAAGTAGTCTGACAGCCAATTTGTCCCATTATGTAGATGTGCATTTACAAAAATGCATGCCCCTAATACCAGCTTATCTTAAGGATACGGGCCACACTATACAAATTCTGGAGACAAATGGAATAACAACTACATACTTGGCACTCTAGACATTAAGTCATTATATACAGTTATTAATCATGAGAAAGGTTGCCAGGCAGCTGATTATTTTCTTCATTTATTAGGCATATACGAAGACACACAGATCCAGTTTATTGTGGAATGCATTAAGTTTATTTTGGAGCACAACTATTTTATTTATGAGGGCCAATTTTACCTCCAAACTTGGGGTACAGCTATGGGGACACGTTTTGCCCCTAGCTATGCCAATATATATGTTGCTAAGTTGGAGGAGTCCTTCATTCAATCTGCTGGACAGTTGCGCTCGGGCCTGATTATGTGGCGTCGTTATATTGACGACATCCTGTTTGTATGGGAGGGCTCCCAGCGCGAGCTAGACACATTTATTGCTAGCCTAAATGATAACCTGTATGGTCTTGAATTTACCCCAAACATCAGCACCAGCAATGTAACCTTTTTGGATCTGAATATTTTTGTGGAGGACAACCGACTAAACATGAGATGCCATCGTAAAGAGGTTGACTCAAACAGCTTCATCCACATTACCAGTTGCCACCTTCCAGTATGGCTCACTAACATACCTAAAAGCCAATACATGAGGATTAGGCGCAATTGTTCTAAAATGGAAGATTTTAACAGCGTAGCAGATTACCTAACTCAACAGTTTTTGGATAAGGGGTACCCTGGGGCCCTAGTGGAACAGGATCACCAGAATATAGCCTCTATTCCCAGAGAATCTCTGGTAAATAAGGTACAATTGAGTAATTCTATACACTCTAGTATCCATGAACAGATTTTAAAACTTCCGTTTATCACTCAGTTCCATACAGGTTACAGTAAGTTCGCCCATATTATTCGCAAACATTGGCCGGTTTTGCAAAAGGACAAGTTGATAGGTGATTTTCTACCTAGCATTCCTAAGTTTGTATATAGGAAGTCGCAAACGTTGGGGAACCTTGTAGCCCCTACCACTAAGATGGCCTTTTCAGCAGCTAAAGGTTCTCTGAAAAACCTGAATCAGTGTCATATAGGTTTTCTTCCGTGTGGAGGCTGTTTTGGTTGTACCCATACTTCTTTCAAAAAAACACGACAGCTAACCTTTTTTAATTCTAGTGGTACCACTGAATTTAACATTACACAAAATATCACATGTTTTTCCAGGGGGGTCATCTATTGTATTAGGTGCCCATGCAATAAACTTTACGTGGGCCGTACCAAACGACGTCTGATGGACCGTATCAAGGAGCACTTTTCGAATATTCGTAAAGGCTTTATAGGACACCCCCTTTCACGCCACTTCAAGGACAAACACAACCAGTCCTTGAAGGGCGTCCATTTTTGTGGTATCCAAATTGTCCACCAGAGCCAGAGAGGGGGCGATTCCTCAAACAAATGTCTAGAGTAGAGTCCTATTGGATATTCTCTCTAGACAGTTTGTCCCCTAAGGGCCTTAATCACGACCTGGAACTATACGCCTTCTAAACTGTACTATATGTCAGGTGGTTTCCATACTCAGAAACTAACTGCAACGGATATACTGGCAGTATTTGGGCTTCACATTTTTTATTCTATTTTTGACTGATGCCCATTTGTTAAAAAGCACCTTCAACTAATTGTACATGTTTTTTATGTAGGATGTTTATATTTAAATTTGTGTCTAAGTGCTCACATGGGGTACTACTATATGATCATTCCTATTTATGATTTTTAATCAGTTGTTAAATACCCAGCTTGTGATAGGTTCACAGCGGGATCAACACTAATCTATTTTATTCAGTATAGCATCCTGAATAAACAGGTTCTATCTAGTTTTGTTTTTTAATTTTAACTTTCCCCTTTATTTAACACATACATTTACCTAATTTTAACGCATATCTAATAAAGATCCTCATATTTTAGCGGTTTTATCCTTTTCCATGATTATTTATTTTTTATATACATATTTACCACTTTCCACCGGGCAACATACAAATGTCTGGTATTTGGTTTCTGCGCTCATGTTTCAGTATTAATTAGCACTCCCACTTCTCTTTAATTCACTAAGTCCACAGGGGAAGTATGTCCAATCAGGGGTTAATATGATGCATGACCGTACACGTATAAATTACAGCTGGACAAGGTGGGCAGTAACCCTGACGAAGAAGGTCGTTTGCCTTTGAAACACGTTGGTTTTTTGACCTCAGCCAGGACCCGTAGCCCAGCTTGGTGACGTCACACGCTGTCAGCAAAGTGTCGGCTTTTTTACTGCTGAGCACCCAGGATGCTTCCGGCCGGAGCGTTGCTGGCTCTGCTTAGCACGCTGCATCATCTCTATCTCGGACATCGGAGCACGCTTCATTAACCTAGCTGCTTGTCCTGCACTCATCAATCTTCACCTATTCCCACAGGAATTTGCTACTCAGCCAGAAGCAGGGTAAGCATCCACATTCTGTTTTTCCCTTGCAATTCGCCATACACGAGTGTTTGTTTTCTCCCTATTGCAGGCTTTCAGCTTTTTATTTACATCACCCCAGTCTATTGTCATTCCATCACTAGTATTACTGGGTCCTTGTTTTATAGGATATCTGGAGCGCGGTACCTTCCTTTTATGTTTATTGACATTTAAGATCTATAATGTGTTCCACAAGTCCTTATTGAAGAGGTTTGTTGAGCCAGTGGTTCCTATGGCTGCACCTCCTGACCCTGTTTTGGTTGAGGGCAATTTGGAATATGTAGTTGAGAAAAAATTGGATTCTCATTTTGCTTGATGGAAACTCCAGTATTTGGTTAAGTGGAGAGGTTATGGTCAAGAGGACAATTCTTGGGTGTTTGCTTCGGACATCCATGCTAGGAGACTGATCCGTGCCTATCGTCGAGCTCATCCTGATCGGCCTGGTTGCGCAGGTGAGGGTTCGGTGACCCCCTCAAGGGGGGGTACTGTTGTGAGCACGTTGGAGGCGACTTCGGAGCTGGGGCTGCTTCCGGTGGTTGCTGAGGGTAATGAACCAATTGCTGAATTGCTTTCAGCTGGGTCCGATTGGTCTGATATAAGTGACCTGAACTCCCATCAGCCTTGCCGGTAATCAATTGTTCTTCCAGGTCTTGCTTGGATCTCAGCTTGCATTCCTGCTTCCATTCAGATAAGTGACTTGCTTTGTTTTTTTTTTCTCTAGTTTGATTTTCCTTGCTGGTTTGCTGCCTAGCAGTGGACTTCAGCCTGGTCCCCTTTTGGGGCCTGGCGCTGCAATTGTACTCCGTTTGTGTTTGCACTTTTGCTCTTTTCCTGTGTCACTTTTTATTTCTGAATTGCTGTGTGTTACACCAGAGATCTGATTTAGGTGGTAGAGATCGTGTGATCTCAGGTTTTTCGTTAATCAGAAGTGTTGGTATTTTTGTCTTGGTTTTTTGGGTTGCAGTCAGAATTCTTTCCTATACTTTTCTATCTAGACAGATTGGGCCCCAGCGTTTGCTCATTCTATTTTCTGTCTGTGTTCGTATTTTCTTCTTGTCTAACCGCCATTACATGTTTGGGGGCTTCCTATTGCTTTGGGGGTTCTGCTCCAGGGCAGTTGGCTTTCATCTTTCTGCCTTTACGTGTAGCTATCTCTCTGGCTGTGACGAGGCGTCTAGGATCACCGCAGGTACGCTCCATGGCTACTTCTAGTGTTGTGATTAGTTTAGGGTCCTGCAACCCATTAGTTTCCAGCCTCTCTGGTGTATTGCTACTTTGGCTATTTTTGCCATTTCTCCTCAGCTACCGAAACATAACAGGGCTCCCTCCGGTGGTTGCTGAGGGTAATGAACCAATTGCTGAATGGCTTTCAGCTGGGTCTGAATGGTCTATATAAGTGACCTGAACTCCCATCAGCCTTGCCGGTAATCAATTGTTCTTCCAGGTCTTGCTTGGAGCTCTGCTTGCATTCCTGCCTTCATTCAGATAAGTGATTTGCTGTTTTTCTTTCCTCTGGCTGGATTTTCCTTGCTGGTTTGCTGCATTGCAGTGGACTTCAGCCTGGTCCCCTTTTGAGGCCTGGCGCTGCATTTGTGCTCAGTTTGTTTTGCACTTTTGCTCTGTTCCTGTGTCACTTTTTATTTTCTGAATTGCTGTGTGTTACACCAGAGATCTGATTTAGGTGGTAGAGATTGTGTGATCTCAGGTTTTTTGTTAATCAGAAGTGTTGGTATTTTTGTCAGGGATTTTTGGGTTGCAGTCAGAATTCTTTCCTATACTTTTCTATCTAGACAGATTGGGCCCCAGCGTTTACTCATTCTATTATCTGTCTGTGTTTGTCTTTTCTTCTTGTCTAACCGCCATTACATGTTTGGGGGCTTCCTATTTCTTTGGGGGTTCGGCTCCGGGGCAGTTAGCTTTCATCTTTGTGCCTTTAGGTGTAGCTATCTCTCTGGCTGTGACGAGGCGTCTAGGATCACAGTAGTTACGCTCCACGGCTGCTTCCAGTGTTGCGGTTAGTTTAGGGTCCTGCAACGCAATAGGTTCCAGCCTCTCTGGTGTATTGCTACTTTGGCTATTTTTGCTATTTCTCCTCAGCTACCGAAACATAACAGGCTCTGCAAACGCAACATGGCGTCCGATCTCAATTCCAGCCAAAAAAGTCAATGGCGACCGTTCCCTTCTGAGCTCTGCCATCCGCCCAAATAGTGGTTTACCCCCACATATGGGGTATCAGCGTACTCAGGACAATTGCACAATAACTTTTGGGGTCCTCTTACCTTGGGAAAATAAAAATTGAGGGTGAAAAGATCATTTTTTTTTGGAAAAAATATTATTTATTAATTTTATGGCTCTATGTTATATCCTTCTATGAAGCCCTAGGGAGTTCAAAGTGCTCAATACACATTTAGATAAGTTCCTTGGGGGGGGTCTAGTTTCCAAAATGGGGTCACTTGTGGGGGGTTTCCACTGTTTAGGCACATCAGGGGCTCTGCAAACTGAACATGACACCCATCAAAGTCTGCATTCCAAAATATCATTACTTCATTTCCGAGCCCTGCTGTGCGCCCAAACAGTTCCCCCCCCCCCACATATGGGGTATCAGCGTACTCAGGACAAATTGGACCACTGTTTAGGTACATCAGGGGCTCTCCAAACGCGACATGGCGTCCGCTCTCGATTATAGCCAATTTGACATTCAAAACCACAAACGATGCTCCTTCCCTTCTGAGCACTGCCGAGTGCTTAAACATTGGTCTTCCTCCACACATGGGGTATCGGTGTACTCAGGAGAAATTATACAACAAATATTGTGGTTAATTTTCTCCTGATACCCTTGACAAAATAAAAAAAATTGTGCGAAAATTTTTTTTGGGGAAAAAAAGTTAAATGTTCATTTTTTTCCTTCCACATTGCTTCAATTCTTGTGAAGTACCTAAAGGGTTAATAAACTTCTTGAATGTGGTTTTGAACACCTTGAGGGGTGCAGTTTTTAGAATGGTGTCACTTTTGGATATTTTCTGTCATATTGACCCCTCAAAGTGACTTCAAATGTGAGGTGGTCCCTAAAAAAATGGTTTTGTATATTTTGTTAGAAAAATGAGAAATCACTGTTCAACTTTTAACCCTTATAACTTCCTAACAAAAAATTTTGGTTCCAAAATTGTGCTGATGTAAAGTAGACATGTGGGAAATGTTATTTATTAGCTAGTTTTTATGACATATCTCTCTGATTTAAGGGAATAAAAATTATAAGTTTGAAAATAGCAAAATTTTAAATTTTTTTGCCATATTTCCATTTTTTTCATAAATAACCGCAAGTTATATCATAGAAATTTTAACACTAACATGAAGTACAATATGTCACGAAAAAACATTCTCAGAATCAACGGGATCCGTTGAAGCGTTGCAGAGTTATAAGCACATAAAGTTACAGTGGTCTGATTTCAAATTAAAGCCTGGTCATTAACCTACAAAATTGCTTGGTCCTTAAGGGGTTAATATGTTAAGTGAGCACTCCTTTTTGCTCTTTGTTGATATTATATGGAGTTTCTTCTAATCTACTGTTAAATGAGATTTTCCTTATAACAGCTATGAGATTGGATATAATTACGTGTGTAGCTGTATTGTTTGTTAATGTGTATCAGCTAACAAAGGTAGAACAAAGCCTTGATAGTCATTTCTCAAGAGATTAGTTGTCTGATATAAAAAGCTTGTAGGATTGCGAAATTGTGACCTTTACCAAGGTACAGTAAGCATTGTTCCCTTCATGGCCATGTTTCTTGGTATTGATGTGACACTTTTATTGGTAACTACACTTTTTAAAAACCTGCATAAAGGGGTTAGAAAGCATATTTTACAGTAAATATAAAAAGCAGGACCATCAATTTATTGCATGATGCTATCAGTTTTTAGTTGCAATAAATATTACAAAAATATATGCACATGAGGAATAGTTGAAAGCTTTACATACCATTTACAAGTCTAATGTTTATCTCATTACACAAGACATGCTATAAAGTAGTCTCAAGGCAGTATTTCATACCTGTGAAACTTCATATAGCTTTCCTAGCTCAATCCCCTGATGCTGGAGAAATTGTGGTCATCAAGGAGGAATACTTCATTTTTTGGGGGGAATGTCCAGTCCTCCATGCTCTTTGGGATGACAGCACTTACACAAGTCTAACAAAATACAAGAAAACCTTTTCTCCACAAACTGCTGTTCTTTTAATAAGTCTGAGCATCTCCAAGATAAATCTAAATGAATTATTGCACATATTCTCCTGGTGGTGAAGCACATTATCTATACTAAATGAACAAAAACAATACTACCAACAATCTGCAGAGTAATTAAAAAAATGTCCTTACATAACTCATAAAAATTGAAATACCCAATGAGAAACAACCTAATCTAGTGGAAATCATTGGATAATTGCCTCCGATCCTGATTAAAACCTTTTAGTGCATCTTAAAACAGAATAATTCAGCAAATAAGAAGACCCATAAATGACAGATATCCTTTACTTACTGAATCCAAAATGTCCATGAATCTACTCATCAGTACCAAACTTTTTTTGTTAAAATACTTGCAGCTATTTATCAATTGTATCAATTACAAATGCATTGTAATTGTTTACCGAAAGACCTACCTTTGCTATCACCTTTCTTCCTTTATACTTTTTTCTCAATCATTCTATGTATTCTCCCCCACACTCCACCGTTCCTATCCTTCGCACTAATCCCTTTTCCTGTATTCTTAAAATCAATAAAAATGAATGTAGCAAGAAAAATAGGAGAAAGTTAGTGGCTTATTTTATACTACATCAGTAGATGTTATTATATTATTAAATAAATATCCAGTTTGAGTTTAAAGGTTACTAAGCTGTTTTACATACTTAGACATTTCAGAACATTTCCTGATCACAATGATAAAAGATCAGTGAATAATCAGCTCGCCTTTCAGGGTGTGGAGCATTGAGTTCCTCTCACGAATGAAGCCAGAGCAGCTGCAGCATGAATATCAATAGAAGGAATGATTCAGCGAATAAACTTGTGTATAATTAAAAATTAGCTTTTAATTTAGCCATATAAAATGCCCCATAGAGATCAAGAAGGCAGTATAGCAGTACAAAAGAGGAGGTCACAGACCTACACATTTCGATGAAGTGTCTTAATCATGGTACCACTCCTAGAATCGGTCACTGAGAAAAAACGCTCATTTGCACTGCCCCAATTGAGTAACATCGGTCCGAGTGTGGACCTTTTATTAACCGATAGCACGTGGACTGAAAATACAGTCGTGTGAACGAGTCCTCACACAGTTAAGGTGCTGTATAAAAAAAAGTTTGCTACTGCTTTAACTGATTGATAAAAGTATTACTGTACTCAATAAGAGAAACAAAATAATAATGACATGGTCACAGATTGGTTTTTAGTACAGAAAAAAACCCACTGCAAAAAAGGGGAATGTAGTGGTAGGAAAAACAATGCATACAATACACTTGATTTTGCAGCGTTTTTACTTTACTTTACTTTAGTATTTCATCCATTCATTTCACTGGTTTAAAAGCGCTGCAAAAATGCAGAAAGAATTCGTTTCTACACTCACCTCCTCCTGCACATTATTTTATTCACTTTCAATTACCTCTTGAGTAGAGTTGAGCGAAACAGGTAGTTCATTTTCAAAAATCACCGATTTTCGCCAAAGTCGGGTTTCATGAAACGAAACCCGACCGTGACACGAGTTCGGTCACGTGTTTGGCGACCATTTTGCTGGAGTCGGTTTTCCCATACACTTTAAGCGCCTTCTCTCGGCCAATGAGCAAGGACCCAGGCTGTGGGCAACGTGATGACATAGCAGCCGGCCAGCACCATCTTAGAGAAGGGCATTGCAGCAATTGGCTGGCTTTCAGTGGCGTCACAGTGCATATAAAATCCCTCAGCGCCGACCGCCATTTTACAACTGCCGAACTCAGTGTAGGGGAAGGTTGCTAACGTTGCGTCTGAGCAGGGAGAGCGTTAGGCAGGGCCTAAACAAAAAGAATAACTTTGTGCTGCTAGCGATTAGCTGTACAGTGACTGTGCAGCGAGAGGGGAGGTTTTAGTGTTGCAGCAACGCTGGTTCTTAGGCTGCCTGCCTGCTAGTGACAGTCTACAAATTGCTTGAGTGGACCATCAGATCTGATTACAGGCAGCCTGCCTGTGATAAAGGGGCAATTAATTGGGTGTAGTAGCTGAGCTGCCTGCCTGCCTGCTAGTGACAGTGTACAAATCGCTTGAGTGGACCATCAGATCTGATTACAGGCTGCCTGCCTGTGATAGAGGGGCAATTAATTGGGTGTAGTAGCTGAGCTGCCTGCCTGCTAGTGACAGTCTACAAATTGCTTAAGTGGACCACCAGATCTGATTACAGGCTGCCTGCCTGTGATAAAGGGGCAATTAATTGGGTGTAGTAGCTGAGCTGCCTGCCAGTGACAGTGTGCAAATTGCTTTAGTGGAGCATCACATCTGAATAGTAGGCTGCCTGACTGTGTTAAGGGGGCAATTAATTTGGTTGATTAGTACAGCTGCCTGGCACTCACAGTGTACAAATTGCTTTAGTGGAGCATCACATCTGAATAGTACGCTGCCTGCCTGACAAATTAATTTGGTGGAGTAAAAAAAGTAGATGATATAACCTTTATTAAAATGAACCATGCATGGGTTTCAAATGATTTTATCCCACCTTCCCCTCAGGACACATAGGTTGTCAGCAAAATGGACTCGTTTTGTCGTCATCTTCCTCTGAATTCTCAAAATTCCTCCATTTTCAGCTGCAAAACGTCCAGCATACACCTCAACCTATGTAACTTTTGCCACCTCTCTATCTGGCCTACCCCCCCTCAGGGCCGGGGTCACCTCCTGGCACCCCCGGGCTAGTGCCGGTACCCTGAGTAGGTGGGGGCTCCCACTCTCGGGCGACGGCACTGGCACAGGGTACCTCATAGTACCAAAAAGTGTCTCTGATGGTGGGATGGGCCTTCTCGCTGTCAGACACACGCGCGTACTATGAGGGGCCCTGTGCCAGTGCTGCCGCACATGACTGGGCCCCCCCCGCTTGCTTATGGCCCCAGCATTCGCAATAGTTCCCTCTCCCTGCTCCACAGCTGTGAACTCTTGACACTGAAATCATTCAAAGGGACAGCCACTACCAATTTTGTTAACTGATCCATGCTGGTTAAGACTTAGCTATGGCCTGTCCTGCTGGCCTCTACCTTGCGATGCTCAATGCCATTGGCTACCATTTAGAATGGACGTCGACTCACAATTGGATGCATTGGCGGTTTATGGTGATCTTCTTTCACAGTTTTCATAGTCACAGACGTCTGATATTCGTGGCACCCTTTTTAAATGTCTCCTCTCCTGCCAATCCAATAGTATTGCCATATGTTTATATGCTTTGTGAACATGAACAATACAAACATTAAGTAACCGAAAAAGATGAAAAATATCTTTACACAGACTGCTTTACTAGGTCTGTGTTTTAAGAATAAAATGTCGATGTTTTAAACTGTACCCAGAAATGTTCTTGAAACCTGACCACACTTTTGTATATAAGATGGGCGCCTGAAAATTTCGAGGCCCGACCCAGAAGTAGTGACCGTGGGTCAAAATTTTTACAGTCAGTTCTCGACATAGTCTCCCTTGAGGGTCACAAAGGTATGCCATCGCTCTTGTAGTTTCATTAGTCCACTGTGGTAGAACGTTCCGTCTTGCTCCTCCAAAAACTCCTTTATGGCGTCCATGACGGCTTCAACAGAAGGAAAACGACTTCCACAAAGGTGCTTTTTTATCTGTGGAAATAGGTGATAGTCTGAGGGAGCCAAATCAGGTGAATAGGGTGGGTGCTGAAGCAGTTTGAAACCACAGAAGTGAATTGCAGCTATTGCAACAGCTGATGTGTGAACTGGCGCATTGTCCTGGTGAAACAACACCCCTTTCCGCAGCATCCCTTGACATATTTCCTTAATTGATGACCTCAGAAGATGAATCTGAGCTGCATAATATTCCCCATTGATGGTTTGACCTTTCTGGAGGAACTCCAGAATAATGACACCCTTGGAATCCCACAACACTGATGCCATCACCTTGCCAGCGGATGGAACCACCTTTGCCTTTTTGGGGCGTTGGAAGGTGGGATGTTTCCACTGTTTTGAGTCTTCTTTTGACTCCGGACAAAAGTGGTGTACCCAAGTTTCATCCATTGTAACAAATCTGCATAAACATTTGAATATCAGCTTCAAACAGTTGCACATTTTCCGCCGAGCGAAGTTCTCTCTGACGTTTGTTCTCTAATGTCAAAAGTCTGAGCACCCATCGTGCCGAAACTTTATGCATGTTCAGCAGCTGTGTTAGGATATGGCCAACCCTCTCCACTGATATACCCACACATTGTGCAATGTGCCGCTGTTTTACCCGTCAATCTGCCATTACAATGTCTTGCACTTTTTTGAAAATTTTCTTCTGTGCATGCGGTTGAGGGACGACCACTGCGAGCAGCATCTTCAATTGATGTCTGTCCCCGCTTGAAATCTGCAACCCACTTTTTCACCATTGTATAAGAAGGAGCATTGTCCTCTAATGTCTCCAGCATGTCCTTGTGAATTTCCAATGGTGTCAGTCCTTTTTTCTGAAGGTATTGAATGACTGCTCGCTTTGCCAATTTATCCATTCCCATATTTCAGCCTTGCCACCAAACTTTAAAATGCTGTCACGGAAACAAAAAAATGTAAATAAATCAAGATTGCTCATCATGAGACCATTCAACAAAGTTAATAAGATATTGCATTGCAAAACAAGACCATGCAAAAAAGATTTCATGGGTGGGCCTCAAACTTTTCAGGCCCCCCTCGTAACTAAAGAATTGTGTGAGAAACCTGTTGGCACGTTGCGTTTAGAAAGTCTAAGGGTTACCGGCCGATGGGCCATACTAGGTTGAAGGATCAAACATGGCAGCTGGATCATTGCCAAAAAGGAACAGGAGCCTGAAAAGTGGGGGCTGTTGGGCACGATGGGCAAACATGGACTGATGCAACTGTAATGTGGTTTGGCTGGTGACTGCTAGGCCTAGCCTGAAAATAATCACTGTTCAATGCAATATTTCAGGCAAAAGGTTTTAAACCATATTTTAATTCAATTTTGGCTGCCGATTACGAATATGAACTCTGTGTTTGGCTATCACATCAGGATTTAGAGATATTTACCATTTGTGCTGAAAATTACTACTATCGAATGGTTTATGATAAAAACACATGATTTTCGGTACTACATTTTGTATATTTTTATTAAGGAAGAACAAAGATTACAAAGTCTATGTACAGCAAATGAAATATAGTTACAGAACTCAAATACAAAATATAAAAACACATATATGTGGCACACAAATGAATGGCAAATGTCAGTTATTTGAAATTTCTTTGATTGGCTGATCTGTAATGTGCAGCTTCTGGGTTGTCTCTCATCAAGGTCCTGCAATAGTCAGCCATCATGTGTGAGTCCCAGCGGCCTTCATACCATTCTTCCATTGTTTTAATGTCCTGATGAAAACGCTCCCCTTGCTCCTCGCTCACATCCCCAGGGTGGTCTTGAAAAAAGTAAAAATTGCTGTGTAAATAGTGAATCTTGATACTCCTTCTACATCCAATATTTAGCAGACTCATTTGTAGCTCTTCCACAATGTCTTCATGGTTGTCTGCTTTCTTATTCCCTAGAAAATTCTGCACCACATTTCAAAATGCATTCCAAGCTCTTTATTCTGTCTCATTCATTGATGTGATAAAATTTGGGTCTCCCAGAAGTGTTCTTAGTTGAGGTCCATCAAAAATTCCAGCCTTTTTCTTCTCTTCAGTAAGACCAGGAAAAGTTGAACATATACAGTATAGTTAAAGCATTCTCCACAGTAGTTGAGAGGTTTGACAAACTGCTTCATCAATCCAAGTTTTATGTGCAAGGGAGGAAAGACAATGTTATTCCTATCCACTAGAGCAGTGATTTTCAACCTTTTTTGAGCCGCGGCACACTTTTTATACTTAGAAAATCCTGGGGCACACCACCAACCAAAATAGCACAAAATGACGGCCAGAGGCGTATCTAGGCTTTCTGGCACCCGGGGCAAGAATTTGTTTAGGCGCCTCCCCCCCCCCGCACATGCGGTTTGCACACTTAGTCATGTACCGACGAGCTGCTCTCCCTAATGCTCTCAATGTTCAGTGAAAAACTGAGAGAAGCAGAAGGAGAAGCTCGTTGTCACAGGACCATAAGTATGAAAATCGCATGAGTGAAGTGTCCATGTGATGACTGCTGGAACCTGCAGAGCTGAATCCTGACATTGCAGCTTCTGAATTCTCACAACGAATGCTCTGCTCACTTTTAGGATTCTCCCTTACCGGTGGCAAGAGTACACGGTCATGTCAGCACAAGCATGTGATTTATATACTTCTGGCCACATTCCGACTAGACGTGCCCGGCCTCGCTCCGTTCATTTTCATTGAGTGAGGCCACACGTCTAGTCAGCATATGACCTCATGTATGTAAATCACCAGCACGAGAGAATCCTGACAGCGTGCAGTGAGCACTGTGAGAATTCTGAAATTGACTAATTCTCATGTTTTTATTTATGTTAGGAGCATTAAAGGGTTCTCCAGGTTTGTGCTGAGTCTGCAGTCATTCTATGTGACACAGACCTGGAGAACCCCTTTAATGCTCCTAACAAATAAAGACATGAGAATTAGTCAATTTCACAAATAATATTTACATCCAGGTACCTTATAGATGATGCTGTCTCTGGAGTCGTTCTCCTTTTCTTCATCTTGTCAAGATCCCATGATGAGTTTTCTCATCCACAGCCGTCTCTGCAGACCTCCATCTTCTCCGCTCTTCTGCACCAACTCTCCGCACGATGCCCTTAAAGACAGAAGAGTCATTATAATGCTCCTAAATAAAAGTATCTGCAATATACTGTCGCCTCACACTATTCCCCTCCCTCCTCACACATCCCCCCTGTTCAGCATACTGTCTCCTCATATATTTACCCCCTCACTAAACTGTCTGCTCACACATACCCCTGACTCCCCAGACTGTGTCCACATACATTCACCCGTTCACTCCCCATACTGTCTGCAACCATCCCCCATACTGTTTCCTTATACATGCATACTCTTCAGTACCCTCAAATCCCCCCACACATATTAAATACCCCCATCCCCACTCCAAATCCCCAGCCCCCACACATAAAATAGCCCCCCATCCCCACTCCAAATCCCCCCACACATAAAATAGCCCCCCATCCCCACTCCAAATCCCCGCCCCCACACATAAAATAGCCCCCCATCCCCACTCCAAATCCACCCACACATAAAATAGCCCCTCATCCCCACTCCAAATCCCCCCACACATAAAATAGCCCCCCATCCCCACTCCAAATCCCTGGCCCCCACACATAAAATAGCCCCCCATCCCCACTCCAAATCCCCCCACACATAAAATAGCCCCCCATCCCCAATCCAAATCCCCCCACACATAAAATAGTCCCCCATCCCCACTCCAAATTCCCCCACACATAAAATAGTCCCCCATCCCCACTCCAAATCCCCGGCCCCCACACATAAAATAGCCCCCCATCCCCAAATCCCCCCACACATAAAGTAACCCCCATCCCCACTCTAAATTCACCCCCCCATACACACACATTATGCCCCCCCATCTTCGGTGGTATCTTCAGCTCCATATTGGAGCACACTTACCACCATCGTTCCCCCACCTTGCCGCCGCCGGCCAGTGATGTCAGCAGCGTGATCACATGACCTGATCACGCTGCTGGCGTCGCTCTGACCCCAGTCAGAGCTTCAATTGTACTGACGTCTATATAGATGCCAGTGCAATTGATCCCTGGGAGCCGGCACGCAGCATCTTCTCTGCGCCGGCTCTCAGCTTGACAGCCGGCACAGGGAACCGCCGACTCTCAGGCCGGGGGCAGCAGAACGCAGCCGCGGGGGAGACACTGCGGACCGCCGCATTAGGCGGCCCGACTGCGCCCCCCTGCCGGCTGCGCCCGGGCACCTGCCCCGGCTGCCCCCCCCAGATACGCCCCTGGTTGCGGCGGCGGCGCACGGCTGCAAAATAGTTCTGGATCGCTGCTCTCATTTTCCCCGGTTCGGGGAACCGGCTGCTGTTTGAACAACCGGTTCCATCGAACCGGGGAGAACCGGCTGAATCCCACCCCTGCCCACGGCACACCCGACCATGTGTCGCTGCACACTAGTGTGCCGCGGAACACTGGTTGAAAATCACTGCACTAGAGGATCATGGATCACATTCTTATCGCCAGATTTCAAACTTTGTCGCTGATGCCATTCATTTTTAAAGCAATGCTCTGCTGTAGCTCAACTGTCCCAGTAGCACAGAAAACAAGGGTGTTTTTTGTACCCTCCTTGCAGACCCAAAAGAAAGTTAACCATTGTAAAATCAACACAAATTAACCACCCATGAACATTATATTGTAACCTCTGTAGAACAATCTGCATGTTTTTATATTCTTCTTTATGTTTTACAGAATGACCTATTGTTACAGAGCCATACTTATTTCCATTATGTAACAGAACACATTTAAACTTCTTTTGGAACTATCCATAAAAAGTCTCCAATCACTTGAATCATATGCTGGAAGTCCCATAAAGAGAAGTAGCCCTTCAACATCAGTACAATAGACAAGCTGTCCATCTGAATGGAAGTACTTAAGTAGTTCTGCTTCCCTGTTCCGATAAAATGAGACACTTGCACTGGGTTTGAACATTCGATTCTCTTGTAGTCTTCTTGAAGCCAATAGTTCAGCAGACTCTTTTGGTACATAAATATCTGAAACCAGATCATTCAAAGCACACTGAGTAAACATAATTGCTTTGTCACTATCTTCATGACATGGCAGAAAAATATCTGGACTGTCTTCTTCATTAGTATAACAATGTGAGGAGAGATCTGTGTCAACGTTTTCTGGAAGCGCAGTTCATTTTGGAACAGGTATGTCTTCACTATGGGTAACTGGTCGAATAGCTGAAGGGATACTCGGGTATTGCAAATACAGTTTTTTTTTCTTATTCTAACCTTTTACATCGACAAGGCAGAAATTGCAGTCTTGTAAATGATTGCTTGGTTCTCTCCAAACCATAGGAACTCCAAACTTTTGTGAGGAGAACAATGCTTGTCTTGTTCTCCAAGTTTAACTATGAAGTACGCACAATACACCCTCTTAACAAAGTCAGAAATGTTGCGCCTCTGCGTCTTCACAGTAAATTTTCCACAGATGTAACCAAAAATATTTGGATCTTTTGATCACTGTCTTCCACGAGATGTAGAGCCCATTGTTAGATCAGAAAAACATCCTGCAGAGAAATACAAGCTAAAAGTTGCTAGCTACCTGAGTTGTTCATTGAATTTCTGTCCCCCCACACCTTAGGTATTGATTCACAACCCAAAAAATGAAAAACAGCAGGATAAAAACAATAAATATCAAAAGTTATTTAAAATTCCAATAAATAAAACAGTACCTGCACACGACTGCACACATGCTTAAATTTGAATGTATTGCCATATTTCCACTGGCCCTCATTAAACTGCCAGCATGTTCAGGATTTTTCATTTGATCCTTGCCCCCCCGACTACCTCCCCCTTGTCCCGCCTGCGGTGAAATGCTCCCTCCGCTCCCGTGAAAGGACTGCCCATACCTTGCGGACGCCATTGCTTAAAGCCACAGGCCTATATCCTTTTCATACCACCTAATGTGAGGCCTGACCGCCTTACGCTGCCTGAATTGTTCATCATAGCGCAACCAGGTCAGCCCACCACAAGTGCGGTGAGCTTCCCCAATCGCATACACATAACAAAACAATCATGAATTATTTTCCGTGGACTTCTAAACTCTAACACTCGAGTTCAGGAAAATTTGCTGGATAAGGCGCCAGTGCTAGCTTCGCTTCTCCTTTTTCCTGTCATCCCTCTTTGCCCTATCCAAATTAAACTTCTCCAAGGGGGTAAAGGGAAAATTTTCCACTTATTCAGCACCACACATTTTCGCCTTCAATTGTTTTTTAAAATGCGCCCCCAAGGGGCCCTCAAAGCAAACGTTAACTTGACCCTCTGCCCTATCATCCAATTTTACCGCATCCCCTTTATCCTTCTCCATTTGCAGTGACACGGATACATCAGAGCTGGGAACCTGTTCCCCCTCCACGGCCCTACAGGGGTCACCCACAATCTGATTCCCCGAACCCGATGCCGCGAATCATAGCCCGACGGGTGACACCCCTGCCCCTGTCGCTGTACCCCCTTCCATTCTTTTTAAAATGTGAGACATAGTCAACAGCACCTCCCTAATATCCAGGCCTACCATACCGCCGCAATCCCTCGGACCCAGCTCCTCTAACTCTAACGCACTACCCCCACTGATTACACCTCAACAAGCTGCACAGGTGCTGTGTCCCCGGCAACCAAACGTCACGCATCCTGTAGCTCTACAGCCACGTCTGTTGTGAATATGCTGGATGTGGCTTCTGAGCTGGGGCTCCCTCTGGTGGTTGCTGAGGGTAATGAACTGATTACTGAATGGCTTTCAGCTGTCGCTGAATGGTAGAATATAAGTGGCCTGAGTTCCCAGCAGCCTTGCCGGTTATCAATTGTTACTTCTGGTCTTGCCTGAAGCACTGCTAGGTTCCTGCTCTCTTCAGATAAGTGTTTGCGTTTTTTTTTCCCCTGTATGATTTTCATTGCTGGTTTGCTGCTTGCAGTGGACTGCAGCCTGTCCCCTTTTGGGGATCTGGCGCTGCAATTGTGCTCCTTTTTTGTCTGCAATTTTGCTTTGCTCCTTTGTTACTTTTTATTTGCTGAATAGCGTTTGTTACACCAGAGATCTGATTTAGGTGGAAGAGGTCGTGTGATCTCAGGTTTTTTGGCAATCAGATGTGTTGGTATTTTTGTTAGGGTTTTTGTTGGATTGCAGTCAGAATTCTTTCCTGTACTTTTCTGTCTAGACAGATTGGGCCCCAGCGTTTGCTCATTCTATTTTCTGTCTGTGTCCGTGCTATCTTCTTGTCTAACCGCCATTATATATTTGGGAGCTTCCTATTTTCTTTGGGGATCTGCTCCGGGGCAGATAGCTTTCATCTTTCTGCCTTTAGGTGTAGTTATCTCTCAGGCTGTGACGAGGCGTCTAGGATCAACGTGGGAACGCTCCACGGCTACTTCTAGTTGTGTGGTTAGTTCAGGTTACTGCAATCCAATAGGTTCCAGCCTCTCTGGTGTATTACCGTTTTTGCTATTTCTCCTCAATTACCGAAACATAACCGTATAACCAGCCCAAAAAAACTGAAAATTGTATGGTACTCACAGAAGGGGAAAATAGTAATAAGGGAACTCTGTTTGTTGCATTTTTTCCCCTCTTTTCTCTGGGTGCAGAGGAGGAATTTTTTTTTTTCTATCAATGGAGTTTGCACAGTTGTCGGCCGTGTGGATCAGCTTGCCACTGAGGTTCGGAGTATTGCTATCTATCTTGCTGGGTTGCCAGTTGTGGAACCTAGGATCCCCATGCCGGATTTGTTTTTGGGGGATCAATCTAAATTTCTGAATTTCAAAAATAACTGTAAGTTGTTTTTTGCCTTAAAGACTAAGTCCTCAGGGAACGCTGCACAGCAGGTTCAAATTGTCATCTCCCTGCTGCGCGACGACCCTCAGGATTGGGCTTTTTCCCTGACACCTGGGGATCCTGTTTTGAATGATATTGATGTATTTTTTCAGGCTCTGGGGTAATTGTACGATGAACCTAATGTCACTGATCAAGCTGAAAAGATCTTGTTGGCATTAAATCAGGGTTTTGAAGACGCTGAGTTGTACTGTCAGAAATTTTGAAAGTGGGCAGTCCTGACCAAATGGAATGATGATGCTTTGGCAGCCCTTTTTCGGAAGGGTCTGTCAGAAAAAGTAAAGGACGTTATGGTGGCATTCCCTGTTCCCTCTGGTCTCAATGATTGTATGTCTTTGGCTATTCAAATTGACAGACGTTTGCGTGAGCGCAGAGGTATGCGTGAGATAGTGTTGCCTTGTGAGCCAGCTTCTGAGCCCATGCAGTGTGATAGAGTGACTTCTGGGGATCAGCGTCATGAGTTTCGTAAGCGCAGTGGGTTATGTTTCTACTGTAGTGACGCTTCCCATGCTATTTCTGTCTGCCCAAAGCAGAAAAGACGTTTTGCATGCTCAGTTGTCTTAGGTAGTGTTCAGACTAAATTTCTGTTGACTGTTACCCTGATTTGCTCCCTGTCCACATTTTCTGCTCAGGCTTTTGTTGATTCAGGAGCAGCTATTAACCTGATGGATTTTGACTTTGCCAAACGTTGTGGGTTTCCCATGGTACCCCTGCGGAAGTCTATTCCCCTGCTGGGCATTGATTCTACCCCTTTGGCAGAGAATAAACCCCAGGTTTTCTACTCAGGTGATAATGAGGGTTGAGCCAGATCATCAGGAGAGTTGCAAATTTCTGGTGCTGCATAATCTGCATGACATTATTGTACTAGGTTTCCCTTGGTTACAGTCTCATAATCCTGTTTTGGATTGGAAATCTGTGTCTGTGACCAGTTGGGGCTGCCAATGTGTTAATACTGACGCTCCTGTTCTTTCTGCCTCTCCCCAATCTCAGGAGGTCCATGACTTTTTGACTGATTTTTCTGATGTGTTTAGTGAAAGTAAATCTGCATCCTTGCCCCTCACAGGAGCTATGATTGCGCTGTTGAATTAGTGCCTGGTGGTAAATTTCCTAAAGGTCGCCTTTTTAATTTATCTGTACCTGAACATGATGCTATGCGATCTTTTATCAAGGAGTCATTGGAGAAGGGTCATATCAGACCATCCTCTTCACCCTTGGGCGCCGGTTTTTTCTTTGTGGCCAAAAAGGATAGTTCATTGAGGCCGTGTATTGATTATCACCTCCTGAATAAGATCACTGTTAAATATTAATATCCGTTAGCTTTGATTGCTGACCTATTTTCCAGAGTGAAAAGTGCTAGTTGGTTTACCAAGCTTGACCTCAGGGGGTGTATAACCTTATTCGCATTAAGCATGGGGATGAATGGAAGACGGCGTTTAATACCCCATAGGGGCATCTTGAGTACCTAGTGATGCCTTTTAGGCTCACTAATGCCCCTTCCATCTTCCAATCCTTCATGAATGATATTTTCAGGGATTTTGTGGATAAATTTCTGATTGCTTATTTGGATGATATCTTGATTTTTTCCAATGACTGGGACTCTCATGTGAAACATGTTCGGACTGTGTTCCAGATTTTGAGAGAGAATGCACTGTATGTGAAGGGATCAAAGTGTCTTTTTGGCGTACAGAAGATCTCATTTCTGGGATTCATTTTATCTCTGTTTGTTATTGAAATGGACCTGGTCAAGGTTCAGGCCATCTGTGATTGGGTTCAACCTACCTCATTGAAGGCTCTTCAGAGATTTTTGGGTTTTGCCAATTTTTATCGTAAATTTATTGGTAATTTCTCTGGTATTGTTAAACCATTGACTGATTTGACCAAAAAGGGTTCCGATGTGGTGAATTGGCCTCCTGAGGCAGTTTCTGCGTTTCAGGAACTTAAGCAGAGATTCATTTCTGCTCCTGTTCTATGGCAGCCTGATGTTTCTCTGCCGTTTCAGGTGGAGGTTGATGCCTCTGAGATTGGGGCAGGTGTCGTTTTGTCCCAAAGGGATCCAGAGACCTCTAAGAGTAACCCTTGTGCCTTTTTCTCGAAAATTTTCTCCAACTGAACGTAATTATGACGTGGGTAATCGGGAGTTATTGGCCATGAAGTGGGCCTTTGAAGAGTGGAGACATTGGCTGGAAGGAGCCAAACATCAGGTGGTGGTCCTCACGGACCATAAGAGCCTGATTTATCTCGATTCAGCCAAGCGACTTAATCCTAGACAGGCCAGGTGGGCCTTGTTTTTCACACGTTTTAATTTTGTGGTTTCTTTTCTTCCTGGCACTAAGAATGTCAAGGTGGATGCCTTCTCAAGGAGTTTCTTTACAGATTCTCTTGAGTTATCTGATCCTGCTGTTATCTTGAAAGAGGGTGTCGTTCTTTCCGCCATTTCACCCAATTTGAGACTGGCTCTGGAAGGGTGTCAGGAGGATAAACCTGAGCGCTGCCCTGTTGGGAAGTTGTTTGTTCCAGACAAGTGGAAAAAGAGTGTGATGTTGGAGATTCATTGTTCCGCGTTGGCTGGTCATCCTGGGATTTTTGGTACCAGAGACTTGGTGAGTCGCTCCTTTTGGTGGCCTACCTTTTCTCATGACGTCAGGGACTTTGTGCAGTCCTGCGGGACATGCTCTCGTTCCAAGCCTTGCTCTCGTTCTAGTGGTTTGTTAATGCCATTACCTGTACCCAAGAGGCCATGGACCCATATTTCTATGGATTTTATTTCTGACCTTCCTGTCTCTCCAGAGAATGACCATTATCTGGGTAATCTGTGATAGGTTTTCCAAGATGATACATCTGCCATTACCTAAGTTGCCTTCCTCCTCCGAGTTGGTGCCTTTGTTCTTTCAACATGTGGTTCGGTTACATGGCATTCCGGAGAACATTGTGTCTGACAGAGGAGTCTAGTTTGTTTCCAGATTTTGGAGGACATTTTGTTCTAAACTTGGTGTTCAGTTGTCTTTCTCCTCTGCATTTCACCCTCAGACCAATGGACAAACCGAGAGAACAAACCAGACCTTGGAGACTTATTTGAGATGTTTTGTGTCTGCTGATCAAGATGACTGGGTCTCTTTTTTTGCCTTTGGCTGAGTTTGCTCTTAATAATAGAGCTAGCTCTGCCACCTTGATGTCTCCATTTTTTTGCAATTCCGGGTTTCACCCTCGATTTTCTTCAGGACAGGCGGAGGCTTCTGTCTGTCCGGGGGTTGACTCCATTGTGCAGCGTATGCAGCAGATTTGGGACCAGGTGGTGGAGATGTTGTCTCTCTCTCAGGAGAAGGTCCAGCGGTTTGCCAACCGGCATAGGACTGATAGTCCTCATTTTAAAGTGGGGGACTTGGTTTGGTTGTCCTCAAGGAATATCCCTATGAAGGTTGCATCTCCAAAATTTAAGCCAAGGTTCATTGGACTTTATAAGATCATGGAAATTAATAATCCGGTTTCCTTCCGTTTGCTTCTTCCAGGGACATTTAAGATCCATAACGTGTTCCACAAGTCCTTATTGAAGAGGTTTGTCGAACCAGTGGTTCCTATGGCTGCACCTCCCGACCCTGTTTTGGTTGAGGGCAATTTGGAGTATGTGGTTGAGAAGATATTGGATTCTCGTTTTGCTAGACGGAAACTCCAGTATTTGGTTAAGTGGAGAGGTTATGGTCAGGAGGACAATTCTTGGGTGTTTGCTTTGGACATTCATGCTGGGAGACTTATCCGTGCCTATCATCGAGCCCATCCTGATTGGCCTGGTTGCGCAGGTGAGGGTTCGGTGACCTCTCCTCAAGGGGGGGGTACTGTTGTGAATATGCTGGATGCGGCTTCTGAGCTGGGGCTCCCTCTGGTGGTTGCTGAGGGTAATGAACTGATTACTGAATGGCCTTCAGCTGGCGCTGAATGGTAGGATATAAGTGGCCTGAGTTCCCAGCAGCCTTGCCGGTTATCAATTGTTCCTTCTGGTCTTGCTTGAAGCACTGCTAGGTTCCTGCTCTCCTTCAGATAAGTGTTTGCTGTTTTTTTTTCCCTGTTTGATTTTCATTGCTGGTTTGCTGCTTACAGTGGACTGCAGCCTGTCCCCTTTTGGGGATCTGGCACTGCAATTGTGCTCCGTTTTTGTCTGCACTTTTGCTTTGCTCCTTTATTACTTTTTATTTGCTGAATAGTGTTTGTTACACCAGAGATCTGATTTAGGTGGATGAGATTGTGTGATCTCAGGTTTTTTTTGGCAATCAGAAGTGTTGGTATTTTTTAGGGTTTTTGTTGGATTGCAGTCAGAATTCTTTCCTGTACTTTTCTGTCTAGACAGATTGGGCCCCAGCATTTGCTCATTCTATTTTCTGTCTGTAAAAAAAAAATAAAAAAAAATAAAATCATGGACTAAGAGTCATAGTAAAAAGATAAATTTTTATTTATACACAGATCAATTGATAAAACCAATAAAGTTAAGTAAAAATCGTAATAAACAATACAAGGGAGAAAGCAGCATCTAGATCTTAATCAAGTAAGTCATGTGTTATAATAATTTAAATGATTTTATACATCAATACAAACAATACCTACAGTCCAAATTGATCACAGATTCTTATATATACAACACTAAAGGTTATTCAAGATATTGAGTATTTCTCCAAATGTTTATATATACATATATTTGGTCAGTATAATAATATGGGTGCTTAAGTGCCTAGTGCATAATGCATCCGACCAATCTCATATATAAGACCAAATGTATCTCAATATTTATAACCACAGAAATCAATGGCCACACTAAATCTCATAATGCCTAAGTTTATCCAAAATTGGGGATATATAGCCATACATAGTGTAAAGATAATGATAATAAATCCAAATTGTATATATTGTCCCACACTTGGCAGTAAATACAGCGTAAATTTATCCGAAATTGGAACAAAAAAAACAAATGTGACATGTGCGTAATCAGTCCGGATTATGTTAACAAATATAGCACATGGGTAAACGAAATATTTATACAAAGTATTTCAGATTGTATATATACCGTACAGATAACAAAATGTGATATACAAATTCATCCAAAATTAGAATGTATAGCTATATATGATGCACATAGCACACATAGATAGGACAGCAGACTGTCAGCAAAATCAGTTAGAGGTAAGACTGCCTTCCTGCTATAGTGAATACAGATGCCTCCGCAGGGTCCCTGGAGGGGCTCCGGAACATGCGCCGGCCGCGCGATGACAGCTCCGGTGACAGCCTCTCTGGGGGCCTGGTCCTCCTGCCCTTGCTCTCTGCGTCCCGTGTATCCGTAAGCGCCCATGAGGGAGGCGCTCCCGCAGGCGCTCCATAAGATTTGACACAGACACATCCGACTGCTTCTGCCTCCAGCTACGGGATGACCACCGCAGACATTACAACTTAACAGAAGGGGTATGAACACCTCCTCTCAAAGTCAAAGGTGAAACCCGGATTACCTTAAGCCAAATCAATTTCCTCAGATACTGTGTTTTTAAAAAAAAAATAAAAAATCTAGTGACATATGAAGAATAAAATAACTATCAATTTATATAAAAAGGATACAAGTTTAGAAAAAGGGACGTAGGACTGTCCCTTACATTTTCACCACATTGCTGCATGGTTAAGAGTTAGACTACAGTTTTGTGACCACATCAATCGCAATTTGTAATAAAACACCAGCAGTTCTCTATACATAATAGATTTATTGCCATTATGTTCCAATGTCATGATCCTAGAATAAGGATCGTGGCTTAGTGAATAACATTCGCCGTCTATAAATTTATCTTCAGCAAGTTCAAAATATTAATAGAATATTAATAGAATCTGTTGCCTATCGGTTATTCACTACAGTTGGGTACAGAACAAATAATGAGTATAGTCCCAGATACATGTGATATACGGAACAGTGGGCCGATATGCCCCCCCAAAAAAGGTACTTTGATAGTCAAGAAAATATTTTCGTATCTGTTGGCAAGAGGTGTAACTGAGGGCTCCGTAAAAAACAATGCATGGCAGTAAGAAACTCAATGTTTTTCCCCCTACCAGTGGAAACCATTAACAGGCAATACTAAAAAAAAAATACAATATTATGCTGACGTTTTCCTATCTGTTGGCAAGAGGTGTAACTGAGGGCCCTGTGCAAAACAATGCATGTGAGTGATCCAATTTCTCGATACTATTCCCCTTACTGGTGGAAACCATTAACAGGCAATGCAATAAAGAGCTTTAATTATTATGCAGAGTTATTGACACAAGAGAACCGCTATGATGACTCAATGAATAATGCCATGTGGTAACAATTCTTTACCTTTATCCCAGCTGCTATATCTGTATGTGCGATGGGAGTCCCTTCCGTCTGCCCCCCTAACAGAATCAGTGCAGCGCCGTGAAAGGCTCACATTACACAACAGCTAAGATGCACTTACATCTGTCTCTTCTGCTAAGAGAATCACTTCCTTGTGATATATGAATTTTTTTTAAACCAGGCATCAGCCAGGGGCCGCTGCTGTGCCTGGGGTCCTAGTCAGCTGCGTGGTCTGCCTGCCCATAACGCCGGACCAGGACCTGGTGCTGTGGAAGATTCTAAAGTGGTAGCCAGCTCGTTGATGTAAATGTTGAAGAGCGTTGTACTTTGGCTACTCCCTTTAGACATGTTCAAATATAGATGTGAATATGTCATCAGGAATATACTGTACAGCTGTACTGTACTTATACAGTTCACTTTCGTGCTTAGCGGAATTGGGTGGTAGCCAGACTGGGCCTCTGGCTATCATTTTTTCTACGTAAATAGATAAGGAGATGAAGAATTCCAACAACAATGTATTCGGCTGCATTGTACTGATAGAATAATCTTTACTGCTTTTAAATTTTGGTGTTATCCAAAGTGGGACTCTGAGTATGGGTGTTACTGCAGAAATGTAGACGGATATTTTTAAAATTTTGAGTGTACTATATATACCTTTTATCTGTAGATCCACTAGTTTTTCTCTGTTAATACATACGGAGCTGAACAATTAACACAGCAATATCTACAGCTGAACATTTTCACCCAGCCCTTCAAGTGGCCACTGGCCTGCTTTCAAGGTCAGACGAAACTGAGATCTCATGAAGTTGTCAGACGAGGGGACATAAACCCTTATAATGTTAAAGCCTCAATGATTTAGATAAAGCCACCACAGACAGAGGTTAAGTAAACCGTAAAGTTTAACAATCACAAGCCGCAAACATATGGAAAGTTACATTTCTTACCGGAAATGCAGCGAGGTAATTGTCTGAATGCATTCTGTATATTTGAATATGCATTTAAAAGAGCCATTTGTATATTAACAGTATACTATTAACAGCAATCATATCTATATTCTTGAAAAACGCAAGATTAAAGGGTATGTCACACTAAGCGAGATCTCTAGCGACATCACGCAAGCGACAGCGATTTTATGACGCAGCAGCGACATCGTTAGTGACGTCGCTGTCTGACATGTAGCTGCGATGTGGCCCCCGCTGCGATGTCGCTGATCGTGCATGAACGGTTTGGGCCGTATTTTGATCGTTGGCGTCCCGCTGGTGAGCCTGAATCGCTGTCTTTGACACCTTTTATGAACGAAGTGCAACCTCATTGACGACTCATATGTCAGCGGCGCAGGCGGGACTAGGTTTTCTTTAGTAACGCCCTTCAGCACCGATTGGTGGCCACAACATCACCTCAGCAATAAATGAAAACGTAACTGCACCCCCATCCATTGTTCCAGAGCGCTTTGTGGATGACTCCAACGTTCTCCTTTGTGCGTTGTTGCGAGGATAGTATCGTGTGTGGGTTTTGCGATCCTGTCAGAGTCGCTACAGTGTCCTTTGTGCGTTGTTGCGAGGATAGTATCGTGTTTGGGGGTTTTGCGATCCTGTCAGAGTCGCAACAGTGTCCTTTGTGCGTTGTTTCGAGGATAGTATCGTGTGTGGGCTTTGCGATCCTATCAGAGTCGCTACAGCGCTTCATCTTTGCCATTTGTATCTTCTGGATATTTGGATTTCACTTGCAAGGTACATATTGTTTGTGATGTTGTGTGATGCGTTTTTTGGTTATATCTTTTCTTTTTGTCTGCTTACCTCCAATATATATACAGACATGTTGCCGTGATTATTTTTTTATTTTTCCGCGCCCACCGCTGCAATTTTAAGAACTTTGTTGCTTTTTGAGGTAATTTTTTTTGATCCTCCATAACATTGGATAACCTAGCAATCTTTTGACAGCCGCTAACACCCCCCCCGCAATTTTAGGCTTTTGTAAGCTGTTTTTTCAATGTTAACTGAAATGTGAACAATAAACAATTACTTTATTTTTTTTTTAATTTTTTATTCTATATTTTATTTTTTAAAACACTTTAGTAATAGTAATTCACTTTTCTCTTCTTTACCGGACAGGTTGCACATAATGAACCTGACCACCGCGGAGCGTGTGATTGTCGCAGCTGCATTACTGATGGAGGGAGATCGACAAGATGAGGCGCGGGTGGAAGAGAGGCGCTCCAAACGAAATCGTCGCATGTGGACCAGAGAATGGCTGGAGCAGAGGTCCAAATTCACCCACATGCATCAAGTGAGGGAGTTGCAGGAGAAGAATCCGCAGGATTTCCGAAATTATCTACGGATGTCGGAGGATTCATTCAAGCTCCTACTGGAATGTGTGAGGCCACTCATTGAATGGCAGGATACACGGATGCGTGCAGCTGTTTCAGCAGAGGAACGTTTGGCAGTAACGCTGCGATTTCGGGCAACCGGACGTTCAATGAAAGACTTGCAATTTTCTGCTGCTGTTTCTCGATCGTTCCTTAGCATACTAATTCCAGAGACATGCAACGCCATCGTCCGCAGTTTACGAAGCTAGATGCCTTTTCCAAAATCCGTGGCCGAATGGCAAATAATTGCCTCTGATTTTGAACGGATTTGGCATTTCCCAAACTGTGGTGGTGCCTTGGATGGCAAACATGTGCGGATCACGCAACCAGCCAGCAGCGGATCCTTTTTCTATAACTACAAGGGCTACTTCAGCATGATCCTCATGGCCCTTGTTAATGCCAATTATGAATTTATAAGCGTTGATGTTGGCATGAACGGAAGGGTTTCTGATGGTGGTGTTTTGGAGCACACTATTTTTGTGAACGGTTGTATAATAATAAACTGCACTTGCCAACCAACATGGACACCACCGCCAACCTTAACTTTGTTTTGTGGGCGATGAAGCCTTCCCCCTTCATGCGCATCTTGTGAAACCGTACCCACAAAAGACTTTGACAGAGGAAAGGCGTATTTTTAACTACAGACTGTCTAGGGCACGGTGCGTTGTTGAGAATGCCTTCAGCATAATGGCCAACCGCTTCAGGGTTTTCCACACTCCAATCAACATGAAGCTGGAATCGATAGACTCTGTGGCGTTGGCCTGTTGCATGCTGCACAATTTTCTTAGAAAACGCGATGCTGTTACTTACAGTCCGCCAGGCTTCATGGACTCTGACAGCAATGGTGACGTGGTGCTCGGAGAATGGAGTGAGAATGATCCCGCTATTGCAGGCCTTCAACCTGTCAATCAAGGCAGGAGCAAGGACGATGCGAAGGCCTGCCAAGACAAGTACTGCCATTACTTTAACGGGCCTGGTGCAGTGAGTTGGCAGCCTCAGATATAGTTTGCTTTTGAGAATGTTTTAGTTTTGCCTTTTTTTAACTTTCTGTTAATAAAAAAATGTTTATTTTAAAAATGCCTTTGTGTTCTTTCAATTATTTGACCAATATGGGAGAAGGGCTAATGATTGGGGTAGATGTGGGGAGGTGGATTAATGGGATAAGGCAAAAATGAGGGGTAGTGTTTGGAGGTGGGAGTTATAATTGAAAGGAAATAATGGAAAAAGATAATGATGCAGTATTGGGATCATGGATTATATTAATGATGGTAGCGTAACTCAAGCTCAAGATTCCCAATAATGGTATGTTTTCTATGTGAAATTTTTTTATTTTTTTCATTTTACAAAAAGTGTTTTTATATGTTTTTTTAAGTTTTTGCGGTTTTCCTTTTTTGTTTTCATTGATTATTTGGCCTTTGTAAAAAATATTGACTACCAACTTCCTGACTTTAAACTTCCAATTACTTCTGCAAAATACAAAATAGGGAAATATCTGACTGCCCCTCCTTTGGAGGCAAGCCAAAACCTCTCCAGCATCACCCGTGATCATGCATAACACACCGCCTGTGCATGCGAACTAGTCCGAGCAGGGATTTCTTGGACGTAATGGTAAAATTAACCAGGACCTGGTCACACTTGCGTGCTCGAATCGACTGCAGACGCCACTGCGATCGCAAAGTGACGATTCTCAGCATGGTGCCCCAGCCACGCACAGACAGAAGCCATTGCGATCGCAAAGTGACGGTTATCAGCATGGTGCCCCAGCCACGCACAGACATGAGACGCCATTGCGATCGCAAAGTGACGGTTTCAGCATGGTGCCCCAGCCACGCACAGACATGAGACAACATTGTGATTGCAAAGTGACGGTTATCAGCATGGTGCCCCTCCCACGCACAGACATGAGATGCCACTGCATCGCAAAGTGACTGTTATCAGCATGGTGCGCCGCCACGCACAGACATGAGACGCCATTGCGATCGCAAAGTGACGGTTCATAAAATGACACTTTATTACAGAAGTAATTACAATGAATGAAAACATTTGTAAACATGGTAAAAAAGTTAACAATGCGGTCTGTAGCCCACTAGATCTGATGCTGCCAAGTAGGCCAGTTAATCGCATCGTCCTTGCTCATGCCTTGATAGGCAGGGGCGCCTAGCTGGGAACCATGATCTAACGATCACAACAGCATCTCATATCTGTGCATGGCTGGGGCGCATGGCTGGTACCGGTCACTTTGCGATCGCAATAGCGTCTCGCGTCGCAAGTGCAACTGCACGTACGCTGTGACGTCATGACGCTGGCGTCGTTCATGTGGCATTGTTTGAGAAAATGGCGGCGAGACAGCGTTTTGACCTGTGGGGTGACGCAGAAGTGCGTTACCTCATCCGCAAGTCTGACAAATGGGACTATGCATGCAGGCTACCTGTGGCGCATCCTATGCGCCACAAGAAGGTAGTCCTGCAGAAAATCCGGAGGGGCCTGGTGAGACACTTTGAGGTGGAGCGGACCCTAACCCAAATCCGCAAAAAGCTCGCCGACCTTCGCTACCAGTCCAGCAAGAGGGTCGCCAGCATCCGGGCCCAGTTCCGCAGGCATCTGAGTGAGTGTTGATGAGGGTATCTGGAGAGGTTATGCTTTGTGGGTTATCTACCTATATCAATGCACCTGCAGTGATGGGAGTACCACCAGTGACGGGAGTAGCAGCAGTGATGGGAGTAACGGCAGTGATGGGAGTACCAATAGTGAGCCGGTTACAGGCATTGACGGAAGTACTGGCAGTGACGGGAGTACCGGCAGTGATGGGGTTACAGGCAGTGATGGGAGTACCAGTAGTGAGGGGGTTACAGGCATTGACGGAAGTACTGGCAGTGACGGGAGTACCAGCAGTGATGTGAGTACAGCAGTGACAGGGTTAGTAGAAGGATTATTTCACTGAATTGTATTTTTTATTTGCAGCACCACCTTCACCAGCTGCACCACCGTCCCTCGCAGCGCCATCACCACGGCAGCACCATCCCCAGCTTCACCGGCAGCTACCCCCCCTCCAGTTTTGGGGTCATCTAGCCCATCAGTAGAATATGGATTCTCTCCAGCGTCACTCCATGACATGTATGCCGGCTCGCCTTCAGGTAATTTACGCACATAATATAAGCTTCCGACAAGTTTGACAACATTGTTAGGTCTTAAAATGTGTAATGGCTGTTGTGATATATATATTTTTCTGTGTTTCCCTAGCCGGTGGTGCCACAGGTTCTGGGTGGGCGGTAAGCGGCTTTTCTGGTGAACCGCAGTCGGCCGAAAACCGTAAGTGTTAAACAGCAAACATGTAACATGTACATGTTGATGTTGCAACAGAATTCCCTGGCTAACTGTTAGCATTACTTCCACAGAAATCCCCACTGCCCAGGACCTGTTGGCATCACACAGGTGGCTGATGGCAGCAATGGTAGACCACGGGGTGATGCTGGAGAGGTTTGTGGCTGTCCTCCAAAGGGAGGGCAGTCAGTAATTTTTTTTTATTTCTTAATTATTATTTTTATTCTTTTATTGTTTTTTTATTTTTTTTGCCTAAAAAAAAATATATATATATATGACTAGAAATATATATTATATATTTAAAGTTTATATACGCTGCTGTGGTTTATTATTTGTTATTATTTTTTATTATAAGTTTTAAGCGCTAGTGTGACCAGGGCCTTTAAAAAAAATGTTAATTTTTGAAATTTTTTTCATTTAATTTTTTTTTACCAATGCTGGAACTCCTATGACTGCTGGTACTCCCATGACCCCGTGTGTGACAAGTAGATACAAGTAGATGGAATAAAAATACAACATTTTAATAGTTGCCAACAATATTGTTGACATTAATAACAAACATAAGAATAAAAGACCACAATTCACTAGATAAATAAGATTTTTATTAAAAAAATGTAACAATGTAAAAAAAAAATATAGACTACAAAAAACTTTTGAAAATATTTTAAAAACTACAGCTGCTGGTAACATGTCTTGTTGCCATTACCACGTTGCCTCGGCAGTGTTTAAAAATAAGGTGGTGTAACAACGTTTTGGTTCGGCTGATTTATCCCAATGGGGTTCGACACAGGATTGTACTGCCAAGAGTACTCCGGGTAGTGCGGTCTGGCCGTGACAACAGACGTGTCATTAAGTTTTCCTAATGACGCTTGACTCAAGACCTCAAGCATGAGTCTCTCAGCATGAACCCGCTGTATTGGATCCAGTGTTCGGAGCTTCTCATTAGCGTAGTAAGCAAACCCTGTGATTTGTGGTTGTTTTTTTTCCGCTGTAAGGACTTTTTTGGCTATTTCAAGAAATTCTGGAGTAGCCGAGGTGGGAGCCTTCCTTTTTCTGCCTGAAAATGTAAGTCGGCTCCGCACAGATGAGGATGGTGGCTCAACTGGTTCGTCCTCTTGGACCAACGCCATGCTGTCTTCTTCAGTCGGAGGTGTGGAGACAGCCTCTTCTGTGTCCTGCGTGAACAAAAAACGAATGTTAAATCACAAAGAAAAATAAATTTATCTTCACACTATAACACCCAAATACAGCAAAAATGTGAAAACGGAACTTGTAAATGAATAGGCCTCAACCGTTGAGCTAGATAAATTATCAGTACATGAAGGGATAAATTCAGCCATTTTATCTACATTTCACAATTATATTTTTAATTTCAAGTCCACTTTGGCATGTACATTAAAATGTGTTTTAATTCAAAAGGTACTTACATGTATGACAGGGGAGTCCTGCTGGATCACTGGGTCTGGTGCCAACATGGAAGTCGTTTGTCTGGGTACTTCTTGGTCCCTTGTGAAAGAAAAAAGCTCAAAGTACCATAATTTGGGGACATACACATCTTCGGACCCGGCTCCAAACTTGCTAGAATTCTGTACTTTATTTAGTTCCTTCTTGTAAACTGTGCCGAGGGCCTGAATCCGTTTTTTGACCGATGACTCATCCGCTGCTTCATCGGGATAACGGTTATTGCAAAGCTCCACCAGTTTTTCGTACGCCTTCTTCTTTTTCAGCCTGATGCTGTAATCCGCCGACTTTATTTTCCACAGGCAAGGCATCGAGCGGTACATCTCGATGAATTCCCACAGAAAATCATGCTTATCCGCTATCTGTAATAAAAAAAGGATTATGTGAGAACGGCAGAATGGTTAAATAAAATGCTTACATAGCCTACAACATAGAACACAGCAGTGATCATAAAATGGTGGTGGTGGGTGCGGCAGGACAAAACAATGGCAGACCTAAATAAAAGTCATAGATCGACAACAACGGTAAAAACAGCAGGAATCATAAAATGGTGGTGGTGGCCGCGGCAGGAGAAAACAATGGCAGACATAAATAAAAGTCATAGATGGACAACTACGGTAAAAACAGCAGGGATCATAAAATGGTGGTGGTGGGAGCGGCAGGAGAAAACAATGGCAGACCTAAATAAAAGTCATAGATGGTCAACTATGGTAAAAACAGCAGGGATCATAAAATGGTGGTGGTGGCCACGGCAGGAGAAAACAATGGCAGACCTGAATAAAAGTCATAGATGGACAACTACGGTAAAAACAGCAGGGATCATAAAATGGTGGTGGTGGGAGCGGCAGGAGAAAACAATGGCAGACCTAAATAAAAGTCATAGATGGACAACTACGGTAAAAACAGCAGGGATCATAAAATGGTGGTGGTGGTCGCGCCAGGACAAAATAATGGCAGACCAAAAATAAAAAATAAAAAAATTGATCGACAACAACGGTTAACAACAGCCGGGATCTTAAAATGGATCTGTAAAATTAAATGTGATAAAAAAAAAAAAACAGTACCTACCTTACAAGACATGTTTGTGATCCTGAAACAATAAATCTGCGGGAAACGCAACAGCGGCACAGACTGGATCGCAGCAAAACGCAATAACGGCACAGACTGGATCGCAGCAAACGCAATAGTGGCACAGGCTGGATTGCAGTAGCTGCAAAGGCTAGCAGGACGCAGTATGGAATGATGCTGGAGATTCAAATGAACCGCTTCCGCTTGAGAGCAATGGAAGGAGCGCTAATATGTCGTCTTTTTTGACGCGGTCATCCAATCACAAAGCGAGAGAGCAGTGACATAAACAGTCATGACATACAGTGAACACCAATCTGTGCTGAGGGGCGTTGGAAAAGGTTGCGCTCAATCACGCCTATCGAGGTCGTGATCTTTAACAATACATGCTGTGTGACACGTCCCAACGACCGCCGAGGTCGTTATACAGATCGCTGATCGCTGATGTGTCGTTGATGAGATCTTCCTGTTTGGAAGCTACTAGCGACCTTATAGCGATCACACCAACGATCTCGTCAGCTTGTGTCATTTCGTGATCGGTGGTGCGATCGCTTAGTGTGACAGTGCCTTAACCCATAGACTACTATCTATAATCATGACAATCTTTTTTAGCAATATCTATAGCTAATTTATGTAAAGTAATTTTTAACATTGCTGCTACTATGTATTGCGTAAATAACATAGGTTTTTGTAACTTTTGAACATTCTTGCATTTCTAAAACTGTGACCATGCTCAATACTCCACAACTGTTCCGTTCTGCTGTGTAGTAAATATTGGAGAGACACCATAGATGATCACAGAGGGTTTCAACAAAGTAATTTATGAATAATAACATTACTTTTTTTTTTAACGTTTTATAATCCAGTAAAGAAGGAACATGCAGTGTCACTCATACAAGTTATCGCTTACAAAATTTATTAAGTCCTCTGCATATACAAGCATTCAGCCTTCACTGTTTTGTATTAAACTCTTACCATTTGAGTGAGGCACAGTTATGGCTCTGAAGGAGATAAACCAACATAGTTTACCAAGAAATATTTGTAATGAAATACTGAGCCAACATCACAGCATTGCTATATCCAATTTATATGCAGTGTATTGTGTCCAATGTGCGCAACCAGCCAACCAAAAAAGGAGCTTTTCAAATAAACTCTTTAAGGTACAGAAATGTTATGAAGGAAAGCGACGAGACCGGCCTATGCCGAGGAGTGAACATGATGAATGGGACATTCGTCCTGGCCGGTCGGCACTGTTGGGCTTCCTGTTCAAGTACATGGGCAGACCACCATAAGCTCCTTTTACTGGCGGACCAAGACACAAATATACAACATGGACGGATGGCTTAGTGTGAACCCATCAGAGCCAGATGATTGTGATTGTTGGGTGGTAGCCAGACTGGGCCTCTGGCTAAAAGTTTTTGTCGGTAAATAGATATGGAGCTGAACTATTAACACAGCAATATCTCCAGCTGGACTGTAGTTATTCACTTTCCTGCTTTGCAGAATTTGCGGTTAGCCAGACTGGTCCTCTGGCTAACAGTTTATCTTCATAAATAGATATGGAGATGAACAATTCCGCCAGCAATGTATACAGCTGTATTGTACTGATAGAGTAAACATTCCTGTTTTTCAATTTTGGTGTTAGCCAAACTGGTGCTCCGAGTATGGGTGTTCCTGTGGAAATAGATAAGGAGCTGAACAATTGACATAACCATATGTCCAGGTGGACTGTAGTTGTACAGTTCACTTTGCTGCTTTGCAGAATTGTCTGGTAGCCAGACTTGGCCTCTGGCTACCAAGTTTTCTGGGTAAATAGATACGTATCTGAACAATGACACATTTATATCTCCAGGACGTAGTTATACAGTTCATTTCTGCTTGCAGAATTGGGTTATTCAAACTGGCCTCTGGCAAACATTTTCTTTGAAATGTATACAGAACAGTTAACACATTTATTCTCCAATGGACTTGTTTCAGTTTTTCTGCTTTCAGAAATTGCTGTTAGCCAGACTGTGCATCTGACTAACTTTTTCTCTTCATTAATAGATACGGAGGAGAACAATTCCCCCAACAATGTATACAGCTGAATTCTACTGATACAATAAAATTTCTGGCTTTTCAATTAGGGTCTTAGCCAAACTGGGCCTGTGAGTATGGGTGTTCCTGCGGAATTAGATACGGAGCTGACCAATTAACACAACAATATGTACAGCTGGACTGTACTTCTAGAGTTCACTTTCATGCTTTGCAGAATTGGGTGGTAGCCAGACTGTGCCTCTGGCTAACAGTTTATCTTCGTAAATAGATACGGAGATGAACAATTCCACCAGCTATGTATACAGCTGTATTGTACTGATAGAGTAAACGTTCCTGTTTTTCAATTTTGGTGTTAGCCAAACTGGTGCTCCGAGTATGGGTGTTCATGCGGAAATAGATAAGGAGCAGAACAATTGACACAACCATATGTCCAGGGGGAATGTAGTTGTATGGTTCACTTTCCTGCTTTGCAGAATTGTCTGGTAGCCAGACTGGGCCTCTGGCTACCAAGTTTTCTCGGAAAATAGATACGTATCTGAACAATGAACACATTTATATCTCCAGATGGACTGTAGTTATACAGTTCATTTTCATGCTTTGCAGAAATTGCTGTTAGCCAGACTGGGCCTCTGGCTAACATTTTATCTTTGTTAATGGATACGGAGAAGAACAATTCCCCCAACAATGTATACAGCTGTGTTGTGAATGTGTTTGAGATGAGTTCTGAGCAGAGGCTCCCTCTGGTGGTTACAAGCGGTGCTAGTCTGTCCAGTGAAGATTGTGAGGACTGGGAATCAGGTGTTACTGACTGGTCTTATATAAGGGAGTCACCTTCCCATCAGGGTTGCCGGTGATCAATTGTTCTGGTCTGAATCCTTTATTCCAGTTTCCCTTGTAGCCTGCTGTGTCGTGTCTGCATCTCCTGCTAACAGATAAGACATTTTCTTCTTTTGTGTTTGTGCTATATTTTTGCATTTTGTCCTGCACTTCTGTGGGGGCCTTCAGGGTCCCCTCCGGGGGCTTCTGCCCTCTCAGTTTTGTTCAGCCACTGATGTTTGTACTTTTGCTTTTTCCAGTTTTTTCAGTGGCTGCTGTTTTGATTTTGTTACACCAGAGAACTAATTTAGGTGGAAGAGGTCGTGTGATCTCAGGTGTTTTTGAAATTAGTAGAGTTGGTGCCTTTCAGGGTTTTCTGGGATTGCAGTAAGTACCCTTCCTATCCTTTTCTATTTAGTTAGTTTGGGCCCCAGCGTTTGCTCATACTATTTTCTTTCTGTGTCAGTATTTTATCTTGTCTAACCGCCATTACATGTTTGGGGGCTTTCTATTATCTTTGGGGTTCTGCTCCGGGGCAGATAGCTTTCCTATTTCTATCTTTAGGTGTAGTTAGTTTCTCAGGCTGTGACGAGGCGTCTAGGACCAACGTAGGAACGCTCCACGGCTGCCTCTAGCTGTGGTGGTTAGTCAGGGTACTGCAATCTCATAGATTCCAACTGCTCTGGTGTATTGCCTTTTTTACCTGCACTCCTCAGCTACCGAAACATAACAGAATCACCGGCCTAAAAATTTAAAATTGTATGGTACTCACAGAAGGGAAAAAATATTGTGAAAGAAAAAAGGTTGTCAGAGTTGTCAGAAATATTTTTCTGTTTGTTGCATTTTTTTTTTTTCCCTCTGTATCTCTGGGTGCTGGGGAGGATCTTTTCCCTCAATGGAGTTTGCACAGTTGTCTGGCCGTGTGGATCAGCTTGCCACTGAGGTTCGGAGTATTGCTATCTATCTTGCTGGGTTGCCTGTTGTGGAACCTAGGATTCCCATGCCAGATTTGTTTTTAGGGGATCGAGCTAAGTTTCAGAATTTCAAAAATAATTGTAAATTGTTTTTTGCCTTAAAATCTAAGTCCTCAGGGAACGCAGCGCAGCAGGTTCAAATTATCATCTCTCTCCTGCGCGGCGATCCTCAGGATTGGGCTTTTTCCCTGATACCTGGGGATCCTGTTTTGAGTGATGTTGATGCATTTTTTCAGGCCTTGGGGTTATTGTACGATGAGCCTAATGTCACTGATCAAGCTGAAAAAGCCTTGTTGGCATTAAATCAGGGGCTTGATGACGCTGAGTTATACTGTCAGAGATTCCGTAAGTGGGCAGTCCTGACCAAATGGAATGACGACGCTTTGGCAGCCCTTTTCCGGAAGGGTCTGTCAGATAATGTAAAGGATGTTATGGTGGGATTCCCTGTCCCCTCTGGTCTCAATGATTCTATGTCATTAGCGATTCAAATTGACAGACGTTTGCGTGAGCGGAGAAGTATGCGTGGAATGGTGTTGCCTTGTGAACCAGCTTCTGAACCCATGCAGTGTGATAGAGTGGTGTCTGGGGCACAGCGTCATGAGTTTCGAAAGTGCAATGGGTTATGTTTCTACTGTGGTGATGCCTCTCATGCTATTTCAGTCTGCCCTAAGCGGGGAAGACGTTTTGCACGCTCAGTTGTCTTGGGTAGTGTTCAGACTAAGTTTTTATTAACTGTCACTCTGATATGCTCTCTGTCCTCATTTTCTGCTCAGGCTTTCGTTGATTCTGGAGCAGCTATTAATCTGATGGATTATGATTTTGCTAAACGTTGTGGATTTCCCTTGATACCCCTACAGAAGTCTATTCCCCTACTGGGGATCGATTCTACCCCTTTGGCTGAGAATAAACCCCAGTTTTCTACTCAGGTGATAATGAGGGTTGAACCTGATCACCAGGAGTGCTGCAAATTTTTGGTTCTGTATAATCTGCATGACATTATCGTGCTGGGTTTTCCTTGGTTACAGTCTCATAATCCTGTTTTGGATTGGAAATCTGTGTCTGTAACCAGTTGGGGCTGCCAATGTGTTAATACTAACACTCCTGTTTTTTCTGCCTCCCCCAGGCTCAGGATGTTCCTGACTTTTTGATTGATTTTCTGATGTGTTTAGCGAAAGTAAATCTGCATCCTTGCCTCCCCATAGGAGCTATGACTGCGCTATTGAATTAGTGCCGGGTAGTAAATTCCCTAAAGGTCGCCTTTTTAACTTGTCTGTACCTGAACATGACGCTATGCGGTCTTATATCAAGGAATCATTGGAGAAGGGTCATATCAGACCATCCTCTTCACCCTTAGGTGCCGGTTTTTTCTTTGTGGCCAAGAAGGATGGTTCTTTAAGGCCGTGTATTGATTATCGTCTCTTGAACAATATTACTGTGAAATATCAATACCCGTTACCCTTGATTTCTGACCTGTTTTCCAGGGTGAAAAACGCTACTTGGTTTACCAAGCTTGACCTCAGGGGGGCGTATAACCTTATTCGCATTAAGCACGGGGATGAATGGAAGACGGCATTCAATACCCCTGAAGGGCATTTTGAGTACCTGGTGATGCCCTTTGGGCTCACTAATGCTCCTTCCGTCTTCCAGTCCTTCATGAATGACATTTTCAGGGATTTTGTGGACAAATTTCTGATTGTTTATTTGGATGATATCTTGATTTTTTCTAGTGACTGGGACTCTCATGTGAAACATGTTCGAACTGTATTCCAGATTTTGAGAGAGAATGCTCTGTTGTGAAGGGATCAAAGTGTCTTTTTGGCGTACAGAGGATCTCATTTCTGGGATTCATTTTGTCCCCATCTGTTATTGAAATGGACCCGGTCAAGGTTCAGGCCATCTGTGATTGGGTCCAACCTACTTCATTAAAGGCTCTTCAGAGATTTTTGGGTTTTGCCAATTTTTATCGTAAATTTATTGGTAATTTTCGGTTATTGTTAAACCATTAACTGATTTGACCAGAAAGGGTTCTGATGTGGTGAATTGGCCTCCTGAGGCAGTCTCTGCATTTCAGGAACTTAAGCAGAGATTCACTTCTGCTCCTGTTCTACGGCAGCCTGATGTTTCTCTGCCATTTCAGGTGGAGGTTGATGCCTCTGAAATTGGGGCAGGTGCCGTTTTGTCCCAAAAAGATCCAGAGACCTCTAAAAGTAACCCTTGTGCCTTTTTCTCTCGAAAATTTTCTCCTACTGAACGTAATTATGACGTGGGTAATGGGAGTTATTGGCCATGAAGTGGGCTTTTGAAGAGTGGAGACATTGGCTGGAGGGAGCCAAACATCAGGTGGTGGTCCTTACGGACCATAAGAATTTGGTCTATCTGGAATCTGCCAAGCGACTCAATCCTAGACAGGCCAGGTGGGCCTTGTTTTTCACACGTTTTAATTTTGTGGTTTCCTTTCTTCCTGGCACTAAGAATGTTAAGGCGGATGCCCTCTCGAGGAGTTTCCTTGCGGACTCTCCTGAGTTATCTGATCCTTCTGTTATTTTGAAAGAGGGTGTAGTTCTTTCCGCCATCTCGCCCAATTTGAGACTTGCTCTGGAGGGGTGTCAGGAGGATAGGCCCGAGTGCTGCCCTGTTGGAAAATTGTTTGTCCCGGACCAGTGGAAAAAGAGTGTGATGTCTGAGATTCATTGTTCCGCGTTGGCTGGGCATCCTGGAATTTTTGGTACCAGAGACTTGGTTAGTCGGTCCTTTTGGTGGCCTACCTTGTCTCGTGATTTCAGGGAATTTGTGCAGTCCTGCGGGACTTGCTCTCGCTCCAAGCCTTGCTCTCGCTCTAGTGGTTTGTTGATGCCATTGCCTGTGCCCAAGAGACCATGGACCCATATCTCTATGGATTTCATTTCCGACCTTCCTGTTTCTCAGAGAATGACCACCATCTGGGTAATTTGTGATAGGTTTTCCAAGATGATACATCTTGTGCCATTACCTAAGTTGCCTTCCTCCTCTGAATTGGTGCCGTTGTTTCAGCACGTGGTTCGTTTACACGGCATTCCTGAGAACATTGTGTCTGACAGAGGAGTCCAGTTTGTTTCCAGATTTTGGAGGACTTTTTGTTCTAAACTGGGTGTTCAATTGTCTTTCTCCTCGGCATTTCATCCTCAGACCAATGGTCAAACTGAGAGAACAAACCAGACATTGGAGACTTATCTAAGATGCTTTGTGTCTGCTGATCAGGATGACTGGGTCTCTTTTTTGCCTTTGGCTGAGTTTGCTCTTAATAATAGGGCTAGCTCTGCTACTTTGATGTCTCCGTTTTTCTGTAATTCTGGGTTTCACCCTCGATTTTCTTCAGGACAGACGGAGGCTTCTGTCTGTCCAGGTGTTGACTCTGTTGTGGAGCGTATGCAACTGATTTGGGACCAGGTAGTGGAGAGGTTGTCCCTCTCTCAGGAGAAGGCCCAGCGGTTTGCTAACCGGCATAGGACTGATGGTCCTCGGTTTAAGGTGGGGGACTTGGTCTGGTTGTCCTCAAAGAATATTCCTATGAGAGTAGCATCTCCTAAATTTAAGCCTAGGTTCATTGGAACTTATAAGATCATGGAGATTATTAATTCTGTTTCTTTTCGTTTGCTTCTTCCAGGGACATTTAAGATCCATAACGTATTCCACAAGTCCTTGTTGAAGAGGTTTGTTGAGCCAGTGGTTCCTGCTGCTGTGCCTCCTGACCCTGTTTTGGTTGAGGGCAATCTGGAGTATGTGGTTGAGAAAATATTAGATTCTCGTTTTTCTAGACGGAAACTCCAGTATTTGGTTAAATGGAGAGGTTATGGTCAGGAAGACAATTCTTGGGTGTTTGCTTCGGACATCCATGCTAGGAGACTTATCCGTGCGTATCATAGAACTCATCCTGACCGACCTGTTTGCTCAAATGAGGGTTCGGTGACCCCTCCTCAAGGGGGGGGTACGGTTGTGAATGGGTTTGAGATGAGTTCTGAGCAGAGGCTCCCTCTGTTGGTTACAAGCGGTGCTAGTCTGTCCAGTGAAGATTGTGAGGACTGGGAATCAGGTGTTACTGACTGGTCTTATATAAGGGAGTCACCTTCCCATCAGGGTTGCCGGTGATCAATTGTTCTGGTCTGAATCCTTTATTCCAGTTTCCCTTGTAGCCTGCTGTGTCGTGTCTGCATCTCCTGCTAACAGATAAGACATTTTCTTCTTCTGTGTTTGTGCTATATTTTTGCATTTTGTCCTGCACTTCTGTGGGGGCCTTCAGGGTCCCCTCCGGGGGCTTCTGCCCTCTCAGTTTTGTTCAGCCACTGATGTTTGTACTTTTGCTTTTTCCATTTTTTCAGTGGCTGCTGTTTTGATTTTGTTACACCAGAGAACTAATTTAGGTGGAAGAGGTCGTGTGATCTCAGGTGTTTTTGAAATTAGTAGAGTTGGTGCCTTTCAGGGTTTTCTGGGATTGCAGTAAGTACCCTTCCTATCCTTTTCTATTCAGTTAGTTTGGGCCCCAGCGTTTGCGCATACTATTTTCTTTCTGTGTCAGTATTTCATCTTGTCTAACCGCCATTACATGTTTGGGGACTTTCTATTATCTTTGGGGTTCTGCTCCGGGGCAGATAGCTTTCCTATTTCTATCTTTAGGTGTAGTTAGTTTCTCAGGCTGTGACGAGGCGTCTAGGACCAACGTAGGAACGCTCCACGGCTGCCTCTAGTTGTGGTGGTTAGTCAGGGTACTGCAATCTCATAGATTCCAACTGCTCTGGTGTATTGCCTTTTTTACCTGCACTCCTCAGCTACCGAAACATAACACAGCTGAATTCTACTGATACAATAAATTTTCCTGCTTTTCAATTAGGGTCTTAGCCAAACTGGGCCTCTGAGTATTGGTGTTCCTGCAGAAATAGATACAGAGCTGACCAATTGACACAACAATATGTACAGCTGGACTGTACTTCTAGAGTTCACTTTCATGCTTTGCAGAATTGGGTGGTAGCCAGACTGGGCCTCTGGCTATCATTTTTTCTACGTAAATAGATAAGGAGATGAAGAATTCCAACAACAATGTATTCGGCTGCATTGTACTGATAGAATAATCTTTACTGCTTTTAAATTTTGGTGTTATCCAAAGTGGGACTCTGAGTATGGGTGTTACTGCAGAAATGTAGACGGATATTTTTAAAATTTTGAGTGTACTATATATACCTTTTATCTGTAGATCCACTACATGGCTTTTGTGTCTACTCTTTGTTGGATTTATCCAATTAATCCATTAGCAGCATCTTAACATCCATTAGACACCTAAACATATGGCATTTTGGCTACCTCACTATGTGGCCTGCCCCACCACCCCTCCTCCACCAACAAAATTGTTCTTTTCTTGTGTCATACATACTAATGATGACCCTTTCAGCGTGAGTCTACCTATAGGCTCCTGCAAGTGGATCGCTCAGCAGGGCACTGGGGTACTCTGTACCCTGCCGGTGTGTTAAATGGATGTGTCACGCCAGCAGTGACCCTGTCCATGTCCCTGGCTGTTTAATGAAAAGGGGAATTGTTATGATTTGGTAGCTGAGGAGTGCAGGTAAAAAAAGGCAATACACCAGAGCAGTTGGAAACTATGAGATTGCAGTACCCTGACTAACCACCACAACTAGAGGCAGCCATGGAGCGTTCCTACGTTGGTCCTAGACGCCTCGTCACAGCCTGAGAAACTAACTACACCTAAAGATAGATATAGGAAAGCTATCTGCCCCGGAGCAGAACCCCAAAGACAATAGAAAGCCCCCAAACATGTAATGGCGGTTAGACAAGATGAAATACTGACACAGAAAGAAAATAGTATGAGCAAATGCTGGGGCCCAAACTAACTAAATAGAAAAGGACAGGAAGGGTACTTACTGCAATCCCAGAAAACCCTGAAAAGCACCAACACCACTAATTTCAAAAACACCTGAGATCACACAACCTCTACCACCTAAATTAGTTCTCTGGTGTAACAAAATCAAAACAGCAGCCACTGAAAAAACTGGAAAAAGCAAAAGTACATACATAAGTGGCTGAACTAAACTGAGAGGGCAAAAGCCCCCGGAGGGGACCCTGAAGGCCCCCACAGAAGTGCAGGACAAAAATGCAAAAATATAGCACAAAAACAAAAAGAAGAAAATGTCTTATCTGTTAGCAGGAGATGCAGACACGACACAGCAGGCTACAAGGGAAACAGGAATGAAGGATTCAGACCAGAACAATTGATCACCGGCAACCCTGATGGGAAGGTGACTCCCTTATATAAGACCAGTCAGTAACACCTGATTCCCAGTCCTCACAATCTTCACTGGACAGACCAGCACCGCTTGTAACCACCAGAGGAAGCCTCTGCTCAGAACTCATCTCAAACCCATTCACAACAGTACCCCCCCCCTTGAGGAGGGGTCACCGAACCGTCACCTGAGCAACCAGGCCGGTCAGGATGAGTTCTATGATACGCACGGATAAGTCTCCTAGCATGGATGTCCGAAGCAAACACCCAAGAATTGTCTTCCTGACCATAACCTCTCCATTTAACCAAATACTGGAGTTTCCGTCTAGAAAAACGAGGATCTAATATTTTCTCAACCACATACTCCAGATTGCCCTCAACCAAAACAGGGTCAGGAGGCACAGCAGCAGGAACCACTGGCTCAACAAACCTCTTCAACAAGGACTTGTGGAACACATTATGGATCTTAAATGTCCCTGGAAGAAGCAAACGAAAAGAAACAGGATTAATAATCTCCATGATCTTATAAGGTCCAATGAACCTAGGCTAAAATTTAGGAGATGCCACTCTCATAGGCATATTCTTTGAGGACAACCAGACCAAGTCCCCCACTTTAAACCGAGGACCATCAGTCCTATGCCGGTTAGCAAACCGCTGGGCCTTCTCCTGAGAGAGGGACAACCTCTCCACTACCTGGTCCCAAATCTGTTGCATACGCTCCACAACAGAGTCAACACCTGGACAGACAGAAGCCTCCGTCTGTCCTGAAGAAAATCGAGGGTGAAACCCAGAATTACAGAAAAACGGAGACATCAAAGTGGCAGAGCTAGCCCTATTATTAAGAGCAAACTCAGCCAAAGGCAAAAAAGAGACCCAGTCATCCTGATCAGCAGACACAAAGCATCTTAGATAAGTCTCCAATGTCTGGTTTGTTCTCTCAGTTTGACCATTGGTCTGAGGATGAAATGCCGAGGAGAAAGACAATTGAACACCCAGTTTAGAACAAAAAGTCCTCCAAAATCTGGAAACAAACTGGACTCCTCTGTCAGACACAATGTTTTCAGGAATGCCGTGTAAACGAACCACGTGCTGAAGGAACAACGGCACCAATTCAGAGGAGGAAGGCAACTTAGGTAATGGCACAAGATGTATCATTTTGGAAAACCTATCACAAATTACCCAGATGGTGGTCATTCTCTGAGAAACAGGAAGGTCGGAAATGAAATCCATAGAGATATGGGTCCATGGTCTCTTGGGCACAGGCAATGGCATCAACAAACCACTAGAGCGAGAGCAAGGCTTGGAGCGAGAGCAAGTCCCGCAGGACTGCACAAATTCCCTGACATCACGAGACAAGGTAGGCCACCAAAAGGACCGACTAACCAAGTCTCTGGTACCAAAAATTCCGTGATGCCCAGCCAATGCGGAACAATGAATCTCAGACATCACACTCTTTTTCCACTGATCCGGGACAAACAATTTTCCAACCGTGCAGCGCTCGGGCCTATCCTCCTGACACCCCTCCAGAGCAAGTCTCAAATTGGGCGAGATGGCGGAAAGAACTACACCCTCTTTCAAAATAACAGAAGGATCAGATAACTCAGGAGAGTCCGCAAGGAAGCTCCTCGAGAGGGCATCCGCCTTAACATTCTTAGTGCCAGGAAGAAAGGAAACCACAAAATTAAAACGTGTGAAAAACAAGGCCCACCTGGCCTGTCTAGGATTGAGTCGCTTGGCAGATTCCAGATAGACCAGATTCTTATGGTCCGTAAGGACCACCACCTGATGTTTGGCTCCCTCCAGCCAATGTCTCCACTCTTCAAAAGCCCACTTCATGGCCAATAACTCCCGATTACCCACGTCATAATTACGTTCAGTAGGAGAAAATTTTCGAGAGAAAAAGGCACAAGCGTTACTTTTAGAGGTCTCTGGATCTTTTTGGGACAAAACGGCACCTGCCCCAATTTCAGAGGCATCAACCTCCACCTGAAATGGCAGAGAAACATCAGGCTGCCGTAGAACAGGAGCAGAAGTGAATCTCTGCTTAAGTTCCTGAAATGCAGAGACTGCCTCAGGAGGCCAATTCACCACATCAGAACCCTTTCTGGTCAAATCAGTTAATGGTTTAACAATAACCGAGAAATTACCAATAAATTTACGATAAAAATTGGCAAAACCCAAAAATCTCTGAAGAGCCTTTAATGAAGTAGGTTGGACCCAATCACAGATGGCCTGAACCTTGACCGGGTCCATTTCAATAACAGATGGGGACAAAATGAATCCCAGAAATGAGATCCTCTGTACGCCAAAAAGACACTTTGATCCCTTCACATACAGAGCATTCTCTCTCAAAATCTGGAATACAGTTCGAACATGTTTCACATGAGAGTCCCAGTCATTAGAAAAAATCAAGATATCATCCAAATAAACAATCAGAAATTTGTCCACAAAATCCCTGAAAATGTCATTCATGAAGGACTGGAAGACGGAAGGAGCATTAGTGAGCCCAAAGGGCATCACCAGGTACTCAAAATGCCCTTCAGGGTATTGAATGCCATCTTCCATTCATCCCCGTGCTTAATGCGAATAAGGTTATATGCCCCCTGAGGTCAAGCTTGGTAAACCAAGTAGCGTTTTTCACCCTGGAAAACAGGTCATAAATCAAGGGTAACGGGTATTGATATTTCACAGTAATATTGTTCAAGAGACGATAATCAATACACGGCCTCAATGAACCATCCTTTTTGGCCACAAAGAAAAAACCGGCACCTAAGGGTGAAGAGGATGGTCTGATATGACCCTTCTCCAATGATTCCTTGATATAAGACCGCATAGCGTCATGTTCAGGTACAGACAAGTTAAAAAGGCGACCCTTAGGGAATTTACTACCCGGCACTAATTCAATAGCGCAGTCATAGCTCCTATGGGGAGGCAAGGATGCAGATTTACTTTCGCTAAACACATCAGAAAAATCAATCAAAAAGTCAGGAACATCCTGAGCCTGAGGGGAGGCAGAAAAAACAGGAGTGTTGGTATTAACACATTGGCAGCCCCAACTGGTTACAGACACAGATTTCCAATCCAAAACAGGATTATGAGACTGTAACCAAGGGAAACCCAGCACGATAATGTCATGCATATTATACAGAACCAAAAATTTGCAGCACTCCTGGTGATCAGGTTCAACCCTCATTATCACCTGAGTAGAAAACTGGGGTTTATTCTCAGCCAAAGGAGTAGAATCGATCCCCAGTAGGGGAATAGACTTCTGTAGGGGTATCAAGGGAAACCCACAACGTCTAGCAAAATCATAATCCATCAGGTTAATAGCTGCTCCAGAATCAACGAAAGCCTGAGCAGAAAATGAGGACAGAGAGCATATCAGAGTGACAGTTAATAAAAACTTAGTCTGAACACTACCCAAGACAACTGAGCGTGCAAAACGTCTTCCCCGCTTAGGGCAGACTGAAATAGCATGAGAGGCATCACCACAGTAGAAACATAACCCATTGCGCTTTCGAAACTCATGACGCTGTGCCCCAGACACCACTCTATCACACTGCATGGGTTCAGAAGCTGGTTCACAAGGCAACACCATTCCACGCATACTTCTCCGCTCACGCAAACGTCTGTCAATTTGAATCGCTAATGACATAGAATCATTGAGACCAGAGGGGACAGGGAATCCCACCATAACATCCTTTACATTATCTGACAGACCCTTCCGGAAAAGGGCTGCCAAAGCGTCGTCATTCCATTTGGTCAGGACTGCCCACCTACGGAATCTCTGACAGTATAACTCAGCGTCATCAAGCCCCTGATTTAATGCCAACAAGGCTTTTTCAGCTTGATCAGTGACATTAGGCTCATCGTACAATAAAGCAGTATGATAAAGATTTGCCCCAAAATGTATTTAAATATGTAGCAGCAAAAAAATGGGGATATAAAACTTATCATTTAATGAACTTAATGCTAAAAAGGGGACACACAAACAAATACCATCCTCCAAACAATTAGTGAGGATATATGATATAATAAGAGAGTTGAGTCCAATAAGGACAACAAGAAATAGGAGATATATAGTACGTCAGACAATATATAATATATAATTAGCTCTGCACCGCAAGAGCAAAATATGACTACCTAAATGCAAGTGTAGGCATCGCTTATTTGTAAGTCATGTGTCTGAGACTTAATCAAACGTATGTGAGACAACATCTATAAAAGGAATGATCTCACCCATTTGAATGGCGATGTTCGCTCTAAAATTCATCTCCTAATAAAGTATGCATATGGTCATTTTCAGATTAAACAAGGCCCTTTCCCAACGCGTTTCCTCCTTGCAGGATTCATCAGGGGATATGGCAGCTAGACACATCTATATCAAATGCATTGCTCTCATAGGGAGAAAAAAACATACAACTCCTCCTTATATCAATAGATAAGACACTCCCACCACCATTTAAACCAATTAGTGCAAAACAAAAAACGAACCACCAATAAAACGTGATGTGCATGGTTTAAAAATACATGCCTGTTTAATGAGGTCACAATCTTGCTGAAACGCACGCCACACTTTACATATAGCCTATAGCGATCTCACCATTTGCCAAATAGTGATCGCACGCCGTGTATTCATAGCGCATGCACAGTTAGTCATTTCCGGTATTCCCCTTCATTGGACTTCCGGTCTATTGATACCAACTCACATGCGTCCATTCAGCGATGTAAAAACACCGCGCGCATGCGTCATTCAGAATAGTGGCTTCCGGTGTGTAAAGTGAACCCATTTAAAGAGGCATTCCAGAACGCACAATTATGCTACGTCCTATAATGGGACGTTAAATAAAATCGCAAATTGCGGCGAAAACCAAACGCAAATGTACGACTTATGTCATGGCACAACTAAAGCGTCATAATACAATAATATTGAGTCCTAGATGGCGCCATTAAATATTCTTGCAAACAGCCTCAATTATTGCGACACAGCACAACAGAAGCGTCATAATGCAATTATATTGCGTCCCAGATGGTGCCATTAAATATTCTTGCAAACAGCATCTCATTTTGCGACTAAAATCGTGCCATTGCTTACTTCAAAACGATGTAATACCAAATTAATAAAAGATGAGTAAACAATTATTTAGTATGAATAACCTCTTTCAACGGAAGACACTTAGCGACATCATCTTAGTGACATTTAATAGTTTACCAAAATCTGATATTAGCATATAGAAATATAAGGAAAGACAAACAAGATCATTTTAACCCCTTCTATACTATTATTAATACAGACATGATATAAAAAAAATCTCCAAACTAAAAATAATGGAGATTAATCCTCTCGCACTAAGGGTAAATCCAAGAACATTTAAAGGAGCATCTACCAAAGGTGTCCCATGATACTCCAAACTAAAAAATAGATATGGAGAGAGGGAATACCATTCCCTATAAGGAATTTCATATATATATTAGAGCTTGGGCTGGCTTACCACACTATGGAATGATACCAAAATTATTACATTGCTATATTTGGAAAAGTTGTAAAGGAACAAAATGGAATAGTCAAATATAGGAACCAGATTCATAGATCATGATAAAAACATTATTCATTGGAAAGGAAGAAAGGAAAAAGGGAAGCCTGACAGATCCCTGTCAAGTACCTATTTCCATCTGACCCAGCCTAACAGCGGAGGTTGGAGCCCTAAAATCCTGCGCAAGTGGCCCCCCCGGTCCACGGCGGCTAACCCTAACTAAATCACCCTGCAAAACCCTATACTAGAGAAAGCAGGAATAGGAAAGTTGTTCATTTAAACCATATGGAGAGACAGTTTTTAGTCGAAAAATCCACTTTGTCTCTCGTTGTAATATTAAATTGTCCCAGTCACCACCACGAATCGGTCTGGGTACCTTATCAATACCCATGAATTTTATTGCATTAGGGTCTCCCCCATGTTTGAGGTTGATATGTCTGGCCACAGGTGTATCCATATTCCTCGCTATGTCTCTCATGTGCTCACCAATTCTCCTCCTAAACTCTCTGATGGTTTTTCCAACATAGATCATACCACATAGGCAAATTGCCCTGTAAATAACACCTTCACTCCTGCAGTTGATAAAAGAGGTAATCTCAAATCTTGTTGAGTTATCAGATGCAAAAAATTGTTTGCCAACTTCCACATTTTTACAGGCAATGCAACCACTACATTTAAAGCACCCCACAACATTGGATTTTAGCCAGGTTGGTTTTTCGGCATTTACAAAGTGACTCTTAACCAGTCTATCCTTTAAAGACCTTCCCTTACGAAAGGTAATTTGGGGATGACAGGGCAAGAGATCCCCAATGTCCTGGTCCATTTTCAGGATAGGCCAATGGTTTTTCAAGATCTGCCTTAGATCATCGGCCCCGTTATTAAATGTGGTAATAAATCTAAGACCCAAAAATTCATCTTCTTGTTTAGGGGATTGAGTCAGTAATTCCATCCTGTTTTTAATTTTGATGTCATTATAGGCTCCTTTTAACACACGATCAGGATAGCCTCTATCCAAAAATCTATGTCGTAGATCATTTGCTTGACGTTTAAAATTATTGTCATCTGAGCAATTTCTACGAATCCTCGTATATTGACCCTTAGGTATACCTTTCTTCTGGGCCAAAGGATGACTGCTCTCCCATCTCAGAAGAGAATTAGTGGCCGTAGGTTTTCTATGAATGCTGGTACTCAAGGTTCCATCATCATTCCTCTCAATCAGCACATCAAGGAATGGCAATTTAGATGGATTCCATTCATACGTGAAACTCAGACCAATGTCATTCACGTTTAGACTCCTGACAAATTCAGCAAAGGATTCTCCTGTACCTTTCCAAATGATAAAAACGTCGTCAATATATCTCAACCATAAAAGAGCCTTTTCAGCTCCAACGACACCATTTTCACCAAAAATCACTGTCTCTTCCCACCAGCCCAGGAGTAAATTAGCATACGAGGGGGCACAAGGGCTCCCCATCGCAGTACCCCTGAGCTGGTGGTAAAATTTGCGATCAAACACAAAAAAATTATGTGTTAATAGATAACGTAAACAATCGCAGACAAAGATGTTGTGTGCCTTAAACTGTGAACCTCTACTCTTTAGAAAATATTCAGTTGCCTCTAGCCCTTTGTCGTGGGGAATGGATGAATAAAGTGCCTCAACATCGATACTGGCAAGAATAGTGTCAGGTTCCATAACAACCCCATCGATTTTACTCAATAAATCTGTCGTATCCCTCGTGTATGAGCAAAGGGCAAGGACAAATGGATTTAAAATCTTATCCAGATAAATGCCCAGATTTTTCGTGAGACTGCTCACACCTGACACAATTGGTCTACCCTTAAGGGGATCGACCCCCTTATGTACCTTAGGGAGACAGTAGAATGTGGCCAATGTAGGGAACTTTGGTATAATGAATTCACACTCATTTTTATCAATAACCCCTATTGAGAGGCCATTCAATGTGATTTGTCTTAACTCATTAGTGAATACCATGGTGGGGTCAGAAGAAAGAACACAATAACACTCTCTGTTGTTCAAGATGTTAAGGCACATTTTCTTATAATCTAAAGAGTTTAGTACCACTACATTACCACCTTTATCAGAACTTTTGATGGTAATGTCCTGATCTTTTTCCAGATCTTTAAGTGCCATCATTTCATGACGGGTCAAATTGTATTGGGTAAAAGAGGGAGATTCACCAAGTTTCTGTATGTCTTTAGAAACCAAATTCAAGAATATATAGATCGACGTAAGATCTGATTGGGGAGGTGGCATTTTTTTACTCTTACATTTAAGATCTGTAAAAGGACCTTTACCACTTATACTAGAGTCAGTGTCAGAGAGGTTATACAGGACTCTAATATCCTCCAGGAGGGAGTCCGAAACCCCTAATTCATTGCATGTCTTTTTTTGAGATTGAATATGAAATTTCTTCCATTTAAGTTTCCTGACAAATAAATTAAGGTCCTTTGTACCCTCAAACGAGTCAAAGTTACTCGAGGGAACAAAAGACAACCCTTTACTTAGCACACACATTTCGATTTCAGTTAGGACTCTATCCGACAAATTTATGACCTGTGGGTTTCCCCTTGAAATGGTGTGCCTGTAGGGTTTAATCTGCTCCGTAAAGGGTAACCTTGCTCCAAAAAAGAAGCCGAAGTGGAAGTTGAAGGGTTAGGACCAGCAAAATAATTTGGACCAGCGGAGTAATTAGATCTCCGATCGTATCCCTTCTCCGATAACCACCACGACCACATTGTCTACCCCTCTGTGATTTATGATGACCCTCAATATCAGATGCTTCAGTGTCTGTGGAGGTGTAGACAGGTTCAGATGGTCTATTGGGGGAAGAGATAGGCCTTATTTTCTTTGAAATCTTGTAGGTCACGAATAAATTGTTTGTGTTTCCTTTCTTTCAGGTGATACTGAAAGCGTTCAAGAGTATTCTGTACACCTAATTCTTTTGCAGAGAATTCTGCTTCAGAAGAAAATTTTTTTTTGTGACCTCGATTTGCTCTTTAAGTATCTCGTTACACTTATTCAAAGTTGTACGTTCATCATCGAGGAGAATCTGCATAAATTTGAGTGAACTATTAGTGGCCTCTCTTTCCCATTTACTTAATAAATCAGGACTCTTATATCTCAAGCCAGGTGCCAAAGAGATTCTCAAGTGGCGGGGGACAATACCGGCTTTGATGTAATATTCCAGTCCTTGTACTTCCCACCAAGACACAATCTGGTTTTTATATACTCTAGTCAATTCTTTAAATGCAGAGTTAAAGGATGGAGTATATTTCCTTTGCTGAAAGTCACGATCAGAAAAAATATCCTTTACTTCAGTAAGCCAATGATTAGTATCTATTCCAGTCGTTAGGAAGCCAGCCATGCTCCAGGGTATAGATAGTCAATGAAGCAGTATGATAAAGATTTGCCCCAAAATGTATTTAAATATGTAGCAGCAAAAAAATGGGGATATAAAACTTAACATTTAATGAACTTAATGCTAAAAAGGGGACACACAAACAAATACCATCCTCCAAACAATTAGTGAGGATATATGATATAATAAGAGAGTTGAGTCCAATAAGGACAACAAGAAATAGGAGATATATAGTACGTCAGACAATATATAATATATAATTAGCTCTGCACCGCAAGAGCAAAATATGACTACCTAAATGCAAGTGTAGGCATCGCTTATTTGTAAGTCATGTGTCTGAGACTTAATCAAACGTATGTGAGACAACATCTATAAAAGGAATGATCTCACCCATTTGAATGGCGATGTTCGCTCTAAAATTCATCTCCTAATAAAGTATGCATATGGTCATTTTCAGATTAAACAAGGCCCTTTCCCAACGCGTTTCCTCCTTGCAGGATTCATCAGGGGATATGGCAGCTAGACACATCTATATCAAATGCATTGCTCTCATAGGGAGAAAAAAACATACAACTCCTCCTTATATCAATAGATAAGACACTCCCACCACCATTTAAACCAATTAGTGCAAAACAAAAAACGAACCACCAATAAAACGTGATGTGCATGGTTTAAAAATACATGCCTGTTTAATGAGGTCACAATCTTGCTGAAACGCACGCCACACTTTACATATAGCCTATAGCGATCTCACCATTTGCCAAATAGTGATCGCACGCCGTGTATTCATAGCGCATGCACAGTTAGTCATTTCCGGTATTCCCCTTCATTGGACTTCCGGTCTATTGATACCAACTCACATGCGTCCATTCAGCGATGTAAAAACACCGCGCGCATGCGTCATTCAGAATAGTGGCTTCCGGTGTGTAAAGTGAACCCATTTAAAGAGGCATTCCAGAACGCACAATTATGCTACGTCCTATAATGGGACGTTAAATAAAATCGCAAATTGCGGCGAAAACCAAACGCAAATGTACGACTTATGTCATGGCACAACTAAAGCGTCATAATACAATAATATTGAGTCCTAGATGGCGCCATTAAATATTCTTGCAAACAGCCTCAATTATTGCGACACAGCACAACAGAAGCGTCATAATGCAATTATATTGCGTCCCAGATGGTGCCATTAAATATTCTTGCAAACAGCATCTCATTTTGCGACTAAAATCGTGCCATTGCTTACTTCAAAACGATGTAATACCAAATTAATAAAAGATGAGTAAACAATTATTTAGTATGAATAACCTCTTTCAACGGAAGACACTTAGCGACATCATCTTAGTGACATTTAATAGTTTACCAAAATCTGATATTAGCATATAGAAATATAAGGAAAGACAAACAAGATCATTTTAACCCTTCTATACTATTATTAATACAGACATGATATAAAAAAAAAATCTCCAAACTAAAAATAATGGAGATTAATCCTCTTGCACTAAGGGTAAATCCAAGAACATTTAAAGGAGCATCTACCAAAGGTGTCCCATGATACTCCAAACTAAAAAATAGATATGGAGAGAGGGAATACCATTCCCTATAAGGAATTTCATATATATATTAGAGCTTGGGCTGGCTTACCACACTATGGAATGATACCAAAATTATTACATTGCTATATTTGGAAAAGTTGTAAAGGAACAAAATGGAATAGTCAAATATAGGAACCAGATTCATAGATCATGATAAAAACATTATTCATTGGAAAGGAAGAAAGGAAAAAGGGAAGCCTGACAGATCCCTGTCAAGTACCTATTTCCATCTGACCCAGCCTAACAGCGGAGGTTGGAGCCCTAAAATCCTGCGCAAGTGGCCCCCCCGGTCCACGGCGGCTAACCCTAACTAAATCACCCTGCAAAACCCTATACTAGAGAAAGCAGGAATAGGAAAGTTGTTCATTTAAACCATATGGAGAGACAGTTTTTAGTCGAAAAATCCACTTTGTCTCTCGTTGTAATATTAAATTGTCCCAGTCACCACCACGAATCGGTCTGGGTACCTTATCAATACCCATGAATTTTATTGCATTAGGGTCTCCCCCATGTTTGAGGTTGATATGTCTGGCCACAGGTGTATCCATATTCCTCGCTATGTCTCTCATGTGCTCACCAATTCTCCTCCTAAACTCTCTGATGGTTTTTCCAACATAGATCATACCACATAGGCAAATTGCCCTGTAAATAACACCTTCACTCCTGCAGTTGATAAAAGAGGTAATCTCAAATCTTGTTGAGTTATCAGATGCAAAAAATTGTTTGCCAACTTCCACATTTTTACAGGCAATGCAACCACTACATTTAAAGCACCCCACAACATTGGATTTTAGCCAGGTTGTTTTTTCGGCATTTACAAAGTGACTCTTAACCAGTCTATCCTTTAAAGACCTTCCCTTACGAAAGGTAATTTGGGGATGACAGGGCAAGAGATCCCCAATGTCCTGGTCCATTTTCAGGATAGGCCAATGGTTTTTCAAGATCTGCCTTAGATCATCGGCCCCGTTATTAAATGTGGTAATAAATCTAAGACCCAAAAATTCATCTTCTTGTTTAGGGGATTGAGTCAGTAATTCCATCCTGTTTTTAATTTTGATGTCATTATAGGCTCCTTTTAACACACGATCAGGATAGCCTCTATCCAAAAATCTATGTCGTAGATCATTTGCTTGACGTTTAAAATTATTGTCATCTGAGCAATTTCTACGAATCCTCGTATATTGACCCTTAGGTATACCTTTCTTCTGGGCCAAAGGATGACTGCTCTCCATCTCAGAAGAGAATTAGTGGCCGTAGGTTTTCTATGAATGCTGGTACTCAAGGTTCCATCATCATTCCTCTCAATCAGCACATCAAGGAATGGCAATTTAGATGGATTCCATTCATACGTGAAACTCAGACCAATGTCATTCACGTTTAGACTCCTGACAAATTCAGCAAAGGATTCTCCTGTACCTTTCCAAATGATAAAAACGTCGTCAATATATCTCAACCATAAAAGAGCCTTTTCAGCTCCAACGACACCATTTTCACCAAAAATCACTGTCTCTTCCCACCAGCCCAGGAGTAAATTAGCATACGAGGGGGCACAAGGGCTCCCCATCGCAGTACCCCTGAGCTGGTGGTAAAATTTGCGATCAAACACAAAAAATTATGTGTTAATAGATAACGTAAACAATCGCAGACAAAGATGTTGTGTGCCTTAAACTGTGAACCTCTACTCTTTAGAAAATATTCAGTTGCCTCTAGCCCTTTGTCGTGGGGAATGGATGAATAAAGTGCCTCAACATCGATACTGGCAAGAATAGTGTCAGGTTCCATAACAACCCCATCGATTTTACTCAATAAATCTGTCGTATCCCTCGTGTATGAGCAAAGGGCAAGGACAAATGGATTTAAAATCTTATCCAGATAAATGCCCAGATTTTTCGTGAGACTGCTCACACCTGACACAATTGGTCTACCCTTAAGGGGATCGACCCCCTTATGTACCTTAGGGAGACAGTAGAATGTGGCCAATGTAGGGAACTTTGGTATAATGAATTCACACTCATTTTTATCAATAACCCCTATTGAGAGGCCATTCAATGTGATTTGTCTTAACTCATTAGTGAATACCATGGTGGGGTCAGAAGAAAGAACACAATAACACTCTCTGTTGTTCAAGATGTTAAGGCACATTTTCTTATAATCTAAAGAGTTTAGTACCACTACATTACCACCTTTATCAGAACTTTTGATGGTAATGTCCTGATCTTTTTCCAGATCTTTAAGTGCCATCATTTCATGACGGGTCAAATTGTATTGGGTAAAAGAGGGAGATTCACCAAGTTTCTGTATGTCTTTAGAAACCAAATTCAAGAATATATCGATCGACGTAAGATCTGATTGGGGAGGTGGCATTTTTTTACTCTTACATTTAAGATCTGTAAAAGGACCTTTACCACTTATACTAGAGTCAGTGTCAGAGAGGTTATACAGGACTCTAATATCCTCCAGGAGGGAGTCCGAAACCCCTAATTCATTGCATGTCTTTTTTTGAGATTGAATATGAAATTTCTTCCATTTAAGTTTCCTGACAAATAAATTAAGGTCCTTTGTACCCTCAAACGAGTCAAAGTTACTCGAGGGAACAAAAGACAACCCTTTACTTAGCACACACATTTCGATTTCAGTTAGGACTCTATCCGACAAATTTATGACCTGTGGGTTTCCCCTTGAAATGGTGTGCCTGTAGGGTTTAATCTGCTCCGTAAAGGGTAACCTTGCTCCAAAAAAGAAGCCGAAGTGGAAGTTGAAGGGTTAGGACCAGCAAAATAATTTGGACCAGCGGAGTAATTAGATCTCCGATCGTATCCCCTTCTCCGATAACCACCACGACCACATTGTCTACCCCTCTGTGATTTATGATGACCCTCAATATCAGATGCTTCAGTGTCTGTGGAGGTGTAGACAGGTTCAGATGGTCTATTGGGGAAGAGATAGGCCTTATTTTCTTTGAAATCTTGTAGGTCACGAATAAATTGTTTGTGTTTCCTTTCTTTCAGGTGATACTGAAAGCGTTCAAGAGTATTCTGTACACCTAATTCTTTTGCAGAGAATTCTGCTTCAGAAGAAAATTTTTTTTTGTGACCTCGATTTGCTCTTTAAGTATCTCGTTACACTTATTCAAAGTTGTACGTTCATCATCGAGGAGAATCTGCATAAATTTGAGTGAACTATTAGTGGCCTCTCTTTCCCATTTACTTAATAAATCAGGACTCTTATATCTCAAGCCAGGTGCCAAAGAGATTCTCAAGTGGCGGGGGACAATACCGGCTTTGATGTAATATTCCAGTCCTTGTACTTCCACCAAGACACAATCTGGTTTTTATATACTCTAGTCAATTCTTTAAATGCAGAGTTAAAGGATGGAGTATATTTCCTTTGCTGAAAGTCACGATCAGAAAAAATATCCTTTACTTCAGTAAGCCAATGATTAGTATCTATTCCAGTCGTTAGGAAGCCAGCCATGCTCCAGGGTATAGATAGTCAATGAAGCAGTATGATAAAGATTTGCCCCAAAATGTATTTAAATATGTAGCAGCAAAAAAATGGGGATATAAAACTTAACATTTAATGAACTTAATGCTAAAAAGGGGACACACAAACAAATACCATCCTCCAAACAATTAGTGAGGATATATGATATAATAAGAGAGTTGAGTCCAATAAGGACAACAAGAAATAGGAGATATATAGTACGTCAGACAATATATAATATATAATTAGCTCTGCACCGCAAGAGCAAAATATGACTACCTAAATGCAAGTGTAGGCATCGCTTATTTGTAAGTCATGTGTCTGAGACTTAATCAAACGTATGTGAGACAACATCTATAAAAGGAATGATCTCACCCATTTGAATGGCGATGTTCGCTCTAAAATTCATCTCCTAATAAAGTATGCATATGGTCATTTTCAGATTAAACAAGGCCCTTTCCCAACGCGTTTCCTCCTTGCAGGATTCATCAGGGGATATGGCAGCTAGACACATCTATATCAAATGCATTGCTCTCATAGGGAGAAAAAAACATACAACTCCTCCTTATATCAATAGATAAGACACTCCCACCACCATTTAAACCAATTAGTGCAAAACAAAAAACGAACCACCAATAAAACGTGATGTGCATGGTTTAAAAATACATGCCTGTTTAATGAGGTCACAATCTTGCTGAAACGCACGCCACACTTTACATATAGCCTATAGCGATCTCACCATTTGCCAAATAGTGATCGCACGCCGTGTATTCATAGCGCATGCACAGTTAGTCATTTCCGGTATTCCCCTTCATTGGACTTCCGGTCTATTGATACCAACTCACATGCGTCCATTCAGCGATGTAAAAACACCGCGCGCATGCGTCATTCAGAATAGTGGCTTCCGGTGTGTAAAGTGAACCCATTTAAAGAGGCATTCCAGAACGCACAATTATGCTACGTCCTATAATGGGACGTTAAATAAAATCGCAAATTGCGGCGAAAACCAAACGCAAATGTACGACTTATGTCATGGCACAACTAAAGCGTCATAATACAATAATATTGAGTCCTAGATGGCCATTAAATATTCTTGCAAACAGCCTCAATTATTGCGACACAGCACAACAGAAGCGTCATAATGCAATTATATTGCGTCCCAGATGGTGCCATTAAATATTCTTGCAAACAGCATCTCATTTTGCGACTAAAATCGTGCCATTGCTTACTTCAAAACGATGTAATACCAAATTAATAAAAGATGAGTAAACAATTATTTAGTATGAATAACCTCTTTCAACGGAAGACACTTAGCGACATCATCTTAGTGACATTTAATAGTTTACCAAAATCTGATATTAGCATATAGAAATATAAGGAAAGACAAACAAGATCATTTTAACCCCTTCTATACTATTATTAATACAGACATGATATAAAAAAAATCTCCAAACTAAAAATAATGGAGATTAATCCTCTCGCACTAAGAGTAAATCCAAGAACATTTAAAGGAGCATCTACCAAAGGTGTCCCATGATACTCCAAACTAAAAAATAGATATGGAGAGAGGGAATACCATTCCCTATAAGGAATTTCATATATATATTAGAGCTTGGGCTGGCTTACCACACTATGGAATGATACCAAAATTATTACATTGCTATATTTGGAAAAGTTGTAAAGGAACAAAATGGAATAGTCAAATATAGGAACCAGATTCATAGATCATGATAAAAACATTATTCATTGGAAAGGAAGAAAGGAAAAAGGGAAGCCTGACAGATCCCTGTCAAGTACCTATTTCCATCTGACCCTGCCTAACAGCGGAGGTTGGAGCCCTAAAATCCTGCGCAAGTGGCCCCCCCGGTCCACGGCGGCTAACCCTAACTAAATCACCCTGCAAAACCCTATACTAGAGAAAGCAGGAATAGGAAAGTTGTTCATTTAAACCATATGGAGAGACAGTTTTTAGTCGAAAAATCCACTTTGTCTCTCGTTGTAATATTAAATTGTCCCAGTCACCACCACGAATCGGTCTGGGTACCTTATCAATACCCATGAATTTTATTGCATTAGGGTCTCCCCCATGTTTGAGGTTGATATGTCTGGCCACAGGTGTATCCATATTCCTCGCTATGTCTCTCATGTGCTCACCAATTCTCCTCCTAAACTCTCTGATGGTTTTTCCAACATAGATCATACCACATAGGCAAATTTGGTGAAAATGGTGTCGTTGGAGCTGAAAAGGCTCTTTTATGGTTGAGATATATTGACGACGTTTTTATCATTTGGAAAGGTACAGGAGAATCCTTTGCTGAATTTGTCAGGAGTCTAAACGTGAATGACATTGGTCTGAGTTTCACGTATGAATGGAATCCATCTAAATTGCCATTCCTTGATGTGCTGATTGAGAGGAATGATGATGGAACCTTGAGTACCAGCATTCATAGAAAACCTACGGCCACTAATTCTCTTCTGAGATGGGAGAGCAGTCATCCTTTGGCCCAGAAGAAAGGTATACCTAAGGGTCAATATACGAGGATTCGTAGAAATTGCTCAGATGACAATAATTTTAAACGTCAAGCAAATGATCTACGACATAGATTTTTGGATAGAGGCTATCCTGATCGTGTGTTAAAAGGAGCCTATAATGACATCAAAATTAAAAACAGGATGGAATTACTGACTCAATCCCCTAAACAAGAAGATGAATTTTTGGGTCTTAGATTTATTACCACATTTAATAACGGGGCCGATGATCTAAGGCAGATCTTGAAAAACCATTGGCCTATCCTGAAAATGGACCAGGACATTGGGGATCTCTTGCCCTGTCATCCCCAAATTACCTTTCGTAAGGGAAGGTCTTTAAAGGATAGACTGGTTAAGAGTCACTTTGTAAATGCCGAAAAAACAACCTGGCTAAAATCCAATGTTGTGGGGTGCTTTAAATGTAGTGGTTGCATTGCCTGTAAAAATGTGGAAGTTGGCAAACAATTTTTTGCATCTGATAACTCAACAAGATTTGAGATTACCTCTTTTATCAACTGCAGGAGTGAAGGTGTTATTTACAGGGCAATTTGCCTATGTGGTATGATCTATGTTGGAAAAACCATCAGAGAGTTTAGGAGGAGAATTGGTGAGCACATGAGAGACATAGCGAGGAATATGGATACACCTGTGGCCAGACATATCAACCTCAAACATGGGGGAGACCCTAATGCAATAAAATTCATGGGTATTGATAAGGTACCCAGACCGATTCGTGGTGGTGACTGGGACAATTTAATATTACAACGAGAGACAAAGTGGATTTTTCGACTAAAAACTGTCTCTCCATATGGTTTAAATGAACAACTTTCCTATTCCTGCTTTCTCTAGTATAGGGTTTTGCAGGGTGATTTAGTTAGGGTTAGCCGCCGTGGACCGGGGGGGCCACTTGCGCAGGATTTTAGGGCTCCAACCTCCGCTGTTAGGCTGGGTCAGATGGAAATAGGTACTTGACAGGGATCTGTCAGGCTTCCCTTTTTCCTTTCTTCCTTTCCAATGAATAATGTTTTTATCATGATCTATGAATCTGGTTCCTATATTTGACTATTCCATTTTGTTCCTTTACAACTTTTCCAAATATAGCAATGTAATAATTTTGGTATCATTCCATAGTGTGGTAAGCCAGCCCAAGCTCTAATATATATATGAAATTCCTTATAGGGAATGGTATTCCCTCTCTCCATATCTATTTTTTAGTTTGGAGTATCATGGGACACCTTTGGTAGATGCTCCTTTAAATGTTCTTGGATTTACCCTTAGTGCGAGAGGATTAATCTCCATTATTTTTAGTTTGGAGATTTTTTTTATATCATGTCTGTATTAATAATAGTATAGAAGGGGTTAAAATGATCTTGTTTGTCTTTCCTTATATTTCTATATGCTAATATCAGATTTTGGTAAACTATTAAATGTCACTAAGATGATGTCGCTAAGTGTCTTCCGTTGAAAGAGGTTATTCATACTAAATAATTGTTTACTCATCTTTTATTAATTTGGTATTACATCGTTTTGAAGTAAGCAATGGCACGATTTTAGTCGCAAAATGAGATGCTGTTTGCAAGAATATTTAATGGCACCATCTGGGACGCAATATAATTGCATTATGACGCTTCTGTTGTGCTGTGTCGCAATAATTGAGGCTGTTTGCAAGAATATTTAATGGCGCCATCTAGGACTCAATATTATTGTATTATGACGCTTTAGTTGTGCCATGACATAAGTCGTACATTTGCGTTTGGTTTTCGCCGCAATTTGCGATTTTATTTAACGTCCCATTATAGGACGTAGCATAATTGTGCGTTCTGGAATGCCTCTTTAAATGGGTTCACTTTACACACCGGAAGCCACTATTCTGAATGACGCATGCGCGCGGTGTTTTTACATCGCTGAATGGACGCATGTGAGTTGGTATCAATAGACCGGAAGTCCAATGAAGGGGAATACCGGAAATGACTAACTGTGCATGCGCTATGAATACACGGCGTGCGATCACTATTTGGCAAATGGTGAGATCACTATAGGCTATATGTAAAGTGTGGCGTGCGTTTCAGCAAGATTGTGACCTCATTAAACAGGCATGTATTTTTAAACCATGCACATCACGTTTTATTGGTGGTTCGTTTTTTGTTTTGCACTAATTGGTTTAAATGGTGGTGGGAGTGTCTTATCTATTGATATAAGGAGGAGTTGTATGTTTTTTTCTCCCTATGAGAGCAATGCATTTGATATAGATGTGTCTAGCTGCCATATCCCCTGATGAATCCTGCAAGGAGGAAACGCGTTGGGAAAGGGCCTTGTTTAATCTGAAAATGACCATATGCATACTTTATTAGGAGATGAATTTTAGAGCGAACATCGCCATTCAAATGGGTGAGATCATTCCTTTTATAGATGTTGTCTCACATACGTTTGATTAAGTCTCAGACACATGACTTACAAATAAGCGATGCCTACACTTGCATTTAGGTAGTCATATTTTGCTCTTGCGGTGCAGAGCTAATTATATATTATATATTGTCTGACGTACTATATATCTCCTTTTCTTGTTGTCCTTATTGGACTCAACTCTCTTATTATATCATATATCCTCACTAATTGTTTGGAGGATGGTATTTGTTTGTGTGTCCCCTTTTTAGCATTAAGTTCATTAAATGTTAAGTTTTATATCCCCATTTTTTTGCTGCTATATCATCGTACAATAACCCCAAAGCCTGAAAAAATGCATCAACATCACTCAAAACAGGATCCCCAGGTGTCAGGGAAAAAGCCCAATCCTGAGGATCGCCGCGCAGGAGAGAGATGATAATTTGAACCTGCTGCGCTGCGTTCCCTGAGGACTTAGATTTTAAGGCAAAAAACAATTTACAATTATTTTTGAAATTCTGAAACTTAGCTCGATCCCCTAAAAACAAATCTGGCATGGGAATCCTAGGTTCCACAACAGGCAACCTAGCAAGATAGGTAGCAATACTCTGAACCTCAGTGGCAAGCTGATCCACACGGCCAGACAACTGTGCAAACTCCATTGAGAGAAAAGATCCTCCCCAGCACCCAGAGATACAGAGGGAAAAAAAAAAAAAATGCAACAAACAGAAAAATATCTCTGACAACTCTGACAACCTTTTTTTTTTTTTTTTTTTCTTTCACAATATTTTTCCCTTCTGTGAGTACCACACAATTTTCAGTTTTGGCCGGTGATACTGTTATGATTTGGTAGCTGAGGAGTGCAGGTAAAAAAAGGCAATACACCAGAGCAGTTGGAAACTATGAGATTGCAGTACCCTGACTAACCACCACAACTAGAGGCAGCCATGGAGCGTTCCTACGTTGGTCCTAGACGCCTCGTCACAGCCTGAGAAACTAACTACACCTAAAGATAGATATAGGAAAGCTATCTGCCCCGGAGCAGAACCCCAAAGACAATAGAAAGCCCCCAAACATGTAATGGCGGTTAGACAAGATGAAATACTGACACAGAAAGAAAATAGTATGAGCAAATGCTGGGGCCCAAACTAACTAAATAGAAAAGGACAGGAAGGGTACTTACTGCAATCCCAGAAAACCCTGAAAAGCACCAACACCACTAATTTCAAAAACACCTGAGATCACACGACCTCTACCACCTAAATTAGTTCTCTGGTGTAACAAAATCAAAACAGCAGCCACTGAAAAAACTGGAAAAAGCAAAAGTACATACATAAGTGGCTGAACTAAACTGAGAGGGCAAAAGCCCCCGGAGGGGACCCTGAAGGCCCCCACAGAAGTGCAGGACAAAAATGCAAAAATATAGCACAAAAACAAAAAGAAGAAAATGTCTTATCTGTTAGCAGGAGATGCAGACACGACACAGCAGGCTACAAGGGAAACAGGAATGAAGGATTCAGACCAGAACAATTGATCACCGGCAACCCTGATGGGAAGGTGACTCCCTTATATAAGACCAGTCAGTAACACCTGATTCCCAGTCCTCACAATCTTCACTGGACAGACCAGCACCACTTGTAACCACCAGAGGAAGCCTCTGCTCAGAACTCATCTCAAACCCATTCACAACAGGGAATAATTTACAGGGGAGGATTACATTTTCTATTACACTGTTGGTTACGCTACCTGTGGTTTATGGTGAAAGCTGAACTGCGCTCCAGTGCATCTCCTCTGAAACTGGTGGTGATGCAGCAGAGTTTGACTAGCTCGCCACAGGCACAGCTTCATGCCTCAGGGCTGAAGCATGCTTTGGTGGATGAATGGTGCTGTTAAATGTAGCAGTGTGTACAAGGTGCCGCTGGAACAAATTTAGATCACACATTCGGGGGCAGTTTACAAGGCTTTACTCCGAGTTGAGGTGTGCACATATGGCCCCTTGGTACAGTATCCTCCAGGTGAGTGGCTCTGCAAACTCCCAGGTACATTGTAAAGACAGCTTTACAGGACTACTTTTAATATGTTCCGTTCTGTGTCATCTCACGGTGTAGTATTACTCCCCTGTCCTTCCTGCCAACACCTCGCAATCATTGTACCAAGGCAGTAGCCGCGTGAAGGATTCCTAATGACTCAGAACTTCATAAGTATAATGTCCCTTTTGTGAGTGTACTTATTTTCCTACAGAATAGGTAGATGCTACCAAGGCCTTATTGAACATCTGTATCAGTTGGTGACGTCTTTTGTCAAGGCAATCTCATTTGCATTGGTAATATTTGTAACATACCATTAACTTGGCAGCTTCCAGCAATTTTTAGACGGTGGCACATTCTACCCTTACGAAAGTCTGGTTGATGGAGGTCACAGAAGCTCAGTGAGAAACAGGCAGGTAATTTTTTTAAATGTTTGACAAATGTAATGGCCTTTCAGTGGTGGTTCTATTAGTGCTGTGCAATGATGGTTAAATACAAAGGCTTATTATCAGGTTGAGGTGCCGAGTCGACTGTGAAGGGTTTTGGTGACAGAGGACAGCTTCATGTTTGAAGGCACAAAAACCCAGACCCTGATCCACCAGAATACAAGGTTAAATGTATTAAAAGTACTGAACTGTAACACTCCTTTGTGACTGATCACCATGGCCCACTGCGAACTGAAAGGTCAAACTCACTACACAAATGTCAAGCTTAAAATCACAAAGGCATATGATATAACTCCACACTTTGATTTTGGACTAACCATTTTACTATTACTGTACAATTCCAAAATATTTATTGTAAATCCCTATCTGTTTAGTGCTGCAATGTAAGCCACCGAGTCACCCAGGAATATACTTGCATTTAAAATTCAGCAGTGTTGTCCATGTACACCAACTGCTATTCTATATTTGGGTCCACATTTCATGTGCGATGACGAGTCACATGTGAATCTCTGTGAATGAAGGTGCAAAGAGTCATCACTAGGGATCCTAAAGGGATGTGCATTTTCCTAGGCTTTACTCCGAGTTCAGGTGTGCACACATGCACGCTTGGTACAGTGTCCTCCAGGTGAGGGGCTCATCAAACTCACCGTTAAATTGGGAAGGCAACTTTCACTGATTGCTTTAAATGTTCCTTTCTCTGTTGTCTCACGGTGTAGTATTACTCTTTGGTCCTTCCTGACAAGACCTTGCAATCATTGTCCCAAGCCAGTAGCCGCGAAACACGTGGTATAACGTCTGCTCTTCTTTTCCTTGCTATTATATAGACACGTTTTCGGCAAACATAATTGATGCTCAGTAGCTGAGACTCCTTGAGATGACACTGCCTCCGGCTTGCTATGTGAGTACGGAAGTTATAAACAGGCTAATAGCCCGGTGTCCCTTCTGCGACCTGGGTGAATGTGGTGCATGCAGTGTACACAGGGGACAGCGGGGTTGGGACAGTACTGCCTAGACCACAGTATAGGCAGCATGGATCAACGATGCTCTCCGTATCCGATGCCGGGGGAGATAAGTTATCGTGCTCACAGTATCCAACCACACTGCCACTGTAGTGGAGCTGTGAGCCATGTTTCAGGTTGTGTTCTCAGGCCAAAGCTTACCTGACCTTTAACCTTGTTTAAAAAAATTACCCATCTTGACAGGAATGCCAGGAATACGGGGGGGGGGGTGCGGTTACTGAACAAAGTCTGATAGTCCAGGTGCCGGGTTGCTAGAGAGTCCAAGACTTTCCCAGGATGAGACTCGAAGCACGCTCAGAATCCCACCAGGGCAACCAACTCCTGGGGCACATTGCAAGCTAAGCCCTCACACACAGCCTTGTTATGTTTCAGTAGCTGAGGAGAAACTGCAAAAAAGCCAAAGTAGCAATACACCAGTGAGGCTGGAAACTATTGGATTGCAGTAACCTGAACTAACTGCCACACTAGAAGTAGCCGTGGAGCGTACCTACAGTGATCCTAGACGCCTCGTCACAGCCGGAGAGATAGCTACACCTAAAGGCAGAAAGATGAATGATATCTGCCCCGGAGCAGAATCCCCAGAGAAATAGGAAACCCCCGAACATGTAATGGCGGTTAGACAAGAAGAAAACACAGACACAGACTGAAAATAGAATGAGCAAACTCTGGGGCCCAATCTGTCTGGATAGAAAAGTATAGGAAAGAATTCTGACTGCAACCCCAAAAAACCCTGACAAAAATACTAACACTTCTGATTAACAAAAAACCTGAGATCACACAATCTCTACCACCTAAATCAGATCTCTGGTGTAACACACAGCAACACAGCAAATAAAAAGTGACAAAGGAACAAAGCAAAAATTCAAACACACAATGAGCACAATTGCAGCGCAAGACCCAAAAGGGAACCAGGCTGCAGTCCACTGCAAGCAGCAAACCAGCAGTGAAAATCCAACAGAGGAAAAAAAAAAAAAAACACTTATCTGAATGAGAGCAGGAAAGCAAGATGTGCTCCAAGGCTGCTGGAAACTCAGGTCACTTATATCATACCATTCAGAGCCAGCTGAAGGCCATTCAGTAATAAGTTCATTACCCTCAGCAACCACCGGAGGGAGCCCCAGCTCAGAAGTTGCCTCCAAGGTATTCACAACACAGCCTACTGATTTTGATCCTGGGGGGCCATGCTTTCCACCAGATGAATACATGAGCCCCCTGGCGCACACGGGCAAGTGCAGGTTCACTGAGCAGGTTGGGGGGGGGCCGACTCGTGTGCAATGGCACTGGTACAGGGACCCGCATAGTACAAACATTTGCCTCTGACGGTGGGATTTTCCCTCTCGCCGTCAGACGCACCGGCGTACTATGAGGGGCCCTATGCCAGTGCCGTCGCCCACTAGTCGGCCACCCCTGCTTGCTAAGGGCCACAGCACTGGCAATATTTACCTCTCATGCTCCACCGCTGTGACGTCTTCTGCGTTTCCTGACAGTAAAATTCAGATTACAGAGGGAAATTACCTCACGACTGTACTCCCTCTGCATAAACAGTCCAAGTGCAGACACCTGTAAGATGGTGACGCTGAGGAGGGCAGAGTAGACCATGCACAGCAAGGAGAGTTATTAAATATTGTTAAAAGTTTTCACGAATATATGGGTAGCATTTCACACTGGATCATTAATAATGTGGACCATCATATATGGAGCTTTCGTTGGGCCCATAACACACTGGAGCATCATCCATGGGGCACAACATATACAGTAGAATTGTCAATGGGGCAGATCAGAGACTGGAGCAGCAGGCATGGGGCAGATCAGAGACTGGAGCAGCAGGCATGGGGCCGATCAGAGACTGGAGCAGCAGGCATGGGGCCTATCAGAGAGTGGAGCAGCAGGCATGGGGCCTATCAGAGAGTGGAGCAGCAGGCATGGGATCGATCAGAGACTGGAGCAGCAGGCATGGGGCCCATCATATACAGTAGCATTGTCAATGGGGCCGATCAGAGACTGGAGCAGCAGCCATGGGGAATATCAGAGACTGGAGCAGCAACCATGGGGCATATCAGAGACTGGAGCCGCAAGCATGGGGCCGATCAGAGACTGGAGCAGCAGCCATTAGGCAGATCAGAGACTGGAGCACATGGGGCCTATCAGAGAGTGGAGCAGCAGCCATGGGACCGATCAAAGACTGGAGCAGCAGCCATGGGACCGATCAAAGACTGGAGCAGCAGCCATGGGGCAGATCAGAGACTGGAGCAGCAGGCATGGGGCCTATCAGAGAGTGGAGCAGCAGGCATGGGATCGATCAGAGACTGGAGCAGCAGGCATGGGGCCCATCATATACAGTAGCATTGTCAATGGGGCAGATCAGAGACTGGAGCTGCAGGCATGGGGCAGATCAAAAACTGGAGCAGCAGGCATGGGGCCGATCAGAGACTGGAGCAGCAGGCATGGGGCCTATCAGAGAGTGGAGCAGCTGCCATGGGGCCGATCAGAGACTGGAGCAGCAGCCATGGGACCGATCAGAGACTGGAGCAGCAGGCATGGGGCCTATCAGAGAGTGGAGCAGCAGGCATGGGGCCAATCAGAGACTGGAGCAGCAGCCATGGGGCAGATCAGAGACTGGAGCAGCAGCCATAGGGCCCATCATATACTGAAGCATTCAAAATGGGGGACATCAGACACTGGAGCAGCATTTACGTGGCCCATTACACGCTGGAACATTAATAAATGGGGCCCATTATATATGGAGCTTGATTTTGGCCCATCATACACTGGAACATCATGCATGTGGACCATCATATACTGGAGCATCATATGGGGTTCATTATTTATGGGCCATCATATAGGGTATGGAGGATCATATGGGGCCTATTCTGTATGGAGCATTATATGGGGCTCATTCTTATGTGTCATGGAAATATATATGTATTCCAGATTTAGCTGGTTTGATAAGATGCAAATAAGTTAGAGTCTTCAAACTGCAAACGAGAGTAGGATTTATTAACAGAAGCATAAATCTTACAAACCAAAAAGTTATGTTGCTCAGTTGAATTTTAATAAATTTTAAACATAAAAGTGTGGGTCAATTATTATACAACCCCTATGTTTAATATTTCGTGGAATAACCCTTGTTTGCAATTACAGCTAATAATCGTCTTTTATAAGACCTGATCAGGCCGGCACAGGTCTGTCTAGTTATCTTGGCCCACTCCTCCATGCAGATCTTCTCCAAGTTATCTAGGTTCTTTGGGTGTCTCATGTGGACTTTAATCTTGAGCTCCTTCCACAAGTTTTCAATTGGGTTAAGGTCAGGAGACTGACTAGGCCATTCCAACACCTTGACTTTTTCCCTCTTGAACCAGGCCTTGGTTTTCTTGGCTGTGTGCTTTGGGTCGTTGTCTTGTTGAAAGATGAAATTACGACCCATCTTAAGCTCCTTGATGGAGGAGCGGAGGTTCTTGGCCAAAATCTCCAGGTAGGCCGTGCTATCCATCCTCCCATGGATGCGGACCAGATGGCCAGGCCCCTTGGCTGAGAAACAGCCCCACAGCATGATGCTGCCACCACCATGCTTGACTGTAGGGATGGTATTCTTGGGGTCGTATGCAGTGCCATCCAGTCTCCAAACGTCACGTGTGTGGTTGGCACCAAAGATCTCGATCTTGGTCTCATCAGACCATAGATCCTTGAACCAGTCTGTCTCAGAGTCCTCCAAGTGATCATGAGCAAACTGTAGACGAGCCTTGACATGACGCTTTGAAAGTAAAGGTACCTTACGGGCTCGTCTGGAACGGAGACCATTGCGGTGGAGTACGTTACTTATGGTATTGACTGAAACCAATGTCCCCACTGCCATGAGATCTTCCCGGAGCTCCTTCCTTGTTGTCCTTGGGTTAGCCTTGACTCTTCGGACAAGCCTGGCCTCGGCACGGGAGGAAACTTTCAAAGGCTGTCCAGGCCGTGGAAGGCTAACAGTAGTTCCATAAGCCTTCCACTTATGGATGATGCTCCCAACAGTGGAGACAGGTAGGCCCAACTCCTTGGAAAGGGTTTTGTACCCTTGCCAGCCTTGTGACCCTCCACGATCTTGTCTCTGATGGCCTTGGAATGCTCCTTTGTCTTTCCCATGTTGACCATGTATGAGTGCTGTTCAGAAGTTTGGGGAGGGTCTTAAATAGTCAGAAAAGGCTGGCAAAAGAGATCATTAATCCACACATGTGAAGCTCATTATTCTTGGTGCCTGAACTATTCTTAATACTTTAGGGGACCAAACAGAATTCTTGTGGTTTGAGGGGTTGAATAATAAATTACACTTGAATTAACTTTTAACGTTTTTTAAAAAAAAAAAATTATAAATTTTTTTTTGCTGCAGTGCATTTCCCACTTCCCGGTGATCTACAGTACAAATGTCACAATGCCAAGTTAATTCCGCATGTGTCAACCAGCTGAATCTGCAGGGGGTTGAATACTACTTGTAGGCACTGTATATATGCATTCACAGTTAGATAGATCTCACTTGCTAAAAATCCTGTGCTCACACATATCTATGCCAGCTATAATCAGTCGTTTTAAACGACTCTGGCCTTCATAAGGAAACAAGTACATAGAGTCTTAGTAGATATCTATTGTTTACTTTTCTAGTCATGCATTCTTGCTGGGGCAAAGAGCAGTAAACAATAAATCTGCAACTTCAGCCCTTTTATCATAATTATCATAATTATCATACTTACACTAGAACAGCCAATAATCTAGCAGCTTTTAATTATATGTTAATTGACTAACCAGCCCCTTTTGTAAACGTATAAAACCTTGAATGAATAATAAATGAGTAGTCTTGACGAACTGCTATACTGACACTTCCGTTGTGGACAGTTTCATTTCGTTCTGAGCGCTCAAAAAGACATTTAATAGAGAATTGGGAACGGCAAGCAGCAAACACTGAAGGATAAATTTATCCTAATTAAATTTCCATAACAGCTCATTCTTATTTATGGCACACTATGTGGTGGCCATAATATTTTATGGAGAAATAGAGTGTTTTTTTTTCTAGCTATTGTAGATTTTAACATAGATATCTAGTCTTGTCATGTAAGGAGTGAAGTATTTTTCATTGTACTATCCCGAGATTTCTGTGCCGTAACGGAGCATCATTAATTGTGGTATGTGTTAAAGGGGCCCACTGACACTCTTTGGTCCGGGCCCACGAAAAACGGGAGCCATCCCAACCCCCACAAGTTGAGCCAAAGAACCCCCATTTTTCAATATGTAAACATTATTATAAAGTCAATTAAGGTTGCCAAGCTTAAGTAATAATGATTGATGTTGTTGCTATTGAAATGGGCACTGTAGGTGTGTTTTCTGTCCTCCACTGTCTCCCGACTTTGCTTCCCCATTGACTTGCATTGGGTTTCGTGTTTCGATTTACCCGCCGATATTTCGCGTAGTCGGCCGATTTCACTCGACCCGGACTTTTGCGGAAAGTCGGGTTCTGTGAAACCGACTCGACCGGAAAAAAGGGAAGTCGCTCATCTCTACTCTTGAGCATTTTCCTTTCATTGTTACCTTTAACACCTAACTATAATATAAAGTTATTTTTCTATTTTCTTTTCAAATGCTTTTCCATGTTTTATTACCCTTCACTGTCTTCATCTCTTTGATGTTCCATTACCTTGCATCAATCCTCCCCAACTGCCCTCGCTTTTTAAATTTGAGCTCTAACCTTCCCAGGGGGTGTTGCCTAAGCTCTTTGACTTTTAGGTTGCTAATTGAAAATTGTCTCTTCAGAGAGGAGAGAGGACTAGAACTCTAGTGCCACCTATTGGAAGTAGCAATCCTAAAATTCAATGTCGATCCTTTAAGACTTGTTACATGACTTAGGATAAAAGCCAAACCAGAATCTCAATTTTGCGGGACACTGTGTTTCAGGGTACTGTCCCTCATGAGTGCAAAGTGTGAGATCTGGTTTGGCTGTGTGAGAGGCGTCTGACGATATCCAAGAAGTATCAGTGGGAGTGAAATCTCATCTGGTGCCTGTGCTACTTGGAGACAAAAAGAAATGGGAATTACTCCAATCAGAGAAAAAGTTACCTAAAAAGGTACCTGGATATAAATGTTTACTTGTGATATGATTATGTCTCATTAATGCTGTGGTTCTTGTATGGTCCACAGTCTGATTATGGCTGATAACAACCCCCAATATTGCCTTACCATTGATAAGAATATACTGGGAATTGTAGGTTCAAAACAATATAAATTATAGTGTGACTCACCTGACATTACAATTGATCGCTGTGTTAAGGTTGGTGCTTTACACATGTTCTAATGCTGATTCTAGCACGCATTCATGTACTGATGGTGGTTCTGGCACTGCATTCAAGTTTGTTGATTGTATCTGTTGATGCCCCTTGTGCTGATGGATGTTCTGCTCCACACTTATGTCTGACTGTGGTTTTGATTTTGTACGCATGTAGCAGATCATAATGTGCTTCCTGGCTAGATTAAAGCTCTCAAATCTTCAAAAGTTTAGTGATTTAAGATTATGAGGAAGATTTGGTGAGTTTCTGCCCCAAAAACTCAGTTTAAGTACATTGTGTTCACATGATTTTTTTTCGAACAGAAACTGAGCAGAAAACTTTTCCAATCTCCACAAAAAACTCAAAACTTGGTTCTGGTGATGTATTAATGTATTGATGGTGTTCTGGTAATATATTCATGTAAAGTACCCCTTTAAAAAAGTTTTTAGCCCTTGAGATTAGTTCAGTATGGCAATGTGGCATTTGCACCAACAGATGTTTTGCATCCCTGGTTTAAAACATCAAGTCAGGAGATAGATGTCATATATTAGGGAACGGGCAGATAAACTTTTACACTAGTGCAGTAATTTTGGATTAAAACAATTATCCCAGATTCTGAGGTACAGGACAATTACATATTAGAACACAACTTGGACCGTGTTGATACAGATAGCAGAAATAAAAAGTCTAAAGGGTAATGCCACACTAACAATATCGCTAACGGGATCGCTAAAAAACGTCACTATTTAGCGATCCCGTTAGCGATATTGTTCAGTGCGGCAGCTTCCAGCGACGAGCTTCATGCTGTGATTTCGCTCGTCGCTGGAATCGCTCCGGACCTATTTTCTCGTCGGCGCTCCCGCTGGGTAAGATCTTATCGCTGTGTGGGACCTTTTTTTAGCGATTTAGCGGGACTTTTGTACCGCTAAAGTCGTTAAGAAGATCGCTAACGGCGATAGCGTCGTTAACTATACGCTAAATGTGACGCATTTAGCGATATATAGAAACAATCCGCTGCGATCGCATTAGTATGCGTCGTTTTGTGATCGCAGGGGATTGTTTAGTGTGGCAGTCCTTTAGAATTGTCATTCAGTCTATCTGTGATCAAGATAATCCATTGTTATTATTCTAGATAACCCATAACACATTTTATGGTAGGGTATACTTAAGGAGTATCCCATGTCCAAATTCTTATCCCAATATGTAAAGGTTTAATAATTTAAAATTAGCAGTACCTCCTTTAGAAAGTGTTTTTGTTCTCTGAAAATTATGAGCTTTCTGATGTGGGGCTTGTAGTAGCTTAGGTGTCCTGGTTAAGAGCACTCATGCAATGGAGTTAGTTTCTGTTGTCCTAACCTGAACATATTGGAGCTGAAAGCAGAATCCGTGTGGGTGATATCTATAAAAAAACTTTTATTACTTTTCATTAAAAAGAATACGTATATATCATGTACAAGCCAACCGTGTATAAGCCGAACCCCTAATTTTGCCACAAAAAATGGGGGAAACTTATTGTTGTGTTAAGCCAAGGGTGAAAAATTGAGCAGCTATTGTAATTTTCAAAAATAAAAAAAGATACAAAAAAAAGTAAAATTATTGAGAATCAGTGGTTAAAAGGTTTTTGAATTCAATTGAATTGGAGCTATATAATGCTCCCTAAGTTCTGATGGCCCTAAAAGCTCCCTAAAAAAATTTCCCCCTATAATGCTGCACAAAGGGGATAAAGGCCCGGATGTCCTAGAATAATAAATAATGTGCAAAAGGTTATATGGGCCAAGTGCCCATAAAAATTTTGCCCCTAAGTGTTCTATATTTTTTTGCCCCTATGTGCCTAGATACGCCCCAATTTTATGTCCAAGATTATGCCCTAAAATGTCTTAAAAAATGATAAAAAGTCCTAAATTTGCCCCCTTTAAAATTTCTTGATTTGCCCCCAAGGTGTATTAATTTTATGAATGATGTCCATAGATATGAAAAATGTTCCCTGTTATGCCCCCCAGAGTCCTAATTTTATGCCCCTAAAATGCCCAAAAAGATTATGCCCCATTTTTTGATGC
>JARQOD010000004.1:375686802-375806704 GCA_033576555.1 Oophaga sylvatica | reverse complement strand
TCCTTCCGTCTTCCTCCTTATGAATGACATTTTCAGGGATTTTGTGGACAAGTTTCTGATTGTTTATTTGGATGAATCTTGATTTTTTCTAATGACGGGACTCTCATGTGAAAATGTTCAACTGGTTCCAATTTTGAGAGAGAATGCTCGTTGTGAAGGATCAAATGTCTTTTGGCGTACAAGGATCTCATTTCTGGGATTCTTTGCCCCATCTGTTATTGAAATGGCCCGGTCAAGTTCAGGCCATTGTAAGTATTAGTAAGTTATAAGCCTTGTTGGTTGCGAGAAAAACAGAAACACAGGTTTTGATATAGAAGGTCTTGTATTACTTCATACAAGTGGCACAAATAGTCACACAGTTTGCAGATACAGAACAGGGACACAGCAGGCCAGAGTAACTTAACTCAGAATCACTCCTCCACAACAGGTCAGATCTTCTTCTCTGTTACCGAAGTCCATGCAAACTGGATCTTTCAAAGAGCGGGTTTTTCCAGATCCACAAGGTTCAGAGTTCTCAGTAGGAAATGGAACTAGTCCAAGGCTTCCAGGGTCTACAGGTTCACGCGGCTAGATTCAGAATCACGATTGCTCGCTGTGGGCTTAAGAACAAAGGGAGAGAATCAGGCAGGAACAAAAGGGAAAACTCCATATGACTGGGGCAAAAGCTGCGCAAGACAAAAGCAAAATGGCGACGGAAAACTGTTTTCAAGAACATTTAAAAACCCTTACATTCTCCCCCTTAGGGACAACCTCCGGATGGCCTCAGACCAGGCTTGTCTGGTACCTCTGATGAAACTGGCGGACAAACGGGACTTTAAAACTTTTATTAACTGGTTCCCATGATTGTCCTCCACTGGTCCTTGCCATTTAATCAATATTGTAATGATTTCTATATAACCTGGAATCCAAACCTTTCCACCCAAATTCTTCCTGACCAACGACTAGCCTGGGTCAGGCAAGGGAAGAACCGTCCAGGAAATTTGTGTTGCAGCCTTTAGTAGGGATACATGAAAGACAGGGTGGATTCTCATAGTTCTGGGCAGTTAAAAGACGACAAGCAACGGCACTTATAATCTTACTGATTTTATAGGGTCCAATGTACTTATGTCCCAATTTAGATGATGGAATCCTTAACTTAAATTTCTGGTTGACACCCCAGACCGGGTCTCCTACCTTGAAAGGGTGCAGGTTACGAAATTTATCTGCTGCTTCTTGTACCTTTCCTGAGCCGATTCCAGATTCTTTTTAGAAGATCCATATCTTCTGTAAAGACGTGATTCTTTCCGCCACTGCTGTAAAGGCGTTTCTATGGGAAATCGTGGTAGAATGTTAGGATGATAACCTAGATTGAGAAAAAGAGACTGCTTAGTGGAGGCACTCTGAGAGTTGTTATAAAAACTCACTAATGGAAGTAGATCCACCCAATCATCCTGTAGGTGGCAGATAAAGCAGCAGAGAAAACTGCTCCAGGGTTTGTTTTTGTTCGTTCGGTCTGTCCATTAGTCTGGGGATGAAAAGCAGAAGAAAGGTTTACTTTAATGTCCAATGCTGCACGAAATTTTGCCAAATCTAAAGTGAATTGCACCCCTCGATCCGAAATAACCTCATCCGGTACTCCATGTAAGCGAAACACATCTTTAATCATCAAATTGATGTCTGTTTTGCAGTGGGTAAGCCGACACAAGGATAAAATGAGCTGCTTTGTTAGACGGTCAACCACCACTAGAATGGTGTTTCTTCCCTTGAGAGGTTGGGAACTCCACAATGAAGTCCATAGAAATGGATCCCCACGGGCGGGCGGGGTGAAGAGGTTGCAACAGACCATTGGTGAGGAGCGAGGTGTTTTGCATCTTGCACAGACTTCACATGAAGTGACATAGTTAAAAACATCCTTCCTGCAAGTGGGCCACCAAAAGAAACGAGAAAGAAATCCTGTGTTTTTAGAAATTCCTCTATGCCCAGCTATCTTGGAATCGTGAATAAGTTGCAATACCCCAAAACTGACTGTTTCAGGAATATACAACGTTGTCCCAGAATCCACACACCATTCTTAAAGACAGACTTAGTCCCTGGGGGTTGTGCCAACAAAGGAATCCGCATGGTATGCTTCCTTGATGTCCTTAAGTAGGTCTTGATTATGAATCACTCCCAGGAATCTAGAGTCAGGAAGAATAGTCTTAGGAGGAGCAAGTGGACGGGTCTCTGCTGAATGAATCCTAGAGAGTGCATCAGCCTTTCCCATTGCGTGATCCTGGTCTATAAGAAATAACAAAATTAAATTGGTTTAAGAAAAGATTCCAGCGAGCCTACGAGGAGTCAGGCATTTAGCCGACCTGATAAATTCAAGGTTTTCGATGGTCTGTCAGGACGACTATTTGTTGTGCAGCAACCTAAGAAGGTGTTTTCATTCTTTGAAGGCGGCAATAATGGGCCCAAAAACTCTCTATGCCCCCATCGTAGTTCCTCTCAGCCGAAGACAACTGCTGGGAAAGAAGGCACAGGATGCAAGACATTCTTCTCACCTGTTCTTTGAGAGAGTATAGCTCCAACGGCACAATCTGAAGCATCCACCTCTATTATGAAGGCAAGTTCGGGGTTGGGATGTACCAAGATAGGTGGCAGTGGTAAATTTATCTTTCAGACGGAAAATGCTTCCTGGGCTTGGGGAGTCCAGGAGAACCTAGACTCTTTTGGGTAAGTTGGGTGATAGTGACACTACCTAGAGAAATTCCTAATGAAAGTCTATAGAAGTTGGCAAAACCCGATGAAGCGCTGCACCTCCTTTACATTTCTAGGACTTGGCCAATCCTTATGGCTTGGGTCTTGCTTCCATCCATACTAATTCCTTGTGTAGACAGTACATACCCCATAAATTGAATTTCGGTCCTATGGAATTCACACTTTTCAAGTTTGATGTAAAGATGGTTTTGTCTTAGACGTTCCAAGACCATTCTCACATGTCCATGATGTTCCTCTGTGGAATTAGAAAAAATTAGAATATCATCCAAATAAATCACCACGAATGTATCTAGGAGATCCCTGAAGATGTCATTCACCAAGTGTTGGAAAGTGGCTGGGGCGGTACTCAGACCAAAAGGCATAACTAGATATTCAAAGTGTCCATAGCGTGACCTGAATACAGTCTTCCACTCATCCCCAGGTCTAATACGGACCAAGTTATAGGCCCCACGGAGATCCAATTTAGAGAAAATTTTGGCATGCCGTACTCTCTCCAATAACTCAGGGATTAAAGGCAATGGATAACGGTTTCTAATAGTAACCTTATTGAGTTCCCTATAGTCTACGCAGGGTCTCAGAGATCCATCTTTCTTCTTCACAAAGAAGATGGGTGCACCTGCAGGAGATGAAGAGGGGCGTATGAAGCCCTTGGCTAGATTTTCGTCTATGTAATCCTTTAAAGCCTTTAGCTCAGGCCCCGCCAGGGGGTAGATCTTACCAAAAGGTATCTCTGCTCCAGGCAATAATTCAATTGGACAATCATATGGACGGTGAGGGGGAAGCTGGTCAGCGTTCTTCTTGTCACATAAATCCACATAGTCCTGGTATACAGCTGGTAGTTCAGGGACTGACATGGTTCCTTTAGGAACAGAGCAAGCTGAAACTTCTGGACTCATCTGTTTCTCTGGAAAGTGTAATTCCTTGGTCTCCCAGTTAATGGTAGGGTTCTGAGCCTGCAGCCATGGTAGCCCTAGAATAATGGGAAAGTGGGGAGAAGAGATAAGCATAAAGGACAGTTTCTCTTGATGATCTTTACCCATAAGGACCCTTAAAGGCTCCGTTTCCTGATCCACTGGTCCAGAGGTCAGCAGGGAGCCATCCACAGTTTCCATCTGTAATGGAGTAGCCTTCTTCACTGAACGTATCCCCTGTTTCAGAGCAAAGGAGACATCCATAAAATTCCCACTTGCCCCTGAGTCGATCATAGCAGAGCTAGACACCCAGACTGAGTTAACCCAGAGTTTGATGGAAAGGAAGCAATGAGAATTGTTTTTCCTACAACTCAGCTGGGACACCGCTGAGGAAACTTGAAAAATTGCAGCGTTTACACAGTCATCGTCCTCAGAAGTAACGGAGTTTAAGTCCGAGAAATCAAGATCTGTTGCTGCAGATCTCTCTGGAGCCTGAGGCTCGGACCTGACAGATCTCCTCTCGCAACACTCACAGTGAATGAGTGCTGCAGTAGTCTTACGAGAACGGCTGGGACAGTTTATAATGAAGTGCCCTGACTTACCACAATAGAAACATAGATTTTCCTTAAAACGATGTTCCTTGCGTGCATCACTAACCCGTCTTTGTAAAGAGTCTACCTGCATGGGTTCAGGTTCAGGTTCCCGTGTGATCCTACTCAAAGGTTCCTTAGCTGGGGAGGAAGGTAGGAAAAGGTTAGTGCGATTGCTTTCGAACCATCTCTCTTGCCTGCGTTCAGTCAGGCGAGCATCAATACGGATGCAGTAGTTAATAAAGTCACCTAACGCAGTGGCAGGGTCGGCACGAGCAAGTTCATCCTTAATTAGTGGAGACAACCCCTTTCGAAAAATAGATTTTTTGGCGGAACTGTCCCAGGTGGTATCAAGGGCCCATCTCCTGAAATCCAAGGCATATTCGGCTACCGAGTGCTTACCTTGGCGCAAAGTTAACATGGCTGCTTCAGCTGTTGCACCTCGATTGGGGTCATCAAACACCTGCCCCATGGCTGAAATGAAAGCATCAAGATGATCCAAACATTCATCCTCAGTCTCAATCAGAGGGTTTGCCCACATCAAAGCCTTGTTGGTAAGTAACATAATTATAGTAAGCACTTTAGATCGTTCAGTGGGAAATTGTGAAGAATGTGCAGAAAAAAAACAGATTGCATTGGTTAATAAATCCCCTGAATTTTTCACGTTCACCGCCAAAACGAAAAGGGGGCAACTTGGGAATCCCAGAACTTGGGGCTACGGCAGGAGCCTGGACTCGCTCCTCTAGAACCTCAATCCTGGCTCGCAAATCCTGGGCAGTCTGTCCAAACACTTGCAAATTGTGATTAGTGAGATCCTGTAGGTTTGTAAAACGGGTTTTTATAGTCTGTAAATCTGCAAGGATATTATCAGTCACTCCGCAAAGTTCCTTTATGCGGGCCTCCATTTTCCAGATCTTTTAAGACAGGAGTACTGGAAGGAGAGGAGAAAAGGAAAAAAAAACAATAGTGTTTACCTGTGGTAACACTGCAAAGAGAAAAAAAAATTAAGGGAACTGCTCACCTGGAATGGTTGTGAGAAGTCACAACCACTATCATCACAGAAAGTTCAACCGGACATCTGATATCCACAGTTACAGCAGACACAAAAGAGGGAAGAGAAAAAAAAACAATAATGTTTACCCGTGGTAACACTGCAGAAAAAAAAAACTTAAGGGAATTGCTCACCTGGAATGGTTGTGAGAAGTCACAACCACTGTCATCACAGAAAGTACAACTGGACGTCTGATATCCACAGTTACAGCAGACACAGCCTTCCCAGACCCAGCAGACACTAACGTTTTGGCTTCTGAATCTTGTAATGTATGTAGTACAGTTCATATAGCGTCTTGTGCTTGGGTGCGATGAAAATACATGAAACACAGGTTTGATATAGAAGGTCTTGTATTACTTCATACAAGTGGCACAAATAGTCACACAGTTTGCAGATACAGAAGCAGGAGACACAGCAGGCCAGAGTAACTTAAGCTCAGCAATCACTCTCCACAACAGGTTCAGGATCTTCTTCTCTGTTACCGTAAGTCCATGCAAACGTGGATCTTTCAAAGAGCAGGGTTCCAGAGTCCACAAGTGTTCAGAGTTCCTCAGTAGGAATAGCTGGAGTACATAGTCCAAGGCTTCCAGGAGTCAGGTCACAGGTTCACTGCAGGCTAGATTCAGAAGCACTGATTGCTCAGCTGTGGCTGCTTAAGAAGCAAGAGGGAGAGAATCAGGGCGGGAACATGAAAGCTGAAAACTCCATATTGACTGAGGGCAAGATAGCTGCAGCAAGACAGAAAGCAAAATGGCTGACGGAAAAACTGAGTTTCAAGAACATATACAAAGAACCTTACACCATCTGTGATTGGGTCCAACCTACTTCATTAAAGGCTCTTCAGAGATTTTTGGGTTTTGCCAATTTTTATCGTAAATTTATTGGTAATTTCTCGGTTATTGTTAAACCATTAACTGATCTGACCAGAAAGGGTTCTGATGTGGTGAATTGGCCTCCTGAGGCAGTCTCTGCGTTTCAGGAACTTAAGCAGAGATTCACTTCTGCTCCTGTTCTACGGCAGCCTGATGTTTCTCTGCCATTTCAGGTGGAGGTTGATGCCTCTGAAATTGGGGCAGGTGCCGTTTTGTCCCAGAAAGATCCAGAGACCTCTAAAAGTAACCCTTGTGCCTTTTTCTCTCGAAAATTTTCTCCTACTGAACGTAATTATGACGTGGGTAATCGGGAGTTATTGGCCATGAAGTGGGCTTTTGAAGAGTGAAGACATTGGCTGGAGGAAGCCAAACATCAGCTGGTGGTCCTTACGGACCATAAGAATCTGGTCTATCTGGAATCTGCCAAGCGACTCAATCCTAGACAGGCCAGGTGGGCCTTGTTTTTCACACGTTTTAATTTTGTGGTTTCCTTTCTTCCTGGCACTAAGAATGTTAAGGCGGATGCCCTCTCGAGGAGTTTCCTTGCGGACTCTCCTGAGTTATCTGATCCTTCTGTTATTTTGAAAGAGGGTGTAGTTCTTTCCGCCATCTCGCCCAATTTGAGACTTGCTCTGGAGGGGTGTCAGGAGGATAGGCCCGAGTGCTGCCCTGTTGGAAAATTGTTTGTCCCGGACCAGTGGAAAAAGAGTGTGATGTCTGAGATTCATTGTTCCGCATTGGCTGGGCATCCCGGAATTTTTGGTACCAGAGACTTGGTTAGTCGGTCCTTTTGGTGGCCTACCTTGTCTCGTGATGTCAGGGAATTTGTGCAGTCCTGCGGGACTTGCTCTCGCTCCAAGCCTTGCTCTCGCTCTAGTGGTTTGTTGATGCCATTGCCTGTGCCCAAGAGACCATGGACCCATATCTCTATGGATTTCATTTCCGACCTTCCTGTTTCTCAGAGAATGACCACCATCTGGGTAATTTGTGATAGGTTTTCCAAAATGATACATCTTGTGCCATTACCTAAGTTGCCTTCCTCCTCTAAATTGGTGCCTTTGTTCCTTCAGCACATGGTTCGGTTACATGGCATTCCGGAGAACATTGTGTCTGACAGAGGAGTCCAGTTTGTTTCCAGATTTTGGAGGACTTTTTGTTCTAAACTGGGTGTTCAATTGTCTTTCTCCTCGGCATTTCATCCTCAGACCAATGGTCAAACTGAGAGAACAAACCAGACATTGGAGACTTATCTTAGATGCTTTGTGTCTGCTGATCAGGATGACTGGGTCTCTTTTTTACCTTTGGCTGAGTTTGCTCTTAATAATAGGGCTAGCTCTGCCACTTTGATGTCTCCGTTTTTCTGTAATTCTGGGTTTCACCCTCGATTTTCTTCAGGACAGACGGCTTCTGTCTGTCCAGGTGTTGACTCTGTTGTGGAGCGTATGCAACAGATTTGGGACCAGGTAGTGGAGAGGTTGTCCCTCTTTCAGGAGAAGGCCCAGCGGTTTGCTAACCGGCATAGGACTGATGGTCCTCGGTTTAAAGTGGGGGACTTGGTCTGGTTGTCCTCAAAGAATATTCCTATGAGAGTAGCATCTCCTAAATTTAAGCCTAGGTTCATTGGACCTTATAAGATCATTGAGATTCTTAATCCTGTTTCTTTTCGTTTGCTTCTTCCAGGGACATTTAAGATCCATAACGTGTTCCACAAGTCCTTGTTGAAGAGGTTTGTTGAGCCAGTGGTTCCTGCTGCTGTGCCTCCTGACCTGTTTTGGTTGAGGGCAATCTGGAGTATGTGGTTGAGAAAATATTAGATTCTCGTTTTTCTAGACGGAAACTCCAGTATTTGGTTAAGTGGAGAGGTTATGGTCAGGAAGACAATTCTTGGGTGTTTGCTTCGGACATCCATGCTAGGAGACTCATCCGTGCGTATCATAGAACTCATCCTGACCGACCTGGTTGCTCAAATGAGGGTTCGGTGACCCCTCCTCAAGAGGGGGGTACTGTTGTGAATGGGTTTGAGATGAGTTCTGAGCAGAGACTCCCTCTGGTGGTTACAAGCGGTGCTGGTCTGTTCAGTGAAGATTGTGAGGACTGGGAATCAGGTGTTACTGACTGGTCTTATATAAGGGAGTCACTTTCCCATCAGGGTTGCCGGTGATCAATTGTTCTGGTCTGAATCCTTTATTCCAGTTTCCCTTGTAGCCTGCTGTGTCGTGTCTGCATCTCCTGCTAACAGATAATACATTTTCTTCTTTTGTGTTTGTGCTATATTTTTGCATTTTGTCCTGCACTTCTGTGGGGGCCTTCGGGGTCCCCTCCGGGGGCTTCTGCCCTCTCAGTTTTGTTCAGCCACTGATGTTTGTACTTTTGCTTTTTCCAGTTTTTTCAGTGGCTGCTGTTTTGATTTTTTTACACCAGAGAACTAATTTAGGTGGTAGAGGTCGTGTGATCTCAGGTATTTTTGAAATTAGTAGAGTTGGCGCTTTTCAGGGTTTTCTGGGATTGCAGTAAGTACCCTTCCTATCCTTTTTCTATTTAGTTAGTTTGGGCCCCAGCGTTTGCTCATACTATTTTCTTTCTGTGTCAGTATTTCATCTTGTCTAACCGCCATTACATGTTTGGGGGCTTTCTAATATCTTTGGGGTTCTGCTCCGGGGCAGATAGCTTTCCTATATCTATCTTTAGGTGTAGTTAGTTTCTCAGGCTGTGACGAGGCGTCTAGGACCAACGTAGGAACGCTCCACGGCTGCCTCTAGTTGTGGTGGTTAGTCAGGGTACTGCAATCTCATAGATTCCAACTGCTCTGGTGTATTTCCTTTTTTACCTGCACTCCTCAGCTACCGAAACATAACACTGGTCCTTGGTTGTGCCATTGGCTCTGTTCCTTCTGCTGCCCCTCCGGGTTCCAGCACAGTCAGCTGGTCCTCGTTAGTTCCATTGGCTCTTGTACCTTATGCTACCCATCCGGGTTCCAGTACCGTCAGCTGGTTCTCGGCAGTGTCTTTGGCATGGGTACTCCCTCCAGCCCAGCCAGGCTACAGCACGCCAGCTGTTTCCGGGCAGTGTCAACGTCACTTTGCCTCCAATACGTTGTCCTGTCGTGTTGCGGTCAGGTTAGCTGACTCTATGGTGCCTGCAGTTTAGGTGCCTCCTATGTGGGCTGCGGGATATGGAACTAAAGGCTGTTTCCGTAGTGCCAATAGGACAAGCACCCCCTGTAGGATACTGGGATTCGGTAACTGCGGCCGGCTCGCGGCCTTGCAACTTTATTTTTCTTGGGTACCTTCTGCTACCCATCTAGGTTCCAGTACCGTCAGCTGGTTTTCAGCAGTGTCTTTAGCCTAGGTGCCTCCATTTGCTGGTCCTTGTTGTACCATTGGCTCTGTTCCTTCTGCTGCCCCTCCGGGTTCCAGCACAGTCAGCTGGTCCTCGTTAGTTCCATTGGCTCTTGTACCTTATGCTACCCATCCGGGTTCCAGTACCGTCAGCTGGTTCTCGGCAGTGCCTTTGGCCTAGGTGCCTCCATCTCGGTATCCGAGTTCCAGCAACGTCTGCTGGTCCTTGGTAGTGCTTTCTAGCTCAGGTACCTCCTGCTTAGTAACCGTGTCCCAGTACCGTCAGCTGGTCCTCGGTTGTGCCATTGGCTCTTGTTCCTTCTGCTGCCCCTCCGGGTTCCAGCACAGTCAGCTGGTCCTCGTTAGTTCCATTGGCTCTTGTGCCTTATGCTACCCATCCGGGTTCCAGTACCGTCAGCTGGTCCACGGTAGTGCCATTGGCTCTTGTTCCTTCTACTACCCATCCGGGTTCCAGGACAGTCAGCTGGTTCTCGGCAGTTACTCAGCCTTCTTGTACTTTCTGCTACATTTCCAAGTTGAAGATTTTTTAAATGGTTTTTGGTAATCACTCTGGATCTCCCTGACGACGACCCCGAAGACGATGACCCTGAAGACGACCCCAAAGACGATGACCATGAAGACGACGAGCTTGAACACCACCCCAAAGAAGACCAAAAAGATTACCTAGAAGAAGATGACCAAGAGGACAAAGAACATGAAGACAACCACCAAGATACAGAACAAGAGACAGAAGACCAAGAAGCAGAAGAACAAAAAGCAGAAGAACAAAAAGCAGAAGAACATTAACCCTGCTGTTCTGTTCGGGTTTACTATACATGTTCATTTTTGACCCGAACCTATCAAAATGTTGTTTTGAGCCACTGAAAAGTTCTTTTTGAATACCTGTTGCATTATTATACTGTGTGTGATCATAGTTGTTCATTATCAAAGAAAAATTGAATAAAAAACTTAATTTTTTTAAATTTTGTGTTGATTAATGTAAAACAGCCTAATTGCATTTTACACCAAAGTAAACAAACTTGTGCTTAAATAATCAACTATATCTTTTACAACAACATCAACAACAAGTTTAGGTAACTATTAGTACAACTAACTTAAAACTAAAATAAATTTTAACAGTATAAAAGCATTTTGAAAAAAAATAGTGAAAAAAATAAAAATTTCAGTTTTTTTCAAAAAAAGGTTTCTACTAATCTATTTTTTTTCAATCCATGTTTTCGCATCATTTTTGCAAAACTTCAACAGTCATAAATACCACGGGTACCATGTATTCAAGCTGTGAGGTAAACTCTGTGTGCAGCTCCAGACTCCAGCTCCTCTCTCCAACAGCCTTGGAATGTCTGACTGAACTACTATACTGACAAGATAAGGGCGGAGACACACAGGCACCTTCTGCAAGGCTAAGATAACACACAACAAAATACATTCTCATTAGCTTGTCAGTTCACAAGGAAAAGAAACTATTTTCTTTTGCAATCTTGAAAACTGAATTGATTTATTTGTAGAGGAACAGCAGGTATGTAGATACAGCAATAAAAATTGTACTGAAAGACAATGCGTATGGTTTGTACTGAAATCATTTGTATACATGTATCCATCCATTTATGTCCATCTGTGCACCTAAAGCAACTAGATAACTTGATAAACAATAGTAGATGCAATAAGTAGTCTCAAAATAAACTAAAAATCCTTTGTTTTACTCAAAAAATGGCTGTAGATTAGTATAAAAGGCTAACGGGTCATTTTTGACCCGAACATAACAAGTGTATAAAAAACTGTAAAGTAAAGCACCGAAAAAAAAATAAAGTACCCTTAGTATGAACCCCGTAAATTAGGAAAATAGAAGGAACCACAAGTTTCAAAATCAAAAAATGAATGAATAAAATAATATCTAATTTCCAAAACGGGTCATTTTTGACCCGAACAGAACAGCAGGGTTAAGCATAAGACAAAAAATCAGAGTAAAAGATATGCTCTAAAATATAAGCAGAAGAAGACTAAGCAGTGTATGGGGGTGAGTCCGTTCCTCCTCGTGGTGCCCCTGGAAAATGCCTGCTGCTTCAGGCCAAACTGAACGCGGACAAATCCTGTTGTAAATCTTTGTGACAGCAAGAACGGAAGTGTAATCTTCAAACTTTTATAGATAACAACTACAGGAATGCCTGTCACAAATAAGAATATGATGAAGAAGATGAATAGGAAGAAGATGAAGAAGTAGAATTTGAAGAAGAATAGTTGAAGAAGAAGAATATGAAGAATGTAAAAAAAAGAATAAGAGGAAGAAGGTGAAGAAGAAGAAGATAAATAAGGTGAAGAAGAAGTTGATGAAAAAGATGCTGCTGCTGAGGATCATGAAGGAGAAAGTGTGGGAGAAGTAAAAAAGAAGGTGAAGAGCATGGAAGTAGTGAAACATACATATGTGCCAAAATAGAAAAAAGATTAACAACATAGTCAATTTCTTTGTAACTCCGAACATCTTAAAAAAAAATAAAAAATATTCCTGCTATTCCATTTGATTGGGCTAAACCTCTATGCCTTTAATGTCTCCTCCATCTCCCCCAATACATTCTACATTATTCTTAGTTGTTTTCCTTCATGTACAATTAACCTACAAGGAAAGAAAGGGTTTTTTTTAATTCCGATATTTATGTCCCATTGACTTGCATTGGTTACCGGTATCGGAATCGGCGATATCCGATACTTTTTGAGTATCGGTCCAATCCGATCTGATATTTCCAAATATCGGAAAGTATCGCTCAACACTACATTCATAAAGTAAAAGTGAGACACGTTGTAAATATTGTATTGGCAGAAATACATTGTTAAATCCACACTAATGTAGAAGAATTCTTATATAGCAGTGATTTTCCAATATTGTATGTTCATAATAAATATAAAAATTGATTGTGCACACATTTTAGTACTCTATTCATAATCTCTGCTTCTACGTAGATTTACATTAAAGAAGAAAATCAGTCTGGCACTTCCAAATCGTGGGAGGGAACTTTGTTTGCATAACATGTGAAATGATGATTGTACATCAGTGACACATTCACATCTGCGTATATAAAGACTTACAAAGAGTGCTTATTTCAACACTAGAGGAATAGAGAATCAGTAATCTGATGTTGCAAGCATCTGCATAGCACAGGTTGAACATTACTTACATCCCAGGACTACTGCTTTACCTTGCACAACCAGGTTTACAAAGCTTGTCTTTTAAGGATTCTTGAAAATGATTCTCTGTGACTGCAAGCGAAACAGATCTATTCACAGGCTTCTGTTTTTGGCACTTTTGGCATTGTCTGGCACCATGTTGATTAAATATATGCCTACTCCATGCACACTCGAAGACCTAGAAGATAAAGTGAGCAATGCAAGGAAACAGTACTGCAGACATGGACTTTATGATGTACTTAGCCTAAGACCTCGAGATCAAGGTGAGCTTAATTGTTCAAAGATTATTAAAGGGATTCTGATGCTATTAATCAGGGGCTACAACTGAATGCAGCCTTAAAAGGAAAATTCAATGATTTAAAGGAGAAGGATTACATAAACATAACTCACGACTGCCAACACTTTAAAGCTTTCAGAAGATATATCACTATTCCTATAAGTAAAGAAGAAGAGGAATTTCCTATTGCATATTCCATGGTAGTACATGATAAAATTGATATGTTTGAACGACTTTTAAGAGCCATTTATGCCCCTCAAAATATTTATTGCGTCCATGTGGATGACAAGTCAACAGAACAGTTCAAGGCTGCTGTGAAATCCATCATCTCTTGCTTTGATAATGTGTTTGTGGCATCCAAACTGGTGAGGGTGGTCTATGCATCATGGTCAAGAGTACAGGCTGATATTAACTGTATGGAGGATCTGCTGAAAAGCAATGTTTCATGGAAGTACTTTCTGAATACTTGTGGGACAGACTTCCCATTGAAGACAAATGCTGAGATTGTTAGAACTCTCAAAACTTTAAATGGACAAAATAGTATGGAATCTGAGAAGCCATCACAAGCCAAACAGGGACGCTGGAAATATCATCATGAAGTTCAAGGTGATCATATTTCTGCGACCGGTTCTGAAAAATTACCCCCACCAATTAAGACCCCCATGTTTACAGGAAATGCCTATATTGTGGCATCCAGTGACTTTGTAAAGTACATATTTGAAGACCCACAGACACAAAAACTAATAGACTGGGTCAAAGATACTTATAGTCCAGATGAACATCTCTGGGCTACATTAAACAGAATGCCAGGTGTTCCAGGCTCATCTCCTCATAATGACAAATATGAACTTTCAGACATGAATGCAATGGCTAGAATGGTAAAATGGTCATACAACGATGGAGAATTACATAATGGAGCTGCCTACCCTCCTTGTACAGGAACCTATAGAAGGGCTGTATGTGTATATGGTGCAGGAGATCTGAGCTGGATACTTAAGCAACATCATTTTCTGGCCAACAAATTTGACCCCGAAGTAGATAACATTGCTATATTCTGCATGGAGGAGTATTTAAGACATAAAACAATTTTTAAAAGAGATTTATAATGTTCACGCAAGTGTAAAGGTAAATTATTTCATAGCCCACAATGCTGTAATCTTGAATACATTATTCACCTGTTTTTATGGTGTACGATCTAATGATCTAACAATACTACTTGTTTGTCTTGTTTTCTGTAAAAAAAAAATAGGCAATATCATGTATCACATAATAGCAATATTTTTTATTTATACAGTGTCAAGTTTTTTGCTGCACCAGAAACACAAATACAGCACATTATCTTTATAACTGTATAAAAACCATGTCTAATTCTGTCTGACTCTGGTGATGATATTTCCCATATACTACGTATTCCCTGAACTACTACTACAATGATCTTTACATATTAAGAGACATTTTTAAATATTTTCATTTTGATGGAAGATTTTCTTGTGTGTTTGGATTCAATATCTTTAATAAACAATATTTATTTTCAGTATAGATCAATTGATGTTTGTTATTAATTAAAATAACTTCCTCTCCCTAATATCAGATATACATGACCTGAAATGAAGCATGTCTAAAAAGAAGTCATAACAAATGCAATAACTGTTCAATGGAGAGGGGTGTTTTGCTAAGAAGATGATATCTCCTATCCACAAGTTAGTCAATAACTTCTAGATTAATAGGAGTCCCTGATCGATTGGCAACACAGGGACATCTGTTCCTCTTTTGAAAGAAGTGGCAGTGAGTTGCTATTCTATACATTCTCTGAGACTGGCAGAGATAGCTGAACATTGTGACTTATGAGGGCAGTCCCATAGAGAATTAATGGAGAGGAGTATGAGCAGGGCCGGCGTCAGAACCTGGTGCACCCGGGCAAGTGCTGGGGCCCTGAGCAGGTGGGGGGGCCCACTCGCCTTCAGAGATATTGGCGTACTATGAGGGGCCCTGTGCCAGTGCCGGCGCCCATGAGTGGGCCCCCCCTGCTTGCTCAGGGCACCAGCACTTGCAATACTTACCTCTCCTTGCTCCATCGCTGTGACGTCTTCCATGTTTCCTGACAGTGACATTCAGGTCAGAGAGCGCGATGACTTACGTCTGTGCGCCCTCTGCCTGAACAGTCACAGAGCAGAGAGCTGGAAGATGGCGACACTGAGGAGTCCAGAGTAGAGCAGTGCCCAGCGAGGAGAGGTATTTCATTTTTTTTAATGTTTGGAGCAATATATGATATAGGAAAGATGTGTATCTTCGTACCGTGTTAGCCAGTAGATAGAAAAATATTTAGACTTGAGAGTCCTCAGTGGTTGATACCTTTTAATGGCTAACTGAAAAGATGGTAACAAATTGCAAGCTTTCGAGACTACTCCGGTCTCTTCATCAGGCAAAGACTAAAACAAAAACTGAAGAATCACATATATATATATACACAAGAGGACACAGGAATAGTGCAATAGGTAAGACAAGTGACGTGAAGCAGAACTGTCATTATGGCAGAGGAATGAACATAAATATTGGAACAGATCATAGATAAGGAGAGAGTTTTATTACCCTCTGATTGGGGTCTGGTGTTGTGTTTTGATGCCCCTAGAAGGTCAGAGACGCAGATTCCTTAATTGATATAGAATGACATGAATCCATGTGACACGTTCATTCCAGCACTAAAGTGTCAAAGGTCATCATAAGTTTGTATTCCCAAACCTTTCTATCTTTCTCAGATTTGAAGTTAGATTTTAATACCAGTAATTCCATATCCATTATGCTATGACCGGGCATACAAAAGTGTTTTGCCACAGGTAAATCCATTCTTTTTTCTCTTATCGTGTGGCGATGAGAATTCATCCTTGTTCTCAGTTTTTGCCCGGTCTCCCCCACATACAGACCCCCAGTTGGACATTTAGTACATATAATTAGGTACACCACATTAGATGTGATGCAGCTGAAAGTACCTGGATCTTGTAGTCCTGATGGGAGTTGGGTATCTTTATCTTGTCCGTGGTCATTATAGATGCACATGTTTTACACTTCTTCTGTTTGCAAGGAAAGGTTCCTGCAGCTGTTGGGGAGGACAGGGAGCTTCTGACAATGATGCTTCTTAGATTTGGGGGCTGCCTAAAACATAGTAGTGGGGGGTCTGGAAATATGGATTGTAATCGGGCATCTTTTTGTAGTAAAGGTTGTAGTTTCCGTGCAGCTCCCCTTAGCATCTCCAGATTTGGATTGTAGGTGACCACTAGAGGCACCCGGTTATTTTCTTCTTTAGTTTTGTAATGTAGCAGGTGATTCCTTGATATTCTGGTGGCTCTTGTAATTTGGTTTTCAATTGTTCTTGGATGGTAGCCCTGGTTCAAAAAAGTCTTTCTGAAGCGACCAAGGTGTTCATCTCTATCCATGGGGTTGGAACATATACGGTTGTATCTGATGGCTTGGCTGTAGACTATAGAGTTTTTTATGTGTTTTGGATGGAAACTGTCCCATTTAAGGTATGTTGGACGGTCGATTGGCTTCTGATACAGGGATGTCTCTATTTCATTGTTCTTTAGCTTAATGGTGGTGTCTAAAAAGTTAATTTCAGTGCTGGAGTAGTTGAGTGTTAAGTTGATGGTTGGATGAAATTGGTTGAACTGTTCATGGAACGTCTTTAGCTGTTGTTCAGACTCCGTCCAGATGATTAAAATGTCATCAATGTAGCGGTAGTAGGCCCGAGGCCTGATGGGACATGAGGACAAAAAGTCGCTTTCAAGCTTGGCCATGAAAAGATTTGCATACTGTGGAGCCATTTTACTTCCCATAGCTGTGCCAGTCTCCTGAAGATAGATCTTGTTGTCAAATTCAAAGTAATTGTGGGTGAGGATAAATTTTGTGAGTTTCACCACAGAATCAGCATCATTCCCGGTGTTTCCCATGAAGACTTTGCAGGCATTTAATCCATCCTAGTGTGGGATATTAGAGTACAAAGATTCCACGTCCATGGTGGCCAGGATGGTTCCTTCTGGTAGGGGACCTATTGCTGCTAGTTTATTCAGTAGGTCAGTTGTGTCCTGAATGTAGCTGGGTGTATCCTTTACCAGGGGTTTAAGAATGCCCTCTACCCATCCAGATACCTGCTCAGTAAGGGTGTCCACACATGAAATAATCGGCCTCCCTGGATTCCCAGCTTTGTGGATTTTGGGAAGCATGTAAAATGTCCCTGTTCTTGGACTTTCTGGTATCAGGTCATCAGCTCTTATGGATTTGTCAGACAGACAAGATACCAACTTGCTTAGTTCCTTGTAATAGTCCTGTGTAGGGTCCGACTCCAGTTTTCTGTAGTAGCGTGTGTCCGTAAGTTGTCTGTTTGCTTCCTTAATATAGTCTGATGTGTTCATCATGACTATTGCACCTCCCTTGTCAGCAGGTTTAATGATGATTTCTTTGTTGGTTTTCAGAGACTGTATGGCCTTTCTCTCCTGGGCACTGATGTTGGATGCTTGTCTCTTGTTGGTGGCTATGATGGTGGATTTTATCAAATGTCTGAATGAGTCTATATATTTATCCAAATGGGGGTTACGTCCAGGTGGAGGTGTCCAGTCTGACCTCTTCTTGGTTGTTGGGATCCCTTTTCCTTCAGTCCGAGTGTTTTCTGGATCTTCTGTATCATTGAAGTATTCCCTCAGGCGCAGTCTCCTGAAAAAATGTTCCATATCACTGCAGAGTTCGGTTTTATCCAGGGCCTTAGTAGGACAAATGAGAGTCCTCTAGAAAGCACGGCAAGCTCCACTTTGTTGGGTTTGTAATCTGAGAGATTGATGACACAGTTAGATGCTTTTGTGTCTGGAATGGAGTGGTTGTCAGAGTTGTCAGGTTTTGTTTTGTATCTGTTTGTATAGAGTCCGAATGGAGGCGCAATCTGTGTAGTTTCTTTTCCTTGTTATGAATCAGAAAGGTCCGTAGTTTGTTATAGTATTGTTGTAATTTTTGCTCTGTGCTTTCTGTAAGTGTTTTCCTCAGAGTTTCAAATTGCCCTTGGACTTTACTCCTTATGCTGTAGCAGACATGTAAAAGATGGTTCCTTAGTCTTTCAGAAGTCCTGTGACAAAGGTTTTGTGCATAATGGGTATTGTAGGTGTGAAGAATTGGGTTTGTAATCCAGAGTCCTTTGGGAATTAGATTCTCCTTTTTGCATTTAGATAAGAAAAAAATGTCGCTGTCCATTTGTGCGCGTTTCTTCAGAAGTGGTTTTAGTTCCATAAAGATGCGGTACACGGACAAGATAAAGATACCCAACTCCCATCAGGACTACAAGATCCCAGGTACTTTCAGCTGCATCACATCTAATGTGGTGTACCTAATTATATGTACTAAATGTCCAACTGGGGGTCTGTATGTGGGGGAGACCGGCAAAAACTGAGAACAAGGATGAATTCTCATCGCCACACGATAAGAGAAAAAAGAATGGATTTACCTGTGGCAAAACACTTTTGTATGCCCGGTCATAGCATAATGGATATGGAATTACTGGTATTAAAATCTAACTTCAAATCTGAGAAAGATAGAAAGGTTTGGGAATACAAACTTATGATGACCTTTGACACTCAGTGCTGGAATGAACGTGTCACATGGATTCATGTCATTCTATATCAATTAAGGAATCTGCGTCTCTGACCTTCTAGGGGCATCAAAACACAACACCAGACCCCAATCAGAGGGTAATAAAACTCTCTCCTTATCTATGATCTGTTCCAATATTTATGTTCATTCCTCTGCCATAATGACAGTTCTGCTTCACGTCACTTGTCTTACCTATTGCACTATTCCTGTGTCCTCTTGTGTATATATATATATGTGATTCTTCAGTTTTTGTTTTAGTCTTTGCCTGATGAAGAGACCGGAGTAGTCTCGAAAGCTTGCAATTTGTTACCATCTTTTCAGTTAGCCATTAAAAGGTATCAACCACTGAGGACTCTCGAGCAATATATGGGGAGCATTATAAACTGGAGCTTTATATATGGGGCCCATCATACACTGCAGCATTATAAATGGGGCCCATCATACACTGGAGCATCATCCATGGGGCCCATCATATACTGGAGCATCATATGGGGCCCATTATATATGGAGCATTATTTAGGCCCATCATACACTGGAGCATCATCCATGGGGCCCATTATATACTGGAGCATCATATGGGGCCCATTATATATGGAGCATTATGTAGGCCCATCATACACTAGAGCATTAGCCATGGGGCCCATCATACACTGGAGCATTATAAATAGGGCCCATCATAAACTGGAGCATCATATACGGGGCCAATTATACACTGGAGCATCATATGGGGCCCATTATATATGGAGCATTATATAGGCCCATCATACACTGGAGCATCATCCATGGGGCCCATCATACACTGGAGCATTATAAATGGGGCCCATCATACACTGAAGCATCATATACGGGGCCCATTATACACTGTAGAATCATATGGGGCCCATTATATATGGAGAATTATATAGGCCCATCATACACTGGAGCATCATCCATGGGGCCAATCATATACTGGAGCATCTTATGGGGCCCATTATATATGGAACATTATATAGGTCCATCATACACTGAAGCATCATCCATGGGGCCCATCATATACTAGAGCATCATATGGGGTGCATTATTTGTGGGGCATCATATAGGGTATGCAGCATCATATGGAGCACATATGGGCCCTATTCTGTATGGAGAATTATATGGAGCCCATTCTGTATGGAGCAATATATGGGGCCCATCATATACTGTATGGAGCTTTATATGCGACTCATTATACTGTATGGAGCAATATGTGGGGCTCATTATACTTTATGGGGACCATCCTATACTGTATGACACATTATATGGGGACCATCATATACTGGAGCATTATGTGGAGCTGATCATATACTGTATGGAATATTATATGGGACCAATTATGTATGGAGCAATATATGGGGCTCATTATTCTGTATGGCGCACTATGTGGTGGCCATAATACTGTATGGAGGAATATACTGTCCGGTTTTTGAGCTATTGTAGAATTTAAAATAGATATCAGTAATGTAATGTAAGAAGTGAAGTATTTGGCATTGAACTATACCTATATTTCTCTGCAATATCGGAGCATCATGAGTTGTGGTATGTGTTAAAGGTGCCCAATGAGACTCTTTGGCCCGGGGCCCACGAAAACCTGGAGCCAGTCCTGAGTATGAGTATGTTCAGTATATGCACTGCTACTCTATTCAGAAACAGGAGTCTTAGCGGTGTCATCCTTACCGATCTAGAAGTTATAGAAGTTAAAAATGCTATTAGCCTGCAGATATAGGGTGAATCTGCAGGCTAATGGTATTATGACACTGTGCTGTGCTGGCACTGACAGCCCCGTTGCCGGGAGGAAGCGAATGCTGTAACTGTGCCCCCAGAACTGACTGACAGCAAGATCAGTATTAGAGCCAGCTTTCAGTCAGTGACGGTGGCACAGTTATAGCCGCTGCTCTCTATATACAGAACTGTGACTGAAACCCGACTGGAGCCACCCCTGTGACTGGAAGGCAAATGCTGCCGGGGGAGTAAATTTCTTTTCTTTCCTTTAGCAGGACTCTCAGCGCGGGCGCCACACGGTGTCAGAATGCTGTTAATCTGCAGATTAACACCATATCTGCAAGCTCATAGCAATATTTTACAGGTTCCCTTTAATGTCTAACTTCTAGATAAGTGCGGATCTCTTCTTTTGGGAAATCTCTTTTAAGTAATAGCTCAAGTAAAATTCAGTTTTAGAACATCAGTATACAGTCCCTGACAGAAGTTATGTCGTTTATCCATGTTATGTAAATCAAAGCTTATAACCTGACGTTAAATTCATCCATTGGTTTTATAAATTACTCTTTTGAAAGCTGAAACCCTCCCAAATTTGGTTTAGGTTAAGAAAATAAATTGGCATCAAATATTGATCATTTAATGAACACAGAATGGTCAGGTTTTGGCAAGACAAAAGTTTTGTCACCTGGTCATATAATGCACCCAATCCTAGTTTACATCCTCACCAGTGCTCAGTAAATGATCGGTTAATTAGTGGGTGTGTATAAAAAGAAACGCAGCACCCCAGACCTTTACTTGAACTGTAACTTGAGCTCTGACAAGATGCCAAAAATCCACCCTGCGACCAAATCCTTGATTATCAAGAGGCTGAAGACCAGATCCACTGCAGAGGTGGCTGGCACCTTTGGTGTGTCTCAGCATCAAGTACAAAGAATTAAAAAAAGATATGAAGAGACTGGAGATGGGTTTGACAAGCCCAGGTCCGGCAGACCCCGCAAAACAACTGCTCAGGAGGAACATTGTTTGTTAGAAAATCCAAAGCAAGCCCCTCTTCCACCGCAGCAGAGCTCCAACAGGCCTGGTCACCTCAAGTCCCTGTGTCAACTAGAACAGTTTGTAGGATTCTGTCTTGAAATGGGCTCCATGGTCGATTCAGTGCCCAGAAGCCAGCACTAAACAAAAAGGCAAATAAAAAACCATGTGGCATTTGCAAAGTCCCACAGCCTGTTAAACAGATGGACGCTGGAAAAGTGGCAGAAGGTGGATTTCTCTGATAAATCTCCAGTAGAATTACACCACAGCCGCCGCAAATACTGCAGGAGACCTACTGGAGCCCATATGGATCCAAAATACACCCAGAAAAAATTAAAGTTAAATTTGGTGGTGGAAAGAACATGGTCTGGGGTTAAATTCAGTATGGGGTGTGCAAAACATTTGCAAGGTGGAAGGCAATTTCAATAGCCTAAAATATCAAGAAGTATTAGCTATCTCTTACATTCCAAATCATAAAAGGGGTCAAATTTTGCAGCAGGATGGTGCTCCATCACATACATCCATCTCTAGAACAAAGTTCCTCCAGGCAAAAAAGATCAAGGTGCTCAATGACTGGCCAGCCTAATCACCAGACATGAACATAATTGAGCATGTTTGGGGTAGGATGAAAGAGGAAGCTTGGAAGACAAAACCAAAGAATCTAGATGAACTCTGGGAGGCATGTAAGACTGCATTCTTTACTATTCCTGATGACTTCATTAATAAATTGTATGAATCATTGTTGAACCGCATGGATGCAGTCCTTCAAACTCATGGAAGTCACACAAAATATTAAATATGACTCTAATAGCACCACAACTTCATTCACCAATGTTATGCAACATATATTTGTATTTTAAGATAATTATTTGTTTGAATATCACATTACTTTCTGTGGGCGACAAAACTTTTGTCTTGCCAAAATCTGACCATTCTATGTTCATTAAATGATCAATATCAATGATGCCAATTTATTTTCTTAACCTAAACCAAATTTGGGAAGGTTTCAGCTTTCAAAAGAGTAATTTATAAAACCAATGGATGAATTTAGCGTCAGGTTATAAGCTTTGATTTACATAACATACCGTATATACTCATGTATAAGCCGAGATTTTCAGCACCTTTTTTTGTGCTGAAAATGCCCCCTCGGCTTATACATGAGTCATAGGGCAGAAACCAGCAGGGGAGGGGATGCGGCGGCAGGAGCCGGTGGCTGGGACATCATACTCACCCTCCCCGTGCCATCGCTGAACGTCCCTGCAATCCTGCGTTCTCCCCGGCTTCCTGCAGCTCTCCCCGGCTTCCTGCAGCTCTCCTGCGCTGAGCGGTGACGTAATACCCGCTCATTAAGGTCATGTAATATGGACGCGATGCCACTCCCATGGGCGTGGCCTCCATATTCATGGCCTTAATGAGCGGTATTACGTCACCGCTCAGCGCTGGAGAGCTGCAGGAAGCCGGGGAGAACGCAGGATTGCCGGCCGGGACGTTCAGCGATGGCACGGGGAGGGTGAGTATGATGGAGGAGGATGGGGGAGCATGGAGGAGGACAAGGAGCATGGAGCAGGATGGGGGGGAGGACGGAGAGCACGGAGCAGAACGGGGGAGGACAGAGAGCACGGAGCAGAACGGGGAAGGACAGAGAGCACGGAGCAGAACTGGGGGAGGACGGAGAGCACGGAGCAGAACTGGGGAGGACGGAGAGCACGGAGCAGAACGGGGGAGGATGGAGAGCACAGAGCAGAACTGGGGAGGACGGAGAGCACGGAGCAGGACGGGGGAGGACAGAGAGCACGGAGCAGAACGGGGGGAGGACGGAGAGCATGGAGCAGAACTGGGGAGGACGGAGAGCACGGAGCAGAACAGGGGGAGGACGGAGAGCACGGAGCAGAACTGGGGAGGACGGAGAGCACGGAGCAGGACGGGGAGGACGGAGAGCATGGAGCAGGACGGGGGAGGACGGAGAGCACGGAACAGAACGGGGGAGGACGGAGAGCACGGAACAGAATGGGGGAGGACGGAGAGCACGGAGCAGGACGGGGGTGGGCACAGAGGAGAATGGGGGAGTGCAGAGCTGGATGGGGGAGCACGGAGCAGGACGGGGAGGATGGAAAGCACGAGCAGGACAGGATAATGGAGCAGGAGGAGGGGAGCACAGAGGAGAATGGGGACGCACAGAGCTGGATGGGGGAGCACAGAGCAGGACGGCAACTTATACACCCGGCTTATACGCGAGTCAATAATTTGATTTACATAACATACCGTATATACACATGTATAAGCCGAGATTTTCAGCACCTTTTTTTGTGCTGAAAATGCCCCCTCGGCTTATACATGAGTCATAGGGCAGAAACCAGCGGGGAGGGGATGCGGCGGCAGGAGCCGGTGGCTGGGACATCATACTCACCCTCCCCGTGCCATCGCTGAACGTCCCTGCAATCCTGCGTTCTCCCCGGCTTCCTGCAGCTCTCCCCGACTTCCTGCAGCTCTCCTGCGCTGAGCGGTGATGTAATACCCGCTCATTAAGGTCATGTAATATGGACGCGATGCCACTCCCATGGGCGTGGCCTCCATATTCATGGCCTTAATGAGCGGTATTACATCACCGCTCACTGAGCGCGAACCCGGAGAGCTGCAGGAAGCCGGGGAGAAGCAGATTGCCGGCCGGCGTTCAGCGATGACGGAGGGATATGATGGAGGCATGGGGGAGCAATGGAGGGAGGAATGAGCATGAGCAGGACGGGGGGAGGACAGGGAGAGGCACAGAGCAGAACGGGGGGAGGACGGAGAGCACGCAACGGAGACAGAGCCGGAGAAACGGACGGAAAGCACGGAGCAGAACGGGGAGGACGGAGAGCACGGAGCAGAACTGGGGGAGGACGGAGAGCACGGAGCAGAACGGGGGGAGGACGGAGAGCACGGAGCAGAACTAAGAGGACGGAGAGCACGGAGCAGGACGGGGGGAGGACAGAGAGCACGGAGCAGAACGGGGAGGACGGAGAGCATGGAGCAGAACTGGGGAGGACGGAGAGCACGGAGCAGAACGGGGGGAGGACAGAGAGCACGGAGCAGAACTCTGGAGGATGGAGAGCACGGAGCAGGACGGGGGAGGACAGAGAGCACGGAGCAGGACGGGGGGAGGACGGAGAGCACGGAGCAGGACGGGGGAGGACGGAGAGCACGGAACAGAATGGGGGAGGACGGAGAGCACGGAACAGAATGGGGGGAGGACGGAGAGCACGGAGCAGGACGGGGGTGGGCACAGAGGAGAATGGGGGAGTGCAGAGCTGGATGGGGGAGTACAGAGCAGGACAGGGAGGATGGAAAGCACGAGCAGGACAGGATAATGGAGCAGGAGGAGGGGAGCACAGAGGAGAATGGGGGCGCACAGAGCTGGATGGGGAGCACAGAGCAGGACGGCAACTTATACACCCGGCTTATACGCGAGTCAATAAGTTTTCCAAGTTTTTTGTGGCAAAATTAGGGGGTCGGCTTATACACAGGTCGGCTTATACATGAGTATATACGGTAACTTCTGTCAGGGACTGTACCTGCATATTTGAGTGGCATCTGGCACCAGCCTGTGCAATATATGTAATATATTATACATGGGGTTGGCAGTCCCCAAACACATTATTATAGACAGCCTAATGCTAAAATGTAGCTAGATCAATTTATTCTATAAGCCTTTGCTGAATGTGCATAAACTTCAACATCTGACTTTCTTTATTATTGGAATTGCCAGAAATAGGTTTTCTGACATAAATCAATGTCTTGTAAATTATTTTCCTTATTAAAAACTTCCAAGTTATAAAAGGATGCTTAAAACAGAGAAAAAAAATCCTTGACTAAAAATGTTAAAGTGTTTGGTAAAAAATCTTGTTCTACGATGACGAATCAATAGACTGTAAGGGTGTGAAGCACAGGAAGAGTCAGAAGGGTTTTACCTCCTCTGCTCCGTGTCCGGAACCATGAAGCTGTACAGCAGGTTTCCCGGGGGAGACTCTTTCAGACTGGGACAGGACGCTAGACAGGCTGAGGGCGGGAAAGCTAGGCACGCAGAGCGCAGTGCAGCATGTGCGGCAGACAGAGCAGGACACAGCTGCACGCAGGGGAGGAGAGAGAACTCCCTGCCAGAGAGCTAAGACAGGAGTACGGGACATACTTACTGCCGTGTGTGAGTACATGAATGCAGAGTCCCCAGTGATTAGAGCAAGACGCCCTTCTGACCATGCGGGGACTGAGACCCGCGCGCATTGTCACGGTGGCCATGGTGACAGGTCAGTGCCCCTGATTCCGGCAGATAGACTTGACAAAAGACTGAGTAACATTCCAGCAGAGAAGCTTAACAAAAGATTGAGCATTGTTCTGGGGGAGAGATTGTTAGTTTTGAAGCAGAGACTCAGAGCAGAGGAGACCCAGTTTGTCCCAGTGTCCCTCTGTCTTCCACCTTAACCCTGGAGATCCCGGTTACCATCCAACAGAGACTACAGCGTTCACAGAGACTACAGCGTTCACACAGACTACAAGTGCTGCTGCTGTCGGTGCCTACGCAGGAGAGGACGACCATTCGAGAGCAAAATTTCTTCAGACTGATAAGTTTCACGAAAACACCCGTTAATTACCGTTATTCTGCTCGACTGTTTGATTACTTGTACTAGTCCCCATATGCTGTTTAATACACTGTGTAAGCTTTTCAGGGGATATAGCTCCGGGATCGCCGTCTCGGGTAGACGGAGTGGCATAGACACAGTTCACTCACAGACAGCAATTCTGGTACAACTGGCCGCAACCAGCTTTATTGTAAGTCCACAGCAAACAAACATGAGCAAAACCAACTCATAAACCAAAATCCTAAGCCTCTCCGGCTACTCACTACACACAGATAGTTTCCCTCACTATCAGGGCCCAGACTCTACCAGCCTGGCCCAAAACAACACATATATTCAGTATTTACCAGCGTTTGGTTTCCCGGAGACTCCTGCAGTGTCTGGAGTCACATCCAGACTGAGAGAGCTCAATGTCTGTGTTCTCAGCCACCTACTTCTGGCTGCCTAATTAAAACCTGAGTGGCTTCAGGTTTGAGCTGCAAGCCTATACTGAATGCAAGGTGTAGTGAACTTTCTCCACCACTAGGTTTACCAAGCCATACATTTCCCTTATGCCAGTCAGCTAAGTACCTAGGCGAGATGTACACCCCATCCAATACATACCCCTTCACTGTCTCACATATCCCCCCCCTCTTCTCCAGACCGGAGGGCTGGTCATCAATCCTAAAGAGACAGTGAACTCTGGACACGGCATCGGTACTACCCTGTAACCTCCCAGGCCTATGCTCTCTGCGGGCTTCGGGTATCCTGCACGGTTTCAGCTTGACCTTATTGCCGGGCTCAGTCTCGGTATAGTGCCAGAGAAGTACGACCAGGCAAGTCAGAACACCTCTGCTGATTCTTCCTCAGAAACTCTCGTACTTCCTGTTTTTGGTGCAACTGACAACTTGTCACCAACTATCACAGGAGGTATAGGGGGTTTTACACCTTTATCTAATTCCCCAACGGCTACCAATGACTCTCTGTCATCCTGGGTCTTGTCCATCCCCAGGTGCCCACCAAGCACGTGGCTATGTGACAACCCCAGCACCATGCTTCTATATGGCTTAGGTACCAGGAGCTGACTCACGACCTCTCCCTGGACTTCAGTGACCTCACACAGTAGGTATCGTTCATGGCAACATGAGGAAACCTCTCCTCAGAACAAAGGTCCTGGGGAACCTCATTTAGAACAGCTATATTTTCCTGGGCCGTTTTAAGAGTGAGGTCTCGCAACTGCTCACTCCCAAAATTGTCACGGGACACAGGTAGGTCAGGGACATTCGGTTCCTGAGAACCACTATCCTCGTCTCCCAACATCACCTGAAAAGGAAATTCATCTTTATCACGGTCATCATCATTATCAGTATCATCATCATTATCAGTATCATCATCATGATCATCATCATTATCATTATCAGTATCATCATCATCATTATCAATATCATCATCATTATCAGTATCATCATCATTATCATTATCATCATCATTATCATGATCATCATCATTATCATTATCACGATCATCATCATTATCATTATCATGGTCATCATCATTATCATTATCATGGTCATCATCATTATCATGATCATGGTCATCATCATTATCATGATCATCATCATTATCATGATCATCATCATTATTATTATCACGATCATCACATAAATTTAACGGCCCACTAGCATTGTGTTCCGCCCCTCTGGACCGCGCAACCTCCATAGTAGCTTCATCACACTGTCCAGTAGAATCATCTTTCCCCCAGAGATTGGGGACCAAGTCACTACCCAATATGACAGGGTGCACCAGGTTCTTCACTACCCCACTTCACACGAGACCTCCCCGAGTTTGGGGACCAAGTCCACGGTAGTCTCTGGTTAGACTTCGGTGTCTCCATGGATGCACACCACACTCAAGTCTGGGAGTTCAGACAGGGAGACCTTTCTAGGCCTGGGGTCTCCAGACAGGGAAACATCACACTTTTCCTCCCATATGTCCCCACGGGCCTGTCCCCGTCTATCAGCATACCCCCTGTCCCCAACAGCTGGAACGCTCTTACCGGGAGAGTTCGGCGTCTGGGAACTCTGAAGTGACGACCTCTCTATCAGGCTGACGAGTTGCTTGGCGTATGGGTGGTTACTTGTCCGACCCCGTGCTGTACCTCAGTAGGAAGTGCTCGGGTGTAGCGGTCCTCTATCACCTTTTCGACCCTTTGGGCAGGGTTGCCGACGTCAGACTCCCGCCACTTCTTTAGTGCTCGGGTGTAGCGGTCCACTATCACCTCTTCGACCATATTGGCATGGCTGCCGACGTCAGGCTCCATCCACTTCTTTAGTGCTCGAGTGTAGCGGTCCACTATCACCTCTTCGACCATATTGGCATGGCTGCCGACGTCAGGCTCCAGCCACTTCTTTACTGCAGACACCGCTGGTGCCTTTGCGACATTACTCTGGGACGAGGCGCTGAGATCCTGGCGTAGTGCTGCAACCTGCTCCCTTAACAATCGGTTAATCTCCTGCTGTTGCACACTAACTTGCGCCATTTGTTTAAGCAGCGCCTCCATGCTGTCATCCATGCTGTCAGACTTCTCTGTCTCAACAACGGCAGTCTTTACTCAAGACATACACACTCCACAGTCTTTTCCACAACAAGTTCAGGTTTGCTGTGCAGACACTTTTTTTTTTTTTTTTCCTCTGCAGACCCTATTAGGGCCACTGTCTCTTTAAGACTGCTCCAACAGACTTTTCCTTTGCTGCTGCTTTAGCCACTGTGCTGCCCCAGCATTCTAGCACCAATTGTAAGCTTTTCAGGGGATATAGCTCCGGGATCGCCGTCTCGGGTAGACGGAGTGGCATAGACACAGTTCACTCACAGACAGCAATTCTGGTACAACTGGCCGCAACCAGCTTTATTGTAAGTCCACAGCAAACAAACATGAGCAAAACCAACTCATAAACCAAAATCCTAAGCCTCTCCGGCTACTCACTACACACAGATAGTTTCCCTCACTATCAGGACCCAGACTCTACCAGCCTGGCCCAAACAACACATATATTCAGTATTTACCAGCGTTTGGTTTCCCGGAGACTCCTGCAGTGTCTGGAGTCACATCCAGACTGAGAGAGCTCAATGTCTGTGTTCTCAGCCACCTACTTCTGGCTGCCTAATTAAAACCTGAGTGGCTTCAGGTTTGAGCTGCAAGCCTATACTGAATGCAAGGTGTGGTGAACTTTCTCCACCACTAGGTTTACCAAGCCATACATTTCCTTATGCCAGTCAGCTAAGTACCTAGGCGAGATGTACACCCCATCCAATACATACCCCTTCACTGTCTCACAACTGATATAATATCAGTTTAATCCCCACTATTTTCTCCCTGAGAGGAAAATCTAATTCTTGTAAATAAATCCTTAACTGATGATCTGTTTCTGTTCCGTGGTGACATACCCGGCGCCTGCACGTTATTACAAGACTATGAAATATACAATGGAACATTTTACAAAGAAGGTATAAATCTTGTGTCTGGTGTAAAAACATAACATATTAACACCTCGAACAAAGGGAAGGCTGATTGTTTTATTCTTTCTTCTCAGTGAACAATTAAGGATATGACGATTACTCTACTTGAAAAACCAGTGGAGAAATAAGTTACTGATTCAATTTTATTTTTCCAAACGTCCCAGAACTTCCAAGTCAATCTCTTGTATGTAAATTCACTTAGTTAAAAATAAAGCAAGTTTAGTTGTAATGTGTCAGGAGGTATCTGTTTGATAAAGGTCAGCTAACAAGTTGATGGTTGATGAATCCTTAACTATGTCAACTGTAAAATTTTACCATTAACAGATTAATGACTACTACTACTACATAGCAAACATAGTTTAGATGCAAAAGTGACTTGCTTGATCCCCAGCATTAGATCTGATAATATTTATTGATTAAGAAATGAAGAATCATTACCATAGATGCTCTTTTTCATTAAAGCCCCGTCACACTAAGCGAGATCGCTATCAAAATCGCTGCTGAGTCACAAGTTTTGTGACGCAACAGCGACCTCAGCAGCAATCTCGCTATGTTTGACACGTAGCAGCGACCAGGCCCCTGCTGTGAGATCGCTGGTCTTGTCAGAAATGCCTGGACCTTCTTTGGTTGTTGAGATCCCGCTGGCCAGCACGCATCGGTGTGTTTGACACCTTTTACCAACGATCTCGCTAGTGACGAAGCACTGAGACACATAGGAGACACATTGTTACACAGGTCGCTACGGGTTGCCGATCATTGCTGCGTCGTTGGGAAGATCTGACTGTTTGGCATCTCACCAGCGACCACATAGCGACGCAGCAACGATCCCTGCCAGGCCGTATCGTTGTCGGGATCGCTGCTGCATCGCTGAGTGTGACGGTACCCTTAGACTTGGAATTGTCTCATGGAATACATCTACCAAAAGGATCAGGGAATAAATGTATGTTAAAAAACTATAACAATAAATGGCTAGTTGAGCATGCTACATATATGTTTACATTCTCTGGCAGCAAATAATAACGTTGGCAAAGTCTCTGCCTTTTTTATGGCTTTCTATACAATAAAATAAAGACTGATAACATTTTTATTGAGAACATCATAATTTATTTTGATGGCGAGCAGTCTGTGTGAAAGAAGATGACATGGGAGCTATTTCTAGGAGAAATAGCAGTGGTGGAAATCATGGGTGACATCTGTTTGAAAGAAAAAGCCATGGAGACCAAAAATGTTTGGGCGGAAAGGGAACCATAGGCAGCAGTCTGTGAGAGAGAAATAGGGACCTGTATATGTGAATGGGCAAAACTATGAAAGTTGTCTGTGAAAAAGGGGGACAGTCCGTGCAGAAGGGAACCTTGGGGAGCAATCTATTAGCAGTCTGTTAGAGAGGGGAATATTTTATGAGAGAAAGGGAAGTTTAGTAGTCTCTAAAGATTAGAGGGGATGGGTCAGAGTTTTTATTAGTTTTTTTTCAGAGTATGGCTGCCATACCATGCATACTATAATCTAGCTAAAATCTCCTCTAAGAAGTAAGTACACCCTAGTGTGCTACTAGTACTCACAGATCAGATCTGCCTTTCTAGCTTCGTGGCTCATCATGAGCCAGATTATAATGACCAAAAAGTAGTAAAACATACTGATAAGGAATCTAGATTGTGAGCCCCATCGGGGACAGCAACAATAATGTGTGCAAACTGTAAAGGGCTGTGAAATATGTTAGCGCTATATAAAAATAAAGATTATTAGTATTATTTAGTAAGGGACACAATCTTTATGTTACTGCTAAGAGGGAGTTAACCGCCATATTTCTGCAGGTGAAGGAGAGCCTCATTACTTTCTTACTTGACTGTTTCAATTTAGATGAAAAGATCATTGACATTGTGAAGCCATTTTGCGATTTGTCCAAGGATGCAGATATAAAGACTGTATTTAATACCATTAGCAGTGATCTCAATTAGCAGTGATCTCAATCTATCAGAAATAGACCTTAAGTATCGAGTTGTTAAGGATTTGAAAAATATAGACATTCTCCATTGCAAAAAAAAGTGAAATATTTTGCCTCTTCAGTGAACTACAAAAGTCTAGAAACTCTTTTTGGTCGTATCCTTGTGGCTTAGCCTCACAGCGCTGATGTGGAGTGGCTTGTGAGCTCAGATACCGCCTTGAAGGGCACAAAACATGCCAGAATGAGTAATGAAACTGAAAACCTTTATTTTATTGTTCACTAAAACATGCCACCTCTGGTTGAATGGAATTCTTGGGAAGCAGTGCTGTTCTGGTTTCGGAAGTGTGAAAGACGCGCTCAATATTGTCCGAAGCTGTTACAACACGGGTAGTTCACTGGCATATTCAGCTGTGCTGAAAAATGTCAAGGAGACAGCCCACTGGAGGATAACACCACAAAAAAAAACAAAGAAAGACATACTAAGACACTGTACATTGTTACGGGTTAATTTTGCAACATTATGCCACAATTGCGTACATTACTTGAAAATGGTACCAATAAAAACGTCAGCTTGTACCGCAAAAAACAAGCCCTCACATGACTGTTGGCTGAAATATGAAAAAATTAAAGCTCTCAAAATATGGTGATGCTTGTCTCTGTGCTATTTTGCATATTGTAGGAGAGATACTTTGTAGAATTTGTGCAGTAATGTCTTTCTTTGGTGACTCCACCATGCAGCCCATTTTTCTTCAAGTGCCTCCTTATTGTGCATCTTGAAACAGCCCCATCGCTAGTTTTCAGAGAGTCCAGGATTTCAGCTGATGTTATTTCTGGGTTTTTCTTTGCATCCCAAACAAGTTTCCTGGCATTTGTCACAGGTGAGGATGTTATCTTTAGTAGCCATTCAAACCCATTTGTGTCAACTGTTCATGTTATAAGGCCAAAATCACCAGGGTATGTGAACTTTTGATCAAAGTTATTTGGATGTTTTGGGTTGTCATTATGATTTACAAAGAGCGAACACAGTAGTTTGATATTAAATGGCTTCACCCAACCATTAACCATGAGTGGAGAAAAAGTTTTGGTGTTATCATTCATATTCTCTGAAAAAAGGCCAAGAAAGCAAAAATTCTGCTGAGGTATGTAAACTTTTGAGCATAACTGTATGTAAAATGTTCCCAATAAAAGTTTCAACTCAATCCACAAAAAAGCAAGTCCCCACTCAGATCTGCCATCTGTTAACGTAAATATAGGGGGCTTTCACGTTACTGGTAGCACAAAGGCTCTGGAAAAGCGAAGTGGCTCCTCGCTCCCCAAATGAAATTCAGCAAATTCTCTGTTCCCAAATCTAAATGCCCCCCCTCCCTTCTGAGCCTCAGTGTGCCTAAACAACATTTAGTTCCCACATGTTTGGCATTTATGTAGTGATGAGAGCCCGCCTAATTTACAGTTGCGTGTCTCCAGAAGCATGAGCTGGGCATAATGTACTGGTCACTACAACGGCACTTTGCAATTTTCATTCAGCAACATCCACTGCTGCCTGTTTCGGGAAAACACCCGTGGAGTAAAAATTGTCACTACATCTGTAAATAAATTCCCAAAGGGTTATAATTTCCAAAATGTGGTTACTTGAGACGTGATTCTGCTTTTCTAGCACTTAGGAGCTCTTTATATGGAATCTGCAAACTAGTCTAGGAAAATCTGCACTCCAGGAGGCAAATAGCGCTCCATCCCTCCCGAGTTGCTCCGTCTGGCAAAGTAGTACTATACTACCACATATGGGGTATTTCTACATTCTGCAGAAATCGTGAAACAAATTCTTGTGCCATTTTTACCCATTTCCCAGTCTGAAAATGTAAAACTTGGGGCTAACACACAATTTGGTGGTAAAAATGTAAATTATTTTTTCTTCACTCCCCAATGGTATAAAAGTCTGTAACACACCTGTGGTGTCAATATGATCGCTGCACCCATAGATGAATTCATTGAGAGGTTTAATTGGTAAAATGGGATCACTTATGGGGTTTCTCCTGTTCTGGCACATCAGGGGCTCTGTCAATGTAACATGGCACCCTCAAACAAATGCAGCAAAATCTGCACTGTAATATGGTGCTACTTCCCTTCTGAGCTTTGCACTGTGCCTCAAAAAATAGTTTTCAACCACATATGGGGTATCGATGACATCAGGAGAAATTGCACAACAAACTTTGGGGTCCATTTTCTCCTTTTGCCCCTGTGAAAATACAAAATTTGTAGCTGCAAAAGATTTTTGTGGGAAAAATGTGACTTTTTTAATTTTCACGGCTTAAAGTTATAAACTTCTGTGAAGCACCTGGGGGTTCAAGGCACTCAATACACATCTAGATATGGTCCTAAAGGGCGTCTAGTTTCCAAAATGGTGTCTTTTGTTGGGGGTTTCCACTGTTTAGGCACATCATGGGCTCTCCAAACGCGACATGAAGTATTCTAATTATTCCTTCAAATTTTGCATTCAAAAAGTCAAATGGCGCTCCTTCCCTTTCAAGCCCTGCCGTGTGCCCAAACAGTAGTATTCCCCCACATATGGAGTATCAGTGTACTCAGAAATTACATAACAAAATGCATTTAGCAATTTATCTTGTTACCCTTATGAAAATGCAAAATTTGGAGCTAAACAAGATTTATCTGGGAAAAAATTTTTCTTTTTGATTTTCATGGCTTAATGTTATAAACTTCTGTGAAGGAACTGTGGGTTCAAGGTGCTCAAAACACATCAAGATAAGTTCCCTAAGGGATATAGTTTCCAAAATGGTGTCACTTGTTGGGGGGTTCCACTGTTTAGGCACATCAGGGCTCTCCAAACATGACATTTTGTCCGCTAATTATGCCAGCAAATTTTACATTCAAAAAGTGAAATGGCGCTCCCTCTCTTTCGATCCCTGCTGTGTGTCCAAAAAGTAGATTTCCCCCACATATGGGGTATCCGCATGCTCAGGAGAAATTGCACAACAAAAAGTATGGTCCATGTTCTCCTGTTACCTGAAAGTAAAAAAAAATTAGGTGTAAATTAACATTTTTGTGAAAGAAAAGTAAATGTTTATTTTTTTCCTTGCATGTTCCAAAAATTCCTGTGAAGCAACAGAAGGGTTAATAAACTTCTTGAATATATTTTTGAGCATCTTGAAGAGTGCAGCACGGTGGCTCAGTGGATAGCACTACAGCCTTGCAGCGCTGGAGTCCTGGGCTCGAATCCCACCTAGGACAACATCTGCAAGGAGTTTGTATGTTCTCCCCGTGTTTGCATGGGTTTCCTCCGGGTACTCTGGTTTCCTCCCACACTCCAAAAACATACTGATAGGGAATCTAGATTGTGAGCCCCATCGGGGACAGCGACGATAATGTGTGCAAATCTGTAAAGTGCTGCGGAATCTGTTAGCGCTATATAAAAATAAGGATTATTATTATTATTAGAATGGTGTCATTTCTGAGGATTTTCGTCATATACAATGGGGGAAATAAGCATTTGATCCCTTTGCTGATTTTGCAAGTTTGCCCACTGACAAAGACATGAACACGCTATCATTTTAAGGATAGGTTAATTTTAACATTGAGAGATAGAATATCAAAATTAAAATCCAGAAAATCATATTATATAAATTATATAAATTTATTTGCATTTTGCAGTGAGAAATAAGTATTTGATCCCTCTGGCAAACAAGACTTAATACTTGGTGACAAAACCCTTGTTGGCAAGCACAGCAGTCAGATGTTTTTTGTAGTTGATGATGAGGTTTTCGCACATGTCAGGAGGCTGTCGCTTGGCAACTCGGAGCTTCAACTCCCTACATAAGTTTTATATGGGATTAAGGTCTGGAGACTGGTTAGGCCACTCCATGAGCTTAATGTGCTTCTTTTTGAGCCACTCCTTTGTGGCCTTGGCTGTATGTTTTGGGTCATTGTCTTGCTGGAAGACCCAGCCACAACCCATTTTTAATGTCCTGGCAGAGGGAAAGAGGTTGTCACTCAGGATTTTACAGTACATGGCACCATCCATTCTCCCATTGATGGTTTGAAGTAGTCCTGTGCCCTTAGCAGAGAAACACCCCCAAAACATAATGCTTTCACCTTCAAGCTTGACAGTGGGGACGTGTTCTTTGCGTAATAGGCAGCATTTCTCTTCCTCTAAACACGGCGAGTTGAGTTAATGCCAAATAGCTCAATTTTTGTCTCATCTGATAACAGCACCTTCTCCTAATCACTCACAGAATCATCCAGGTCTTCATTGTCAAGCTTCACATGGGCCTACACATGTGCCTTCTTGAACAGAGGGACCTTGTGGGCACTGCAGAATTTTAAACTCTTACAGCGTAATATGTTACCAATGGTTTTCTTGGTGACTGTGGTCCCAGCTGCCTTGAGATCATTAACAAGTTCCCCCGTGCAGTTTTAGGCTGATTTCTCACCTTCCTCATAATCAAGGATACCCCATGAGGTGAGATTTTGCATGATAGCCCAGATTGATGTCGATTGACAGTTATTTTGTATTTCTTCCATTTTCTTTTTGGCCAACACCAGAGGTGATAACAGCTGATCTATGGGGGTGCTGGGTGTCTGCCCCCAGCGATATTGATGACTAAAGATGAAGGAGTCTTTTATAGTTCAATATCAGTGAGTTGATTTGCTGGCCATTGGGATGAAGGTGATAAAATCCAAATCTCCTGTCTGACTTTTTCCAGCTTACCTAGGGTCAAACATTTATAGTGATTTTTATGAGACTGGTTTGGGAACTGTTTCTCCTTTTTCAATATGGCTAATTTCTGTGACATTGAGGATTGTTCTGATAAAATGCATAAACTAGCTTCCATTTTTAAAAATAAACCACAACCATCTGACTTGGAATCAGATGACTTAAAAATGTAATTTTTCAGTTAGAAAACAAAAGAACTAGATTTGGTTGGATTTTACTAGACACATACTGTACAGACTAAAAGTTTGGACACACCTTCTCATTTAAAGATTTTTCTGTATTTTCATGACTATGAAAATTGTACATTCACACTGGAGGCATCAAAACTATGAATTAACACATGGGGAATTATATACTTAACAAAAAAATGTGCAACAACTGAAATTATGTCTTAGGCCGGAGTCACACTGGCGACAAAATCGGACGACTGCAATGCGATGAAATATCGCATTGCAGTCGGACCTATGTTAATCTATGGAGCAGCTCCCAGTATCAGATTTTTTGTGGTCCGTTTTAAACGTCCGTGTACAATCGCAGCATGCTGCGATTGTCACCGATTGTGGGTCGACAATCGCCAATGCAAGTCTATGGGAGCGATGAAAAATCGGATTACAAACGGACCACACTGTGTGACTTGCGATGAAATCGCATCGGTGTCCTTTAGAAAAGCCGGCAATTCATCCCCGCCTATACTGTAAAATCACACTGACAGCTTTAATAAAGACTAGAAAGAATAGATATATACACATAGAACACATATATATATATACATGTCATTGTGACATGTATATATACATATATTTATAGTTCCTAGACTTCTACATACTGTAATAGCCGCTAATTCAATTGCCGGGTTTTGTGAAATCACAGAAGCCGACATGAAATGATACATTGTTTCCACACATTTAACCATGTAATTTCATGTATTTTTATATATGTTTGAAACATACAATTACATGAGTGTATTTGTGCAAAATTTCAGACATGTAGGGGTTAATTAAAGGTGTAATTTCGTTGAAAAAAAATGCGTGGGCCCCCGCTGTATTTTCTCCACCAGACAGACAAAGCAAAGCGAGTGGGGCAGATAATAATAGCCCAGGGAGGGTGCATTTTTTTGTGCCCCCCCTGGCTACTAACATCTGCCCCCAGACACCCCAGAAAGGGCAAATCTATAATTAGATTTGCCCTTTCTGGCACTTTGCCCGTCTATTCCCATTGCTCTGTAGCGGTGGCGAATGGGTTAATCTCACCTTAGTGTCACCTTGCAATTGAAAGGTGACCTTAAGGCAGGTTAATGATTGATAGCTGTCAATTAGACAACTATCAATTATTAATCCTATTGAAGTAAATAAAAAAACACACACACTTTAAGAATAAATAATTTTAATGAAATAAAAACACATTTTTTTGACCATATTTTATTCTACACTTAATCCGTGCAAAGCCATTGATCTCCTAAAATAAAGAAAAAGAAATAAAACAACATTATTCTTACCTATTCCGCTGATCTGTCACGTCCCACGCTGTAATCCTTCACAAAGGGTTAACTAGCTTTGAGCCAAGCAGTGCAAGTAATCCTGCATGCTCAGCTCAAAGCTCCTGAATGAATAAGTTCCTCTCCTGGCGACAGGAGAGGATGTGTTTCATGAATGAAGCTTAATTGATTGTGTCCACTTTCCCTTTAGGTCAGGTCACTACAGTTAAATTGGCAATAAATCAATTAAGCTCCATTCATGAATCTATTCCTCTACTTTCGCTGGGAGAGGAAGTTATTCATTCAGGGGAATACAGGTCTGAGACAGCATTATTAGCTCTCTGCGACCTGTAACCTGTTAACCCTTTCTGATGGATTACACCGTGGGACCTGACTGTACATCGGATTGGTAAGTATAATTTTGCTTTTTTATTTTATTTTTATTACAGGAAATGGTTTTAGCAGGAAAATAAAATATGGTCAAAAACTGTGTGATTATTTAATTAAACTTATTTTTTATTAAACTGTGTGTGTTTGATTTTTCTTTCATACAATAGGATTAATAATTGATAGTTGTCTAATTGACAGCTATCAATTATTAACCTGGCTTAAAGTGACCTTTCAATTGCAAGGTCATTTTAACCCCTTATTAACCCATTCGCCACCGCTACAGGGCAATGGGAATAGACGGGCAAAGTGCCAGAAAGGGCGAATCTAATTATAGATTTGCCCTTTCTGGGGTGTCTGGGGGCAGATGTTAGTAGCCAGGGGGCACAAAAAAAATGTACCCTCCCTAGGCTATTATTATCTGCCCCCACTCGCTTGCTTTGTCTGTCTGGTGGAGAAAATACAGCGGGAGCCCACGCATTTTTTTTCAACGAATTTACACCTTTAATTAACCCCTACATGTCTGAAATTTAGCACACATATACTCATGTAATTGTATGTTTCAAACATATATAAAAATACATGAAATTACATGGTTAAATGTGTGGAAACAATGTATCATTTCATGTCGGCTTCTGTGATTTCACTGAAGCCGGCAATTGAATTAGCGGCTATAACAGTATGTAGAAGTGTAAGAACTATAAATATATGTATATATATATGTCACAATGACATATATATATATATATATATATATATATATATGTGCTCTATGTGTATATATCTATTCTTTCTTTTGGCATTTAAATACTATTCTTTTGGATCCATTATATGTCAGTTTTGCAAGCCTGCGAGAAAATCTCGCAAGTCGGATGAAAATCGGATGTTACAAGGTACACACACATGCGATTAAATCGCATCTTTGAAGGAAAATCGGATGCCAGAAGGATGTGTGATGTTTTTATTTTGATCCGATTGTCGACCGTCTAAAACGGACCGATTTTTTGTGGTTGTGTGTGACTCCGGCCTTAATGTCTTATATTCTAGGTTCTTCAAAGTAGCCACCTTTTGCTTTGATGACTGCTTTGCACACTCTTGGCATTATCTTGATGAGCTTCAAGATGTAGTCACCGGAAATGGTTATCACTTCACAGGTGTGCCCTGTCAGGTTTAATAAGTAGGATTTCTGGCCTTATAAATGGGGTTGGGACCATCAGGTGTGTTGTGCAGAAGTCTGGTGCATACACAGCTGATAGTCCTACTGAATAGACTGTTAGAATGTGTATTATGGCAAGAAAAAAGCAGCTAAATAAAGAAAAACGAGTGGCCATCATTACTTTAAGAAATGAAGGTCAGTCAGTCCCAAAAATTGGGAAAACTTTGAAAGTGTCTCCAAGTGCAGTTGCAAAAGCCATCAAGCGCTACAAAGAAACTGGCTCGTACGAGGACCGCCCCAGGAAAGGAAGACCAAGAGTCACCTCTGCTTCTGAGGATAAGTTTATCCGAGTCACCAGCCTCAGAAATCGCAGGTTTACAGCAGCTCAGATTAGAGACCAGGTCAATGCCACACAGAGTTCTAGCAGCAGACACATCTCTACAACAACTGTTAAGAGGAGACTTTGTGCAGCAGGCTTTCATGGTAAAATAGCTGCTAGGAAACCACTGCTATGGACAGGCAACAAGCAGAAGAGACTTTTTTGGGCTAAAGAACACAAGGAATGGACACTAGACAAGTGGAAATCTGTGCTTTGGTCTGATGAGTCCAAATTTGAGATCTTTGGTTCCAACCACTGTGTCTTTGTGCGACGCAGAAAAGGTGAAAGGATTGACTCTACATGCCTGGTTCCCACCGTGAAGCATGGAGGAGGAGGTGTGATGGTGTGGGGTTGTTTTGCTGGTGACACTGTTGGGGATTTATTCAAAATTGAAGGCATACTGAAGCAGCATGGCTACCACAGCATCTTGCAGCGGCATGCTGTTCCATCCGGTTTGCGTTTAGTTGGACCATCATTTATTTTTCAACAGGACAATGACCCCAAACACACCTCCAGACTGTGTAAGGGCTATTTGACCATGAAGGAGAGTGATGGGGTGCTACGCCAGATGACCTGGCCTCCACAGTCACCAGACCTGAACCCAATCGAGATGGTTTGGGGTGAGCTGGACTGCAGAGTGAAGGTAAAAGGGCCAACAAGTGCTAAGCATCTCTGGGAACTCCTTCAAGATTGTTGGAAGACCATTTCCGGTGACTACCTCTTGAAGCTCATCAAGAGAATGCCAAGAATGTGCAAAGCAGTCATCAAAGCAAAAGGTGGCTACTTTGAAGAACCTAGAATATAAGACATATTTTCAGTTGTTTCACACTTTTTTGTTAAGTATATAATTCCACATGTGTTAATTTATAGTTTTGATGCCTTCCGTGTGAATGTACAATTTTCATAGTCATGAAAATACAGAAAAATCTTTAAATGAGAAGGTATGTCCAAACTTTTGGTCAGTAGTGTACATATATTCTAATGGTACAACTCCATACGTCTGGTTGCTGTCTCATCTGCTGCAATATATTCTAATGGTACAACTCCATACTTCTGCTTGCTGTGTTATCTACTGCTATATATTCTAATGAACTCTGCTTATGTAAGGTTCTGTGTATATGTTCCTGAAACTCAGTTTGTTCGTCGGCCATTTTACTTTCTGTCTTGCTGCAGCTATCTTGCCCTCAGTCAAAATGGAGTTTCCAGCTTGCATGTTCCCGCCCTGATTCTCTCCTTTTGCTTCTTAAGCAGCCACAGCTGAGCAATCAGTGCTTCAGAATCTAGCCTGCAGTGAACCTGTGACCTGACTCCTAAAGCCTTGGACCTTGTACTCCAGCTATTCCTACTGAGGAACTCTGAAGCACTTGTGGACTCTGAACCCTGCTCTTTGAAAGACCCACGTTTGCATGGACTTACGGTAACAGAGAAGAAGATCCTGAACCTGTTGTGGAGAGTGATTGCTGAGCTTAGATTACTCTGGCCTGCTGTGTCTCCTGCTTCTGTGTCTGCAAACTGTGTGACTATTTTTGCCAACTTGTATGAAGTAATACAAGACTTTCTATATCAAACCTGTGACTCCTGTGTTTTCATCGCACCCAAGCACAAGATGCTATATGAACTGTACTACATACATTACAAGATTCTGAAGCCAAAACTTTAGTGTCTGCTGGGTCTGGAAAGGCTGTGTCTGCTGTAACTGTGGATATCGGATGTCCGGTTGTACTTTCTGTGATGACAGTGGTTGTGACTTCTCACAACCATTCCAGGTGAGCAATTCCCTTAAGTGTTTTTTTTTCTGCAGTGTTACCACAGGTAAACACTATTGTTTTTTTTTTTTTTCTCTTTTCTCTTTTTTGTCTGCTGTAACTGTGGATATCAGATGTCCGGGTGAACTTTCTGTGATGATAGTGGTTGTGACTTCTCACAACCATTCCAGGTGAGCAGTTCCCTTAATTTTTTTTCTCTCTGCAGTGTTACCACAGGTAAACACTATTGTTTTTTTTTTTCTCCTCTCCTCTTCTTCCAGTACTCCTGTCTTAAAAGATCTGGAAAATGGAGGCCCGCATAAAGGAACTTTGCGGAGTGACTGATAATATCCTTGCAGATTTGCAGAATATAAAGACCCGTTTTTCAAGCCTACAGGACCTCACTAATCACAATTTGCAAGTGTTTGGACAGACTGCCCAGGATTTGCGAGCCAGGATTGAGGTTCTAGAAGAGCGAGTCCAGGCTCCTGCCGTAGCCCCGAGTTCTGGGATTCCCAAGTTGCCCCCTTTTCGTTTTGGCGGTGAACGTGAGAAATTCAGGGGATTTATTAATCAATGCAATCTTTTTTTTTCTGCACATGCTTCACAATTTCCCACTGAACGATCTAAGGTGCTTACTATAATTATGTTGCTTACCAACAAGGCTTTGATGTGGGCAAACCCTCTGATTGAGACTGAGGATGATTGTTTGAATCACCTTGATGCTTTTATTTCAGCCATGGGGCAGGTGTTTGATGACCCCAATCGAGGTGCAACAGCTGAAGCAGCCATGTTAGCTTTGCGCCAAGGTAAGCACTCGGTAGCTGAATATGCCTTGGATTTCAGGAGATGGGCCCTTGATACCACCTGGGACAGTTCCGCCAAAAAATCTATTTTTCGAAAGGGGTTATCTCCACTGATTAAGGATGAACTTGCTCGTGCCGACCCTCCCACTGCGTTAGGTGACTTTATTAACTACTGCATCCGTATTGATACTCGTCTGACTGAACGCAGGCAAGAGAGATGGTTCGAAAGCAATCGCACTAACCTTTTCCTACCTTCCTCTCCAGCTAAGGAACCTTTGAGTAGGATTACACGGGAACCTGAACCTGAACCCATGCAGGTAGACTCTTTACAACGACGGGTTAGTGATGCACGCAAGGAACATCGTTTTAAGGAAAATCTATGTTTCTATTGTGGTAAGTCAGGGCACTTCATTATAAACTGCCCCAGCCGTTCTCGTAAGACTACTGCAGCACTCATTCATTGTGAGTGTTGCGAGAGGGGATCTGTCAGGTCCGAGCCTCAGGCTCCAGAGAGATCTGCAGCAACAGATCTTGATTTCTCGGACTTAAACTCCATTACCTCTGAGGACGTTGACTGTGTAAACGCTGCCATTTTTCAAGTTTCCTCAGCGGTGTCCCAGCTGAGTTGTAAGAAAAACAATTCTCATTGCTTTCTTTCCATCAAACTCTGGGTTGACTCAGCTTGGGTGTCTAGTCTGCTATGATCGACTCAGGGGCAAGTGGAAATTTTATGGATGTCTCCTTTGCTCTGAAACAGGGGATACGTTCAGTGAAGAAGGCTACTCCAGTACAGATGGAAACTGTGGATGGCTCCCTGCTGACCTCTGGACCAGTGGATCAGGAAACAGAGCCTTTGAGGGTTCTTATGGGTAAAGATCATCAAGAGAAACTGTCCTTTATGCTTATCTCTTCTCCCCACTTTCCGATTATTCTAGGGCTACCATGGCTGCAGGCTCAGAATCCTACTATTAACTGGGAGACCAAGGAATTACACTTTCCAGAGAAACAGATGAGTCCAAAAGTTTCAGCTTGCTCTGTTCCTAAAGGAACCATGTCAGTCCCTGAACTACCAGCTGTATACCAGGACTATGTGGATTTATGTGACAAGAAGAACGCTGACCAGCTTCCTCCTCACCGTCCATATGATTGTCCAATTGAATTATTGCCTGGAGCAGAGATACCTTTTGGTAAGATCTACCCCCTGGCGGGGCCCGAGCTAAAGGCTTTAAAGGATTACATAGACGAAAATCTAGCCAAGGGCTTCATACGCCCCTCTTCATCTCCTGTAGGTGCACCCATCTTATTTGTAAAGAAGAAAGATGGATCTCTGAGACCATGCGTAGACTATAGGGAACTCAATAAGGTTACTATTAGAAACCGTTATCCATTGCCTTTAATCCCTGAGTTATTGGAGAGAGTGCGACATGCCAAAATTTTCTCTAAACTAGATCTTCGTGGGGCCTATAACTTAGTCCGTATTAGACCTGGGGATGAATGGAAGACTGCATTCAGGTCACGCTATGGACACTTTGAATATCTAGTTATGCCTTTTGGTCTGAGTACCGCCCCAGCCACTTTCCAACACTTGGTGAATGACATCTTCAGGGATCTCCTAGATACATTCGTGGTAATTTATTTGGATGATATTCTAATTTTTTCTAACTCCACAGAGGAACATCATGGACATGTGAGAATGGTCTTGGAACGTCTAAGACAAAATCATCTTTACATCAAACTTGAAAAGTGTGAATTCCATAGGACCGAAATTCAATTTCTGGGTATGTACTGTCTACACAAGGAATTAGTATGGATGGAAGCAAAACCCAAGCCATCAAGGATTGGCCAAGTCCTAGAAATGTGAAGGAGGTACAGCGCTTCATCGGGTTTGCCAACTTCTATAGACGTTTCATTAGAAATTTCTCTGAGGTAGTGTCACCTATCACCCAACTTACCCGGAAAGAGTCTAGGTTCTCCTGGACTCCCCAAGCCCAGGAAGCATTTTCCCGTCTAAAAGATAAATTTACCACTGCACCTATCCTAGTACATCCCAACCCCGAGCTTGCCTTCATAATAGAGGTGGATGCTTCAGACTGTGCCGTTGGAGCTATACTCTCTCAGAGAACAGGTGAGAAGAATGTCTTGCATCCCTGTGCCTTCTTTTCCCAGCAGTTGTCTTCGGCTGAGAGGAACTACGATGTGGGCAATAGAGAGTTGTTGGCCATTATTGCCGCCTTCAAAGAATGGAGACACCTTCTTCAGGGAGCTGCACAGCAAATAGTCGTCCTGACAGATCATCGTAACCTTGAGTTTATCAGGTCGGCTAAGTGCCTGACTCCTCGCCAGGCTCGCTGGAATCTTTTCTTAAACCAATTTAATTTTATCATTTCTTATAGACCAGGATCGCGCAATGGAAAGGCTGATGCACTCTCTAGGATTTACTCAGCAGAGACACGTCCAATTACTCCTCCTAAGACTATTCTTCCTGACTCTAGATTCCTAGGAGTAATTCATAATCAAGACCTACTTAAGGACATCAAGGAAGCATACCATGCGGATTCCTTTTTGGCACAACCCCCAAGGGACGTAAGTCTTGTCTTTAAGAATGGTGTGTGGATTCAGGGACAACGCCTGTATATTCCGAAACAGTCAGATTGAGAGTATTGCAACTCATTCACGATTCCAAGATAGCTGGGCATAGAGGAATTCTAAAGACACAGGAATTTCTCTCTCGTTTCTTTGGTGGCCCACTTGCAGGAAGGATGTTTTAAACTATGTCACTTCATGTGAAGTCTGTGCAAGATGCAAAACACCTCGCTCCTCACCAACTGGTCTGTTACAGCCTCTTCCCACCCCGTCCCTCCCGTGGGGATCCATTTCTATGGACTTCATTGTGGAGTTACCAACCTCTCAAGGGAAGAACACCATTCTAGTGGTGGTTGACCGTCTAACAAAGGCAGCTCATTTTATCCCTTGTGTCGGCTTACCCACTGCAAAACAGACATCAGATTTGATGATTAAAGATGTGTTTCGCTTACATGGAGTACCGGATGAGGTTATTTCGGATCGAGGGGTGCAATTCACTTCTAGGTTTTGGCAAAATTTCTGTGCAGCATTGGACATTAAAGTAAACCTTTCTTCTGCTTTTCATCCCCAGACTAATGGACAGACCGAACGAACCAATCAAACCCTGGAGCAGTATCTCCGCTGCTTTATCTGCCACCTACAGGATGATTGGGTGGATCTACTTCCATTAGCTGAGTTCTCGTATAACAACTCTCAGAGTGCCTCCACTAAGCAGTCTCCTTTTTACTCTAATCTAGGTTATCATCCTAACATTCTACCACGATTTCCCATAGAAACGCCTTTACCAGCAGTGGCTGAAAGAATCACGTCTTTACAGAAGAATATGGATCTTCTAAAGGAGAATCTGGAATCGGCTCAGGAAAGGTACAAGAAAGCAGCAGATAAATTTCGTAAACCTGCACCAGCTTTCAAGGTAGGAGACTTGGTCTGGCTGTCAACCAGAAATCTTAAGTTAAGGATTCCATCGTCTAAGTTGGGACATAAGTACATTGGACCCTATAAAATCAGTAAAATTATAAGTGCCGTTGCTTGTCGTCTTCAACTGCCCAGAACTATGAGAATTCACCCTGTCTTTCATGTATCCCTACTAAAGGCTGCGACACCCAATACGTTTCCTGGACGTTCTTCTCCTTGCCCTGACCCAGTGCTAGTCGATGGTCAGGAAGAATTTGTGGTGGAAAGGATTTTAGATTCCAGGTTGTATAGAAATCAGTTACAATATCTGATTAAATGGCAGGGCTACCCAGTGGAGGACAACTCATGGGAACCAGTCAATAACGTTAATGCTCCTCGCTTGCTCCGTCAGTTTCATCAGAGGTACCCACACAAGCCTGGCCTGAGGTCATCCGGAGGTTGTCCCTAAGGGGGGAGTAATGTAAGGTTCTGTGTATATGTTCCTGAAACTCAGTTTGTTCGTCGGCCATTTTTCTTTCTGTCTTGCTGCAGCTATCTTGCCCTCAGTCAAAATGGAGTTTCCAGCTTGCATGTTCCCGCCCTGATTCTCTCCTTTTGCTTCTTAAGCAGCCACAGCTGAGCAATCAGTGCTTCAGAATCTAGCCTGCAGTGAACCTGTGACCTGACTCCTAAAGCCTTGGACCTTGTACTCCAGCTATTCCTACTGAGGAACTCTGAAGCACTTGTGGACTCTGAACCCTGCTCTTTGAAAGACCCACGTTTGCATGGACTTACGGTAACAGAGAAGAAGATCCTGAACCTGTTGTGGAGAGTGATTGCTGAGCTTAGATTACTCTGGCCTGCTGTGTCTCCTGCTTCTGTGTCTGCAAACTGTGTGACTATTTTTGCCAACTTGTATGAAGTAATACAAGACTTTCTATATCAAACCTGTGACTCCTGTGTTTTCATCGCACCCAAGCACAAGACGCTATATGAACTGTACTACATACATTACAGCTTATTGAATATTTGCTATAATTCATCTGTAGCATTGTACTCAGTACTCACTGTTGTATATCCATGGATGGGGGTCACTGTAGATGCTATCTTGGGAAAGATGTTATAGCATAGAGATAGAGTCAGGACTAGGGGCTTTGATCATCTATCCACACTTGGATGTGTAGATCAGCTGGTGCTATTTTATCACAAACCAGCTCCCACAATCCCTCTCCTCTGACCCTGCATTGTGGCCTATAAATTTAGAAGCATTCCAAGGTGTGCACGCAGTGTGGGGTGCATGCATGCAACCCTCAGCAAAGCATCCCAGAAGCTAAGCATCTAGAAAAAGCAGTTAATCCATGGCAGGAGACAGGTAACCCACACTTTGCTCTCTCTTTTAACCAAGTGCTCTATTTCTATACTCCTGTGTGTTAGGGTTCGAGTTCCCGCTGCTGCACAAGGGGAGTCTCAAACCAGTCCCGCTGTGGTCCCCCATCCATCTCCGTCCGCAGTGGAGCCTGCTCAGCAGAGACGTCGGTCCCAGCGTCTTGCTCATTCCAATACTGTGCAGAGACTTGCTGATGCCCTTTCTGGATCTTCTATTATAGCCAGTGCTGGAGCAGACGTCTTTGGGACAAAGTCCTGCGTTTCCCCCTCTGAGCATCCCCAGGGTAAGATCTCTCATTGGAGATCAGGGGTCACATGTTTAGGTACTACAGCAGCTCCTTTTGGTCCGCCAGGAAAGTCCTGAAACTACATGTGTTTTGGAACAGTTTCTCATTGGTCCTTGTTTCTGGCAGGTCCTGTATCTGTTACTATAAAAGGGTGGCATGGCTGGGCCGCCATGCGCTAGTATCAATTGAATTATGTGCTTTGCGCCAGTGTGATCATGCACGCATGTGGTTAGGGCTCGGCTGAAATAAGCCCCTAGAATACCGGCACCTCCGGTGAGGAGATTTGAGTGCACGTGGTTAGGGCTTGGCTGAAATAAGCCCCTAGAATACTGGCTTCTCCGGTGAGGAGATTGCTTGATTGCGTTGCTGTCTGCATGATCATGGACTGCTATCCGCACAGCAGTTATCTGTGTATCCCTGTGGTGTTAACAGGACACAGTCTTTTTCTCAGTGGCTCTGTGACGCAACAGGATTCGCTTTATAACGCTGGTTCAGCGCCCTAGCGTTTTACTTTGAGGCTCACTGAAGCTAAGTGAGTTCGCACTTATCGCCATATAGCGCTGTGGCATTCCCGTTAGCGGCTCTGGGGATTAACAGAGTCACACTTACTGCCACAGCGCGCTACTGCGTTTATTTTAGCGACTGCGGGATAACAGAGTTCGCTACTTTCGCCATCATACTAGCAGTGGGCTTTGCCTGCACGGTGGACCCCGGGCTGCGAACGCACCTCTCTACTATATCTATTAGGTGCGTTCCGCAGACCCTAACATAATACTAACGCCAGGGTCTGGCTAGTAAAATGGCGGACGACCAGCGTCTACAACACAACATCCAGCAGCTGGAGGGTATATTGGCGGTCCTTGAATGCACAACCTCAGCTGTGGATGTTACCGCAGTTGCTGTTCAGGCTGCAAGCGTAGCAGTTTGTCCACCGCTACCTCTGCTCCGACATTATCCCACCTCCCACTTCCAGACAAGTTTACGGGTGACAGTAAACATTTTCGGTGATTCGTGAGTCAGTGCTCTATACAGCTTGAGCTTCTGGCAACATGTTTCTCCACGGAACGGGCACAAGTGGCTTTTATTGTGTCTCTTCTGTCAGGCAGAGCATTGGAGTGGGCAACGCTGCTGTGGGAGCGTGACAATTGTGTGGAGCGGAGTGCTCCTCGGTTTTTGGAGGCTCTGAAAAAGGTATTTTTAGGACCTCAGGTCACGCACGATACGGCACTCCAACTGCTAGCAATGTCACAGGGCTTGTCCATGGTCAGTCAGTTCTCAGTCCAATTTCGGACTTTGGCCTCTGAATTAGAGTGGCCAGATAAAGTTCTTATTCCAGTGTTCTGTGTTATGAATTTTCTACAGATGGTTTCTGAGTAGTGTTGAGCGATACGATACTGCAAATATCGGATATCGGCCAATATTAGCTGTATCGGCCTTTCGATAATTCGTTTCGATATTTTCGTCATATCGAATACCGGAATCGGATTTGTCACTGTCACTGTCTGTGTCCGTCGGTCGGGTCTGTCACTGTCAGTGTCCGTCGGTCGGGTCTGTCAGGAGTCAGCGGCACTTACCTGGCAGAAGATCTCCGGCGGTCACGGCCTGGACTGCTTCATGGCCGCCATCCTCTTCTCCCCGGCGGTCACATGCAGATTCTCGCGATAACTGCAGTGACTGCTGGGTAATCCCGGCCGTAAAGCAGTCAGTCCGATGACGTCATCGCCGGGGAAGCAGGTAATCAGCTGTGCTGCGTCGCGATGACAGGCTCTGCCTGTCATTGCGATGTAGCAGAGCTGGATCGTCGTGGGACAGTCGTTACTATGGACTGCGTCGGACAGGTGGTATACTGTTGGTTTGTTTTTTTCCTTTTTTTACAGGAGATCGATGGCGTCGCAGGAATGAGAGAGTAATAAAAAAATGAAAACTGTGTTGTCTCTTTTATTTCATTAAAAGACTTTTTTCTTGCTGTGTCTTTTTTTTATGCATTTAATAACTTTGGGATTAATAATGGATCGGTGTCTTATTGACGCCTCTCCATTATTAACCGGGCTTATTGTCACCGTGCAATCAACGGTGACATTAACCCCTTATTACCCCGCTTGCCACCGCTACAGGGCAGTGGGAAGAGCCGGGTAAAGTGCCACAATTGGCACATCTTTTGATGCGCCAAATGTGGGGCTGCTGTAGCCTGGTATTATCAGGCTGTTGAGGGCCAAAATCCATGGGCCTTGACAGTCTTTTAATACCAGGCCGCAGCAGTCTGCATTTTACTTGGCTGGTTAACAAAAATAGGGGGACCCCTACGCCGTTTTTTTTTTCGAGGGGATCCCCTATTTTTGTTAACCAGCCAAGCTAAGCAGACTGCTGTGGCCTGGTATTATCAGGCTGGCAAGGTCCATGGATCTTGGCTCCTTAACAGCCTGAAAATCCAGGCCTCAGCGGTCTGCTTCATCTGGCTGGTTAACAAAAATAGGGGGGACCCCACGCCAATTTTTTTTCGAGGGGATCCCCTATTTTTGTTAATCAGCCAAGATATGCAGACTGCTGTGGCCTGGTATTATCAGGCTGGCAAGGTCCATGGATCTTGGCTCCTTAACAGCCTGAAAATCCAGGCCTCAGCGGTCTGCTTCATCTGGCTGGTTAACAAAAATAGGGGGGACCCACGCCAATTTTTTTCGAGGGGATCCCCTATTTTTGTTAACCAGTTCCCTCTGACGTCACTGATTGTGTCCCTGGCTGACCTGAAGTGAAAGTGGAAAGCAATCAATTAAGCTTTCCACTTCCTCTCCTGTCAGCCAGGAGAGGAACTCATTCATTTGGGGGTTTACTGTGAGGCTGCAGCATTAGCTGCGGTCCTGCAGTAAACATTAACCCTTTCTGAAGGATTACACCGTGGGACCTGACTGTACATCGGATTGGTAAGAATAATTTTGCTTTATTATTTTATTTTTATTACAGGAAATGGTTTTAGCAGGAAAATAAAATATGGTCAAAAACTGTGTGATTATTTCATTAAACTTCTTTTTTATTAAAGTGTGTGTGTTTGATTTTTCTTTCATACAATAGGATTAATAATTGATAGTTGTCTAATTGACAGCTCTCAATTATTAACCTGGCTTAAAGTGACCTTTCAATTGCAAGGTCATTTTAACCCTTATTAACCCATTCGCCACCGCTACAGGGCAATGGGAATAGACGGGCAAAGTGCCAGAAAGGGCAAATCTAATTAGAGATTTGCCCTTTCTGGGGTGTCTGGGGGCAGATGTTAGTAGCCGGGGGGGCCAAAAATAATGGTCCCTCTCTGGGCTATTATTATCTGCCCCCACTCACTGGCTTTGTCTGTCTGGTTGCGAAAATAGGGCGGGAGTCCACGCATTTTTTTTCAGCAATTTTACACCTCATATATATATATACATGTCATTAAATTTGTGACACATATATATATATATATATATATATATATTTATATTTATAGTTCATACACTTCTACATAGTATAATAGCCGCTAATTCAATTGCCGGCTTTTGTGAAAATGCAGAACCCGACATGAAATGACACTTGGTTTACATAGAGTTAACCATGTCTTTTCATGTAGTTTGATATATGATTTGCACAAACAATTACATGAGTGTAAGTGTGCAAAATTTCACACCTGTAGGGGTTAATTAAAGGTGTAAATTCGTAGCAAAAAAGTCCGGTTTTTTTACAACGAATTTACACCTTTAATTAACCCCTACAGGTGTGAAATTTTGCACACATAGACTGATGTAATTGTTTGTGCAAATCAGATTGCAAACGACATGAAAAGACATGGTTAACCCTATGTACACCAAGTGTCATTTCATGTCGGGTGCTTCTGTCTTTTCACAGAATCCGGCTTTACCCGGCAATTGAATCAGAGGATATTTTACTATGTAGAAGTGTATAAACTATACATATATGTATATATATATGTCACAATGACATGTATATATATATATATATATATATATGTATTCTATGTGTGTATATTTAGTGTTTACAAGGAAATAAAGGTTTTTTTTAGTTGCGATATTTTGTTCCCATAGACTTACATTGGACTTCCGGTATCGAAATCGGATATCGACGATATTTAGTGATATCGGCGATACCATTTCGATACGATATTTTAGATATCGAGCAGTATCGCTCAACACTATTTCTGAGCAGAGGCGCCCTCTGGTGGTTACAGACAGTATTGAGCCTTTCAGCGAGGAATGGCGATCTGGGATTGCTGACTGGTCTGATATAAGGGAGGTCCCCTCCCATGATGGTTGCCGGTGATCAATTGTTCTTGTCTCAATTGTGGTTCCTGGTTCATTTGGAAGTTTGCTGAGTCTTGCCTGCATCTTCTGCTATTAGATAAGATATTTTCTGCTTTTATTTTTGTGCTTGCTTTTTGCATTGTTCCCTGCACTTCTGTGGAGGTCAGCCAGGTCCCCTCCGGGGCTTGTGCTCCTCTCAGTTTATCTGAAGACACTGTTATTTGTTCATTTGCTTTTTCCTGTTTTTTCAGTGGCTGCGGCTTAGTTTTGTTACACCAGAGATCTGATTTTAGGTGGTAGAGATCGTGTGATCTCAGGTGTTTTTGCAGTCAGAAGAGTTGGTATTTTTTAGGGTTTTTTTTGGATTGCAGTGAGTATCCTTTCCTGTACTTTTCTGTCTAGACAGATTGGGCCCCAGTATTTGCTCATTCTATTTTCTGTCTGGGTCCGTGCTTCTTCTTGTCTAACCGCCATTACATGTTTGGGGGCTTCCTATTTTCTTTGGGGATCTGCTCCGGGGCAGATAGCTTTCATCTTTCTGCCTTTAGGTGTAGTTATCTCTCAGGCTGTGACGAGGCGTCTAGGATCAACGTAGGAACACTCCACGGCTACCTCTAGTTGTGTGGTTAGTTCAGGGTACTGCAATCCAATAGGTTCCAGCCTCTCTGGTGTATTGCCGTTTTTGCTTATTCTCCTCAGCTACCAAAACACAACAGTGGGCCCCTTTAATACATACCACAATTCATCATGCTCCGATACGGCACAGAAATATAGGTATAGTACAATGAAAAATACTTCACTTCTTACATGACATGACTGATATCTATGTTAAAATCTACAATAGCTCAAAAACCGGACAGTATATTCCTCCATACAGTATTATGGCCACCACATAGTGCGCTATACAGAATAATGAGCCCCATATATTGCTCCATACAGAATAATTGGTCCCATATAATGTTCCATACAGTATATGATGTGCTCCCTAAATCTGACTCTCTCCGTGGGTGGCACCATAATAACACCTCGGCAGCAGGTGCGCTGTCTGGGTGTTATGTTTGACACCAATCTCTCCTTCACCTCCCATTTACAATCCCTTGCCCGCTCTTGCCGGTTACACCTAAAGAAGATCTCTAGAATCCGCCCTTTTCTTACCATGGAAACATCAAAAACGCTCACTGTCGCTTTGATCCACTCCCAACTGGACTACTGTAATGCTCTATTAATTGGTCTTCTCCTTTCTCGACTTTCCCCTCTCCAGTCTATCCTAACTGTAGCAGCAGCAGCCAGGGTCGTCCATCTGGCTAATCGGTACTCAGACGTGTCCACTCTTCTCCAGTCATTACACTGGCTGCCCATTCACTACAGGATCCAATTTAAAGTACTTGTTCTCACCCACAAAGCTCTCCACTGTGAAACACCCCCTTACATCTCTTTCCTTATTTCTGTCTATCGGCCTAGCTGATCGTTGCGCTCCATAAACGACTTTCGACTAACGTCTGCACTAATCTGTACCTCACTCTCCCAACTCCAAGACTTCTCCTGTGCTGCGCCAATCGTCTGGAATGCTCTACCCCAAGAAATTAGGACCAGCCACAACTTGCACAGTTTTAGGCGCTTCCTCCAAACACATTAGTTTAGAGCGGCTTATCACTTTCCCTAATCAAAGTCATTTTATGTGTAAGTGTGTTTGTATAGCCCATCCACTATCTCGATCTATCCCTTACTCCCTTATGATGACTGGACCATCATTGTAAATACATACCTGTACATTGTATTTCCCCCACCTCATTGTAGATTGTAAGCTCTCACAAGCAGGGTCATCTTATTTTGCTTTAGTTATTGTATTGTTAACGTTGTTACTCATGACTGTTGTGTTTGAAACTGTTAGACTGTAAAGCGCTGCGGAATATGTTGGCGCTATATAAATAAAGATTATTATTATTACATTAATTAAAATATGATTCCTAGGGACCTACGAATAGCTAAATCTGATGAAACTTCTAGTCAAATTTAGGAAGATGGAATTAGATAACATAAAATCTGATATAAAAATTATCCAATCTTCCTTGGAGAAACATGTGCATTTAATCAAGTTTAAAGTTTATAATGGCAAGTTGAAAACTAACATTGTTAAATTGGAGAACACTATTATGGACATTAAAAGAAGTAAATTTAAGAGAGATAGTGAGGACTATGTACAGAATAAAGTTTACAACTGGAACATTAAAAGACTTTCCATCCTAAATAAAACCTCATACAGACGTTCCTCAAAACAGGAAAAGTCAGTTTCAAGGATAACGATTCTACGCTGAATGTTTCCTCATCTTTTTTCACCACGTCAGACGACCACTCTGACTCCTCCATAAGATCTACAGGTGATAGCCAACGAACCATAATGGGGAGGAATGTGCTGTCTACAAACTCCAGTGCGATTTCAAAAAACGGAGGAAAAGAGCAGGCCGAAAACATAGGCGCTAACAAATATGGAATGTGAGCAAGAATAGCCGCTATTGAATCTACCCAATTGGAATCTGTCAAGCTATATACTGTCAGAAAGAGAAATCACGTTAGTTGCCAGAGGACTGTGCTTTTCACCTATGAACAGTTTCAACATCTTCAGGACCTTGATTGATGTCAACAAATTAGCTAGGAACTTAACAATTAAATGTCATTTTCTAAAAACGGGACAGGAAGGTATGAACCCGCCACAGGAAATTAATGGAACCCCACATGCAGACTCAATGAAACCATTTGAAGAACAAAAATCTCTACTTTAACTTAGACTACTGGAATCAGAATTGTTACCAAATGACGCTACTTTGAACAGCTTGCTTCATGTTAATGTAAGGAGGAAGACCAGGCTGCGGGTACCTGCGCTAAGCCGGGTCCGGAACTGTCAGGGGCTTTGATTGTGCGGGCTTATGAACTAGGGGCTCAGTGGGTAGTACCGGAGACCGGCCACTGCAGAAGATGGATAGCTAACCTTGGACCCCATCGGAGGACACTACTACTACCCCATCGGACTGTGGACTAAGGACATCAGCGGAAGCTACGATAAGTGTTGCTTGAACTTAGACTATTGCACTCCTTATTTCAATTATTCCCTGTTGTTTGAATACATTTTTGCCATAGCTTATTAACTCCATGTGAGGAGATTACATTAACCCTTTATTGTTAAAAAATAAATAATATTGTTACACCATATGCTCTGCAATCCCTGCGTACTGCATCTCAGCACCTGCTTACTATGGCATAGTTGGCAGGATGCAGTCCACAAACGCAGAGGTACTGGACAAGAAGGTTATGGGTGCCCCAAGGGCCAGCTTACCCCTTGGGGCCATGCTCAGCAATCTACCAAAGTTTACGAGGAGTATTTCACTGCTGTGGGACTGGACTGAGCGGGTTAAAGGCATGTTGAGAATGCACCCAATGACCTTCATTATGCAAGCAGAGATTGCTGCGATGGCCCTAGATGGGGAGGCTAGATGTTCAGTAATGTTTCGACCCCCCCTATGAATGGGACACCTTTAGTAAAGTGTTGCAAATTTTGGAAGAGATCCATGGGGATCCCACTGATATCGGAGAATTGCGGATGTGATTATTTAACCATGTTCAGAAAGAGGGCGAATCTGTGACGCAATAAATTAATGCACTACAAGAGGTGCATGTGGCGATCACTAAGCGGGATAATGTGGGTGTGGGACCCCCGATGTGATTTTGATGGATCAACTTGTAGAGGGCCTCAGGGACATGTCGCTTAAGCAAGCTTTGTGGTAGCGCCTGCGTGCCGACCTGCAAAGATGTGTCTGGAGATTGGGGTATAAGCACGCATGCGAGAACAAGAACAGGGCATGGCAGCCTCGGCAGGGATGGTTCAGAGATGTGGGGTACCCGCTTCCCCCACAGCTGAGCCAGGATGGGCCCGAGAGATCCGGAAAGAAATACAGGAAATGCGGGAAGAGTGGTTTGGTCTCAGGAGAGACCCTGCCGTGGCTTCAAATCTGTCCAGAGACAAAAGTGACCTCGAGTCCCACTTGCCCATTGTACATTGAGCAGCAAGGTGGTTTGCTGTTGAAGGAAAAAAAATCTCTTTAAATCTTCTGCTTCAGCAAGTGTGAGCGAGCTGAGTGTGACCTGGAGCATAAGTGCGAACAGAGGTAAGTGTGACTTGTGCTTCAGTGACTTTGGATTCAGGGAGTTTCCAAGGGAGGAATTACTGAATTGCTGTTATATTTTATTAATACTTTTTATTTATTTTTACTTATCTTTTCTGTCTGGTGAAATCCCCATTAAGAAAGAGATCCACTATTGCCAATGCCATCCAGTGTACATCTTGCCACATGTATGCAATCCTTTAACAGCCGGTCGAGGGTGCATACTGCTGTGCGAGATGTGAGCACATTGTGCATTTGGAAGCCCAGATACTGGATCTAAATGCGCAGCTGGCGACACTGAGATCCATAGACAATCTGGAAAGGAGTATTCTGCTCACTGAGCAGATGCTCAATGGGATAGATGGGGGGATGCTAGGATGGAGCTGCAGGACAGTGAAGCAGCAAGTTGGGTGACAGAAGGCAGGATAGAGGGAAGAGCACCAGGGAGGCTAGTCCTGATCTGGCACACCTCAATAAGTTTGCTAAGTTGGCAGATGAGGGGAGTGTCAGTACAGAGGTAGCACTGCCTCCTGCAGCAAGGTATGTCATATGAAAGCCGGAGAAGTGTCTGCTCCAGTAAGGGGGGAAATAGGAGAGCAGGGCAGGCCAGACAGGTGCTGGTAGTGGGGTACTCAATTATTAGGGGAACAGACGGTGTAATCTGTCACAAAGGCAGGGATCGTCGAACAGTGTGCTGCCTACGTGGAGCTCGAGTCCGACACAATACTGATCGGGTTGACAGATTACTGGGAGGGACTGGTGAGGATCCAGCGGTCATGGTGCACATTGGCACAAATGACAAAGTTAGAGGTAGGTGGAAGGTCCTTAAAGATGATTTCAGTGAATTAGGCTGCAAGCTTAAAGCAAGGACCTCCAAGGTGGTATTTTCTGAAATACTGCCTATACCACGTGCCACGCCAGAGAGGCAATGGGATTAGGGAGCTTTTAATAAGTGGCTCAAGAATTGGTGTAGGAAGGAGGGGTTTGGGTTCCTGGAGAACTGGGCCGACTTCTCAGTTGGCTACAGGTTCTATACTAGGGACGGGTTGCACCTCATTAGGGAGGGTGCAGCTGTGCTGGGGGAGAAAATGGTTAGAAGGTTGGAGGAGTGTTTAAACTAGGGACTGGAGGGAGGGTTTTTATTTCATAGGAGGAGAAGACAGTGCAGATAGAGACCTGGGCACAAATAATGAAATTGGGGGTGGGATTAGAACAGTTAATTTAAGAAAGACTAGAGGTACAGAGAGATACTGTACATAAAGTATATTTATACTAATGCCAGAAGCCTCACCAACAAAATGGAGGAATTAGAATTAATTTTGTTGGAACATAATTATGACATGGTGGAGATATCTGAGACATGGCTGGATGAGAGCCATGACTGGGCTGTTAATTTACAGAGCTATAGTCTGTTCAGAAATGACCGTACAAATAAGCGAGGGGGGTGTTTATATGTAAAATCATCCTTAAAACCCATCCTGCGTGATAATATATGTGAATCTAATGAAGATGTAGAGTCCCTGTGGGTGGAAAAAAGGGGAGGGGGAAAAAAAATAAATTACTGATAGGAGTTTGTTATAAATCTCCAAAAATAATGGAAGCAACGGAGAATATCATCGTAAAGCAAATAGATGAAGCAGTGTCTCAAGGAGAAGTCATTATTATGGGGGATTTCAACTACCCTGAAATACATTGGGAAACAGAAACCTGCAGTTCCAGCAGAGGTAATAGGTTTTTGACAACTATGAGAGACTATTACCTTTCACAACTAGTTCAGGACCCAACAAGAAGGGGGGCACTGCTAGACCTAATATTAACCAACAGGCCAGACCACATATCAAATATAAGGGTTGGGGGTCACTTGGGTAATAGTGATCACAAAATAATAAGTTTTCATGTATCCTTTAATAAGATGTGTAGTAGAGGGGTTACAAGGACACTAAACTTCAGGAAGGCAAATTTCCAACGGATGAGAGATGATCTTGGTGCAATTAACTGGGACAATATCCTGAGACATAAAAATACACAAAGAAAATGGGAGACGTTCATTATCATCCTGAATAGGACCTGTGCACAGTATATACCCTATGAGAATAAACATGCTAGAAATAGGAGGAAACCACTATGGCTAAATAGAGCTGTAAGGGGCACAATAAGTGACAAAAAGTGATGAGGCATTAAATAAATACAGAAGATTAAATAAATTCTGTAAAAAGCTAATTAAGACAGCAAAGATTGAGACAGAGAAAGTAAAAATAATCCCAAAATATTCTTTAACTACATAAATAGTAAGAAACTAAAAAATGGTAGTTTTGGTCCCCTTAAAAATAGTGTGGGTGAAATGGTGGATGAGGATGAGGAAAAAGCCAATATGCTAAATTAAATTTTTTCAACAGTATTTACACAAGAAAATCCCATGACAGATAACAGGATCATTGATAAAAAAATTCTCCATTAAATATCACCTGCTTAACTCAGCAGGAAGTACGGCGGCGTCTAAAAATCACTGAAATTGACAAATCACCGGGCCCGGATGGGATACACCCTGAGTACTGCACAAATTAAGTAGTCATTAATAGACCATTATAGAGATGAGCGACTTTCCCATTTTAGAGTCGAGTCGGGTTTCATGAAACCCGACTTTCTCAAAAGTCGGGTCGAATGAAATCGGCCGACTATCGGGAAAAGTCGGTGGTCCGACTGAAACACAAAACCCAATGCAAGTCAATAGGGAAGCAAAGTCGCCATGGAGTGGAGGACAGTAAACACACCTACAGTGTCCATTTCAATGCCAACAACATAAATTCTTATTACTTAAGCTTGGCAACCTTAATTAACTTTATAATAATAGTTACGCATTGAAAACTGGGGGTTATTTGGCAAAACTTGTGGGGGGGTAGGGCTGGCTCTCGGTTTTCGTGTGCCCCGGGCCTAAGAGTGTCAGTGGGCCCCTTTAACACATACCACAATTCATCATGCTCCGATACGGCACAGAAATATAGGTATAGTACAATGAAAAATACTTCACTTCTTACATGACATGACTGATATCTATGTTAAAATCTACAATAGCTCAAAACCGGACAGTATATTCCTCCATACAGTATTATGGCCACCACATAGTGCGCTATACAGAATAATGAGCCCCATATATTGCTCCACACAGAATAATTGGTCCCATATAATGTTCCATACAGTATATGATGTGCTCCACATACTGCTCCAGTATACGATAGTCCCCATATAATGTGCCATAAAGTATAGGACGGTCCCCAAAGAATACAATGAGCCCCACATATTGCTCCATACAGTATAATGAGTCACATATAAAGCTCCATACAGTATATGGTGGGTCCCAAATATTGCTCTATCCAGAATTGGCTCCATATAATGCTCCATACAGAATAGGCACCATATGTGCCCCATATGATGCTCCATACCCTATATGATGCCCCATAAATAATGAACCCCATATGATTCTCGAGTATATGATGGGCCCCATGGATGATGCTCCAGTGTCTGATCTGCCCATTTAGAAAGCTCAAGTATATGATGGGCCCCATGGATGATGCTCCAGTGTCTGATCTGCCCCATTTAGAATGCTCCAGTATATGATGGGCACCATGGATGATGCTCCAGTGTCTTATGGGCCAAAATCATGCTCCATATATAATGGGCCCCATTATTAATGATCCATTGTATAATGGTCCCCGTAAATGCTTCTCCAGTGTCTGTTTTCCCCCCTTTAGAATGCTTCAATATATAAGGGGCCCCATGCATGCTGCTCCAGTGTCTGATCTGCCCCATATAGAATGCTCCAGTATATGATGGGCCCCATGAATGATGCTCCAGTGTCTGATCTGCCCCATTTAGAATGCTCCAGTATATGATGGGCCCCATGGATGATGCTCCAGTGTCTTATGGGCCAAAATCATGCTCCATATATAATGAGCCCCATTATTAATGATCCATTGAATATGGGTCCCAGTAAATGCTGCTCCAGTGTCTGTTTTCCCCCTTTTAGAATGCTCCAGTATACGATGGGCTGCATGGATACTGCTCCAGTGTCTGATGTGCCCAATTTAGAATGCTCCAGTATACGATGGGCCCCATGGATGATGCTTCAGTGTCTTATGGGCCAAAATTATGCTCCATATATAATGGGCCCCATTATTAATGATCCAGTGTATAATAGGCCCCGTAAATGCTGCTCCAGTGTCTGATGTCCCCCATTTAGAATGCTCCAGTGTATGATGGGCCCTATCTATGATGCTCAAGTGTATGCTGGGCCCCATATATAATTCTCCAGTGTATAATGCTCCCCATATATTGCTCCAAACATTGAAAAAAATGAAATACCTCTCCTCGCTGTGCGCTGCTCTACTCTGGACTCCTCAACATTACCATCTTACAGCTCTCTGCACTTGGACTGTTTAGGCAGAGGGCGTACAGACGTGACGTCATCACACTCTCTAAGCTTAATGTCACTGTCAGGAAACGCAGAAGACGTCACAGCTGTGGAGCATGGAGAGGTAAGTATTGCAAATGCTGGGGCCCTGAGCAAGCAGGGGGGCCAACTCATGGGCGACGGCACTGGCACAGGGTCCCTCTTAGTATGCTGGTGTGTCTGACGGCGAGTGGGCCCTCCCACCATCAGAGACACTTTTTTGTACTATGAGGGGCCCTGTGTCAGTGGCGTCACCCACAAGTCGGCCTCCCCACCTGCTCAAGGAACCGGCACTTGATCGGGTGTGCCAGATGCTGACACCGGCCCTGGGGGGGGGATTTTTAGATTTTGTAGTCCGTCCACGCTTGCAAGTGCATGTTCATTAAATGTCTAAGCATGCAACTGGTATTCAAATTTCTGAGATTTTTCCCTCTGCTAAAGGTCCTTCTGCACTTCTTACAGATAACCTTTGCCTCATCAATAGGATTTTGGTAAAAAAAGTGCAACACTGGACTCTTCCTACTATGGTATAAATTTTCAGGGAACGCACGCCGTGCTAATTTGTCCGTCTAGCCAAGCTGTCCTGCAACTCTTTTGTTTTTTAACACGTTTTTGGTCTGCTACGGGCCTGCCAGATAACCGCTGCTGCGATGTCGATGCCTGCTGCGGATTATTCTCCTCTTCTGAGCTATTGCCAGCGGCACCCTCTTCCCCCAATGGATGCCAATCCTGGTCAACAACTAGGTCATCCATCACCTCCTTTTCAATTTCATCTACACCTTCCTCTGTGTCACCGTGTAAGGTGGTATAGTATGCGGTGTGGTACACCAAAGGGGATCTTGCTGGATGGGAGATATATTTCTTCTAGCAAACTGAAGTTTGCTCAGGATTTTCCATGATCACAAGGACCTGTGATGAGGTCATAGTCACGTGATCAGGTCAGCTGATGTGTACCTCACCTGAGGGTGTGGACTAGGCCTAAAAAACAAGGAGCTGTTGTAGTTGGTGGGTGTGGAAGGAAGGAGTTTGGCTGGAGTCAGCCAGGAAGATTGTTTTGTTACAGTGTGTCAGTGTGCACCAGGAAGCGAGTACCAGACCACCCGGAATGGCACCTGGCGGTCTCTGCGGACCTGCAGCCGCTTAGTTAAGCCCGTCCAAGCAAGGGTGAGTCTGGGACCAGTGGTTCTCCAAACTGGAGTGATTTATGTTCTGTTTTGATTTTGTTATCTGGACTTTTTGTTGAACCTGTTATTAAAACCACTGAACTTTGAACTAAAAGCCTGTGTGTATGCCTCATTACTGCGGCCCGGCCCTGCCTACCAGAGCGGATCCCTACAGCTGGTGGCTTGAATGCGGGCAACGCAGTGAGGTCAGGCTGTTTTTTTTTTTCTCCTGCATGACAGTAAATGTCCTGGGTGAAGAAAGTGGCGCAAAACCCGGTGGATAACTGTCCGGAGATGGAGAGCACAGTAAAAATGCTGGTGGAGGCCATGCGACAGCAGCAGCTGGCTATACAGCAGCAACAGCAGGCTACACAGCAGCAACAGCAGGCTATGCAGCAGCAGCAGGCTATACAGCAGCAGACTATGGAGCAGCAGCAGATATTTAATCGACAGCAACAGGAAACCAACAGTCTACTGATGCAGCACATCACAGCGCCGCAGACAGCAGCAGCTGCCCCGGGATGTCAGGATGTCCGGAAAGCGGTACGCACAGCGATTCCGAAAATGGAAAAGTCAGATGACGTCGAGGTGTACCTGGAGGTGTTTGAAGGCGTGGCTGAGAGGGAGAGACTACCCCGGGACCAGTGGGCCGAGATCGTGGCTCCGTTTTTGGCTCCCGGACCCGCGAAAGCCTATAGAGACCTACCCCCGAGCACCAGAGGGACTACGAGATCGTCAAGGGTGAGATACTCACACGTCTTGGGGTAAATGTGTTAGTCCGGGCTCAGCGGGTACACCAGTGGAAGTTTTCCCCTTCCGAGCCAGCTCGGTCCCAGTATTATGACTTGATACACCTGATAGAAAAGTGGTTGCAGCCGGAAGTGTTATCACCCTGCGCTATGCTGGATCGTATAGTGACTGATAAATTCTGGAGAACTTTGCCCCACACCCTTCAAACATGGGTTGGACAGGCAGCCCCTACTGATGGTCTCCAAATGGTAGACCTCATTGAAAGGTATGGGGCTACCAAGGAGATACAGGGAGAGACTACCCGGAAGGTAATGAGTAAATTCCCCAAACCTTCACCCGCCGTTCGGCGAGCAGAGACTCGGAAGGCCGCCCAGGACACGTCTGGGGACGAAAGGGGCCCATAATCTGTTGGCAGTGCCAAGAACCAGGACATGTGAGAGCTGATTGCCCCCACCTGACTGAGCCCATGGACACAAAACTATGGGTACTATCAGTCTCACTATGCCGAACACATGTGTGCAGTGGGTAAACCAGAGGGACCCAATATGAATCATTTGTGTAAAGTAGAGGTAGAGGGTAACCCTGCTGTGGCTCTACTGGACTCAGGGAGTCTCGTGACCCTAATACGAGCCAGCCACGTCCAAATCAGCGAGTATACTGGTCGGAAAATGGGTGTGTTGTGTATACATGGGGACTTAAAACATTATCCTACCGCACTGGTGATGATAAACACGCCAGCGGGGAGGAGGTGCCACGAGGTGGGGGTAGTGGTTAATTTGCATTATGAGGTAATAATGGGGAGAGATTTTCCGTTATTTTCTGTGCTTTGGCCTGTAATTACCCCTCCCACAGAACAGTCGTCGGCACCAGTGGCAACCAGGTTGCATTCTCCAGAAATCGGGCATGAACCTGGTGGCCCAGAGGAAGATGTGCTGGCGGTAGGAATACCTTTGCCTTCGGTGGAGGAGGAAAACCCCTCTCCTATAGAAGTGTTAGCTGGGGAGATGGAAGATTTGCCACCGGGACCAGAATTGTCAGACTTAAATGTGGCAGGTGACAATTTTGGTACGGCGCAACTCCGGGACCCTACGTTGACTCGAGCCCGGGAAAATGTACTGGTTGTCAATGGTGAACCCCAACACCCCGGGGCAGCTACAGTATTTCCCCGATTCGAGCTGAACCAAGATTTGCTGTATCGGGTTGAAAAAATACATGGGGAAGTTGTCGAGCAATTGCTGGTACCGCAGTCATATAGGAGGTTGGTAATGGACTTAGCGCATGCGCATGTACTAGGGGGACATTTGGGCCAAAAGAAAACCCTAGACCGAATTCTACAACGGTTTTACTGGTTAGGGGTCCATGAAGAAGTTAAACGGTATTGTAACTCTTGTCCCGTGTGCCAGGTAACCAGTCCGCAGCCTCATTTTCGGAGTCCCTTGGTGCCATTACCAATTATAGAGGTCCCGTTTGAGAGAATAGCCATGGATCTGGTGGGGCCAGTTAATAAATCAGCAAGGGGTCACCAACACATCCTCGTAGTTCTAGATTACGCTACCAGGTATCCTGAGGCTATTCCCCTGCGACACACCTCGGCCAAACTGATCGCAAAAAAACTCATGGGTATGTTCTCTCGGGTGGGAATCCCTCAAGAAATCTTAACAGATCAGGGGACCCCCTTTATGTCAAAAATCATGAAGGAACTCTGCCACTTGTTAAGTGTTAAACAGTTGCGCACATCGGTCTATCATCCCCAAACAGACGGTTTAGTAGAAAGGTTCAATAAAACCCTGAAGAATATGTTGAAAACAGCAGTCTCTAAAGATGGTAAGGACTGGGATCTCTTGTTGCCATACCTGATGTTTGCAGTGCGGGAGGTGCCCCAGGCATCTACGGGGTTCTCGCCCTTTGAACTATTATATGGCAGACATCCCCGTGGCTTACTCGATATAGCTAAAGAGGCCTGGGAAAACCAACCAACTCCCACAAAAGTGTGATAGAACATGTGGCCAAAATGCAAGAGAGAATGGAGACAGTCCTACCATTAGTCCGAGAACATATGGAAGCAGCACAAAGGTCAAAGAGGCAGGTCTATAACCGGGAGGCACGGGTAAGGTCCTTTAACCCTGGGGATCGGGTGTTGGTACTTGTGCCTACAGTGGATAGTAAGTTCCTTGCAAGGTGGCAGGGACCCTATGAGATTATAGAGAAGGTGGGACCAGTAAACTATAAAGTACACCAACCAGGGCGGAGAAAGCCAGAACAGGTATACCATGTGAATCTGCTCAAACCATGGAAAGACAGAGACCCGCTTGGTGAGGATTGTCCACGGCCTGCATTTCCAGTAGAGATGGCTTCCTTGCCTCAGGAGAAGGCAAGAGAAGTCCTCTCCGCCGTCAAAATAGCAGACACTTTGTCGCCCAGACAAGTTCAGGAAGTCCGAGAGTTTGTTAGCCGAAATGCCGATGTTTTTTCGGAACTTCCTGGTCGTACCTCCCTGATCCAACATGACATTGTCATGGAGCCGCAGGCCAAAGTCCGATTAAAGCCATATCGGGTGCCTGAGGCAGAAGAGGTCAAGAAGATGCTGCAGTTAGGGGTCATTGAAGAGTCCCAGAGTGAGTGGGCCAGCCCAATAGTCCTAATACCAAAGCCAGATGGGACACTAAGGTTCTGTAATGACTTCAGAAAACTGAATGAAATTTCTAAGTTTGACGCCTACCCCATGCCTCGGGTCGATGAGTTAATAGAGCGGTTTGGGCAGGCCCGGTATTTTTCAGTCATTGACCTCACAAAAGGGTATTGGCAGGTGCCCTAACAAAAGCAGCGAGAGAGAAAACGGCTTTTGTAACATCCGAGTGACTGTTCCAGTATATAGTCCTACCCTTCGGGTTACATGGCGCTCCAGCGACATTCCAGAGGTTAATGGACGTTGTTCTTCGTCCTCATCGCCGATATGCCGCGGCCTATCTTGACGATATTGTGGTGTACAGTACAGACTGGGAAAGTCACTTAGCCAAGGTACAGGCGGTGATAGATTCTCTGAGACAAGCAGGGCTAACTGCCAACCCAAAGAAGTGTTCCATAGGGTTGGAGGAAGCTCGGTACCTGGGGTATGTGATTGGGAGAGGAGTTATAAAACCCCAAATAAACAAAGTGGAGGCAATCCAAAACTGGCCCCGTCCCCTCACCACAAAACAAATGAAAGGGTTTTTGGGGTTAGTGGGATATTACCGGCGGTTTATTCCCAATTTTGCAACCCTGTCGGCGCCGTTAACTGACTGCCTAAAAGGGAGGAAGTCAGTAATGGTGCGATGGAATGATCAGCTTGAAGAAGCGTTTGTAAAACTAAAAGGGGCACTGTGTGGGTCACCAGTTCTGATCACACCCGACTTCAAAATAGAATTCATTGTCCAGACTGATGCGTCAGAGGTAGGTCTGGGTGCCGTGTTGTCTCAGGAGGTTAACGGGGAGGAGCATCCCATTAGTTTCCTGAGTCGAAAGCTTACTCCAGCTGAAACCAGATACAGCATTGTAGAGAGAGAGTGCCTGGCCATCAAGTGGGCACTGGAGTCATTGCGCTACTATCTGTTGGGGAGAACGTTTCGGTTGGTAACTGATCATTCCCCTCTGACTTGGATGAGTCAAGCCAAAGAAAGAAATGCACGAGTCACCAGGTGGTTTCTGTCTCTGCAAAATTTCAAATTTTCAGTAGAACATCGGGCAGGCAAATTACAGGGGAACGCAGATGCACTGTCCAGAGTTCACTGTATGTCATGTGTCCACCCTCCTAAGGTTGAACAAAGGGGGGAGGTATGTGGTACACCAAAGGGGATCTTGCTGGATGGGAGATATATTTCTTCTAGCAAACTGAAGTTTGCTCAGGATTTTCCATGATCACAAGGACCTGTGATGAGGTCATAGTCACGTGATCAGGTCAGCTGATGTGTACCTCACCTGAGGGTGTGGACTAGGCCTATAAAACAAGGAGCTGTTGTAGTTGGTGGGTGTGGAAGGAAGGAGTTTGGCTGGAGTCAGCCAGGAAGATTGTTTTGTTACAGTGTGTCAGTGTGCACCAGGAAGCTAGTACCAGACCACCCGGAATGGCACCTGGCGGTCTCTGCGGACCTGCAGCCGCTTAGTTAAGCCCGTCCCAAGCAAGGGTGAGTCTGGGACCAGTGGTTCTCCAAACTGGAGTGATTTATGTTCTGTTTTGATTTTGTTATCTGGACTTTTTGTTGAACCCGTTATTAAAACCACTGAACTTTGAACTAAAAGCCTGTGTGTATGCTGTTAGAACCCTCTTGTTAGATTTTGTTTCAGTTTGCTGGTCACATGACCTTTTTTCCCTATTTAGTCTGGCTCCGCCCTTCTGGCTTTGCTGGACTTCATTGTATTATCTACTCTTAAGCTAGCCGGGTGCTTAGGTGCCTTACTCTGTCAGTTTTGCTTAATCTTAGGATCTCGTAGTAATTTGTTTTCTGTTTAATTTTTCCTGCTACAATTTCTGTTAGGAGGTGTCCACCTTTTCTCCCAGTCCCTAGATCTTGTAGGGATTCCTCCCTCGCAACTATAGGTCTTCGTTCAGACTAGCTGAGGACTTTAGCGGGTCTGGTCGCAGGATCAGGTTCCCCGTTACATCGTAGGGATCAAGCTCAGTCCTATTGTAGGGACAGAGTTCCCATCTTTCCTTAGTGCTTGTAGCAGTTCATAACAGTAAGTCCAGCCAAGAAATAAAAAAAAAAAAAATCTCTAAGGAAAGATTTTCTGTTTTCATCATGGTGTCGGTTCGGAATTTGGCTGAACGCCTGCAGGGTCTCTTTCTGGAGGTGGCTGAAATCCAGCAACACGTGAGTAGTTGTTCTGGAGCACATTTCGTGGAGCCAAAGGTACGTTTGCCTGATTTATTTTTTGGTGAACAACAAGATTTTTTTTCTTTTAAAAATGCTTGTTTGTTGTATTTTCGTTTGAGACCCAGATCCTCTGGTGATGAATCACAGCGCATAGGGTTTATAATGTCACTTTTGCGCAAAGAACCTCAGGACTGGGCCTTTTCTCTGCAGCCTAGTGATCCATGCTTTGGATCAGTGGATGTTTTTTTTCTGCTTTGGGGTTGTTGTATGACGATCCGGATCGTGTTTCATCAGCTGAGACAGAGTTGAGACGTTTGAGACAGGGATCGGGTAATGTGGAAAAATATTGTACTCACTTCCGTAGGTGGTCCACCCAGGTGGGCTGGAACAATTCAGCTTTGAAAAGTTTATTTCTTGCAGGATTAAGTGAAAGGGTTAAAGATTTGCTGATTGCTTATCCTATACCTGGTAACTTGCAAGAGGCTATGCAATTGGCCATACGGGTGGATAGGAGACTGCGTGCAAGGGTTAATGAGAGTAAGTCTGCTTTGTCAGCTCCAGGTTTGGAGAAGGAATGTACTGACATTGCAGAGCCGATGGAAATTGGATCAATGACACCTCACTCTCGGGAAAAAGAACGCAGATTTGCTCAAGGTTTGTGTTTCTACTGTGGTAAATCTGAGCATTTCATTAAGAACTGTGCGCTTCGAATGAATAAAGAGAAAAAAAAAATGAGGTCAGTGTCGCCCGCATAGCTTGTTTAAACAATAAAGGTGTCTTTCTTTCTGCTACCACTGGTGTTGAGGAGGAGTTAATGGAGTTTCGGGTATTTGTGGATTGTGGTTCAACTCTCAATGTGATTGATGGGAAATTTTTGGAAAAACTAAAATTAAGACCCAAACTTCTGTCTTGTGGTGTCTGTGGATGGCTCTCCCTTGAAAAATGTTACTCACCATATCTGTGAATTTCCTCTTACTATTAATGGTGTTCATCAAGAGAATTTGGATTTGGTAGTTTTGAATAATTTGCCCTCACCGGTGATTTTGGGGTTACCCTGGTTAAAATTGCACAATCAGGTACTGGATTGGTCTACCAATGAAATTAAGTCCTGGAGTCCTAAGTGTTATGACAAGTGTTGTAACGGGCGTATTGCTGCTGTAGTTAAGGGGGAGTTACCTGTACCTATTCAGGATTTTTGGAAAGTTTTTTCTGATAAGGAATCGCAGGTATTGCCTCCTCATAGAGAATATGATTGTGCAATTGAATTTGTCCCTGGAGCGACTCTTCCTAAAAGTCGTTTATTTAATTTGACTATTCCTGAGAGAAAAGCTTTGGAGGAATACATACAGACAAGCTTGGCCGCCGGTCACATTAGGCCTTCCAAATCTCCTGTGGCGGTTGGATTTTTTTTTGTTAAAAAAAAGGACGGCGGTTTACGTCCTTGTCTAGACTTTCGTGAGATTAATAAGATTACTGTACGCAATCCTTACCCACTGCCATTGATTCCTGATTTGTTTAATCAGTTAGTGGGGGCCAAGTGGTTCTCGAAAATTGATCTTCGAGGGGCATACAATTTGTTGCGCATGAAGGAGGGGGATGAATGGAAGACTGCGTTTAACACTCCACTGGGTCATTTTGAGAATCTGGTTATGCCTTTTGGACTTTCCAGTGCTCCGGCATTTTTTCAGAATCTTATTAATGACATCCTTAGACCTTTGATCGGCAGAAGTGTGGTTGTGTATTTGGATGACATTTTGATTTATTCACCGGATTTGGAGTCTCATTGGAGGAGTGTGCGTGAAGTATTACAGTTACTGAGTGATAATTCACTTTTTGCCAAACTAGAAAAATGTGAGTTCGCTGTACAGAGACTTAGTTTTTTGGGCTACATTGTCTCCAGTGAAGGTTTTGAGATGGACCCTGTGAAAGTGCAAGCTGTGCAGGATTGGCCTAGACCTATTGGTGTGAAATCAATACAGAGGTTTTTGGGGTTCGCCAATTATTATAGAAAGTTCATAAAAAAAATTTCTGTGGTTGCCAAACCTCTGACCGATCTCACCAGGAAAGGTGCTGATGCGATTCAGCGGACTACTGAGGCCATTGAGGCTTTTGTATTGCTAAAGGAGAGGTTCAGCTCTGCTCCCATCCTTACGCAGCCTGATGTGACTAAACCATTTTTGGTTGAGGTTGATGCTTCTTCTGTGGGGGTCGGCGCGGTGTTGTCTCAGGAAAAGACGGATGGAGTACATCCCTGTGCTTTTTTTTCAAAGAAATTTTCTGAGTCTGAACTAAATTATGATATCGGTATTAGGGAATTGTTGGCAATTAAACTCGCATTTGAACACTGGCGTCATTTTTTGGAGGGAGCGGAATTTCCCGTTCAAGTCTTCACCGATCATAAAAATCTGATCTACCTTGATGCTGCCAAACGCTTGAATGCCCGTCAGGCTAGGTGGGCACTGTTTTTCTCACGCTTTAATTTTACCGTTACTTACATCCCAGGTACTAAAAATGTTAAAGCTGATGCTTTGTCTCGCAGCTTTTCTCCTATGGTGGGTACTGAGCATGAGGTAAACATTTTGCAAGAGGGGGTTGTTATTGCGGTTTTGGACTCCGTGTTGGAAGATGAGATTCTTAAAGCACAGGAGAATGCCCCATTTAACACTCCCCATGGGAGGTTGTTTGTGCCTGGTACCCTGAGGAGAGATTTGTTTGTTGAATGTCATGACTCTCGGTTGGCAGGTCATCCTGGAATCTCTGAGACCAAGAGACTTGTGGGTCGCAGCTTTTGGTGGCCTGGATGGCAGAAGGAAGTCATTAAGTGGGTACGTCAATGCACTGTGTGTGCTAGATCTAAGTCTTCTCATACTCCTGCTGCAGGGTTGCTTTGCCCTCTGGAGGTCCCTAGTGCACCTTGGACACATTTGGCTATGGACTTTATTACTGACCTTCCCCCCTCTGAGGGTTTCACTGTCATCTGGGTGGTCGTGGACCGTTTTAGCATTGGCTCCTTTCATCAAATTGCCCTGCGCTAAGACTCTCGCTAAGGCCTTTGTCAAGGAAATAGTCAGACTACATGGTGTTCCTACTGACATTGTTTCTGATAGGGGACCTCAGTTTGTGGCTCATTTTTGGCGCGCCTTTTGTGACAGGTTGGGAGTTCATTTGTCGTTTTCATCCGGATATCATCCTGAGTCTAATGGCCAGACAGAAAGGAAAAACCAGGATGTTGAGCAGTTCTTGCGTTGTTTTGTGACTGATAATCAAGAGGGGTGGTCTGAGTTTCTGCCACTTGCTGAGTTTGCTCTTAACAATCATACATCCGCTTCTGCTGGTTGTTCGCCTTTTTTTTGTTGTACTGGGAGACATCCGTCTTTTGGGTCATTTTCCAAGTTGGGATCGGCTGTACCTGAAGAGGAGAATTTTTCTGGTGTGTTGGAGAGAGTTTGGACTGATGTGCGTGGTAATCTTCAGGAGGCTAACAAAAGATCCAAACTGTATTTTGATAGAAAACGACAAGAGTAGTGTTGAGCGATACGATACTGCAAATATCGGGTATCGGCCGATATTAGCTGTATCGGACTTTCGATTCCGAGTTCCGATATTGTCGTCTTATCGGATACCGGAATCGGAATTGTCACTGTCACTGTCAGTGTCCGTCGGTCGGGTCTGTCAGGAGTCAGCGGCACTTACACTACCGGTCAAAAGTTTAGGGTCACTTAGAAATTTCCTTATTTTTGAAAGAAAAGCAGTTTTTTTCCAATGAAGCTAACATTAAATGATTCAGAAATACACTCTATACAGTGTTAATGTGGTAAATGACTATTCTAGCGGCAAACGTCTAGTTTGTAATGCAATATCTTCATAGGTGTATAGAGGCCCATTTCCAACAACCATCACTCCAGTGTACTTATGGTATTTTGTGTTCGCTAACTGTGTAAGAAGGCTAATAGATGGTTAAAATACCCTTTAAAACCCTTGTGCAAGTATGTTAACACAGCTGAAAACCGTTTGTTTGATTAGAGAAGCTATAAACCTGACCTTCCTTTGAGCTTGTTGAGAATCTGGAGCATTACATTTGTTGGTTCAATTAAACTCTCAAAATGGCCAAAAAAAAAGAACTTTCTTGTGAAACTCGACAGTCTATTCTTGTTCTTAGAAATGAAGGCTATTCCATGCGAAAAATTACCAAGAAACTGAAGAATTCATACAATGGTGTGTAGTACTCCCTTTAGAGGAGTGCACAAACAAGCTCTAACCAGAGAAGAAAGACAAGTGGGAGGCCCCGCTGCACAACTGAGCAACAAGACAAGTACATTAGAGTCTTTAGTTTGAAAAATTGACGCCTCACAGGTCCTCAACTGGCAGCTTCATTAAACAGTACACATTAAACGCCAGTGTCAACATCTACAGTGAAGAGGCAATTTGGGGATGCTGGCCTTCAGGGCAGATTGGCAAAACAAAAGCCATATTTAAGACTGGCTTAAATGAAAGGAAAAGATTAATATGGGCAAAAGAACACAGACATTGGACAGAGGAATATTGGCTTTTGTTTTGCCAATCTGCCCTGAAGGCCAGCATCCCCAAATCGCCTCTTCACTGTAGATGTTAACACTGGCGTTTAATGTGTACTGTTTAATGAAGCTGCCAGTTGAGGACCTGTGAGGCGTCAATTTTTCAAACTAAAGACTCTAATGTACTTGTCTTGTTGCTCAGTTGTGCAGCGGGGCCTCCCACTTGTCTTTCTTCTCTGGTTAGAGCTTGTTTGTGCACTCCTCTAAAGGGAGTACTACACACCATTGTATGAATTCTTCAGTTTCTTGGTAATTTTTCGCATGGAATAGCCTTCATTTCTAAGAACAAGAATAGACTGTCGAGTTTCACAAGAAAGTTCTTTTTTTTTGGCCATTTTGAGAGTTTAATGGAACCAACAAATGTAATGCTCCAGATTCTCAACAAGCTCAAAGGAAGGTCAGGTTTATAGCTTCTCTAATCAAACAAACGGTTTTCAGCTGTGTTAACATACTTGCACAAGGGTTTTAAAGGGTATTTTAACCATCTATTAGCCTTCTTACACAGTTAGCGAACACAAAATACCATAAGTACACTGGAGTGATGGTTGTTGGAAATGGGCCTCTATACACCTATGAAGATATTGCATTACAAACTAGACGTTTGCCGCTAGAATAGTCATTTACCACATTAACACTGTATAGAGTGTATTTCTGAATCATTTAATGTTAGCTTCATTGGAAAAAAACTGCTTTTCTTTCAAAAATAAGGAAATTTCTAAGTGACCCTAAACTTTTGACCGGTAGTGTACCTGGCAGAAGATCTCCGGCGGTCACGGCCTGGACTGCTTGATGGCCGCCATCATCTTTCCCCGGCGGTCACATGCAGTTTCTCGCGATAACTGCAGTGACTGCTGGGTAATCCCGGCCGTAAAGCAGTCAGTCCGATGACGTCACCGCCGGGGAAGCAGGTAATCAGCTGTGCTGCGTCGCGATGACAGGCTCTGCCTGTCATTGCGATGTAGCAGAGCTGGATCGTCGTGGGACACTCGTTACTATGGACTGCGTCGGACAGGTGGTATACTGTTGGTTTGTTTTTTTCCTTTTTTTACAGGAGATCGATGGCGTCGCAGGAATGAGAGTATAATAAAAGAAATGAAAACTGTGTTGTCTCTTTTATTTCATTAAAAGACTTTTTTCTTGCTTTTTCTTTTTTTTATACATTTAAAAACTTTGGGATTAATAATGGATCGGTGTCTTATTGACGCCTATCCATTATTAACCGGGCTTATTGTCACCGTGCAATCAACGGTGACATTAACCCCTTATTACCCCACTTGCCACCACTACAGGGCAGTGGGAAGAGCCGGGTAAAGTGCCACAATTGGCACATCTTTTGATGCGCCAAATGTGGGGCTGCTGTAGCCTGGTATTATCAGGCTGTTGAGGGCCAAAATCCATGGGCCTTGACAGTCTTTTAATACCAGGCCGCAGCAGTCTGCATTTTACTTGGCTGGTTAACAAAAATAGGGGGACCCCTACGCCGTTTTTATTCCGAGGGGATCCCCTATTTTTGTTAACCAGCCAAGCTAAGCAGACTGCTGTGGCCTGGTATTATCAGGCTGGCAAGGTCCATGGATATTGGATCCTTACCAGCCTGAAAAACCAGGCCTCAGCAGTCTGCTTCATCTGGCTGGTTAACAAAAATAGGGGGGACCCCACGCCAATTTTTTTTCGAGGGGATCCCCTATTTTGTTAACCAGCCAAGATATGCAGACTGCTGTGGCCTGGTATTATCAGGCTGGCAAGGTCCATGGATCTTGGCTCCTTACCAGCCTGAAAAACCAGGCCTCAGCAGTCTGCTTCATCTGGCTGGTTAACAAAAATAGGGGGGACCCCACGCCAATTTTTTTTCGAGGGGATCCCCTATTTTTGTTAACCAGCCAAGATATGCAGACTGCTGTGGCCTGGTATTATCAGGCTGGCAAGGTCCATGGATCTTGGCTCCTTACCAGCCTGAAAAACCAGGCCTCAGCAGTCTGCTTCATCTGGCTGGTTAACAAAAATAGGGGGACCCTACGCCAAATTTTTTCGATGGGATCCCCTATTTTTGTTAACCAGCAAAGATAAGCAGACTGCTGTGGCCTGGTATTATCAGGCTGGCAAGCAGGGTCGGACTGAGCCACCGGAGAAACCTCCGGTGGGCCCCAGCTCCTGCGTGGTGGGCCCTGATTTGAAAGGATAGGTCACGGGGCAGAGGGGGCGGTGGCCCTGGGCCCCGCGCTCTGAGGGGGCCCACCCGGAGCTACGCTACAGTAACTGTATCGGCGTGCACAGCACGCCGATACAGTTACATTCTGCGGCAGAGCAGGGAGAATCGATCTTCCTGCTCTGCCGCCCAGAAGATATGGGGCCTGAAAGGCGTTGGGGGGGCCCGGTGCCAGCAGTGGGCCCCCCACCCGTCATCGGAGGGTCAGCTGTATCGGCATCCAGCCGATACAGCTGACCGCATAGAGAGAGAAGGAGCGAGCGCTCCTTCTCTCCCATAATCCCCCTCTCAGCGTCTGACAGCGGGCGCGATGACATCACCTGCCGGCACCCGCTGTCAGACGCTGAGAGGGAGAACAGTGAGCAGCACAGGAGCCGGGAGGTGAGTATTGTTTTTTTTTTTTTTAATGGGGGTGCATTATACTACAGAGGCTGTATATGGGGGGTGCATTATACTACATAGGCTGTATATGGGGGCTGCATTATACTACAGAGGCTCCATATTGGGGTGCATTATACTACAGAGACTCCCTATGGATATGCATTATACTACAGAGGCTGCCTATGGGAGTGCATTATAATATAGCGGCTGCCTATGGTGGTGCATTATATTATAGACTCTGCCTATGGGGGTTTATTATAATATAGAGGCTGCCTATGGGTGTGCATTATACTATATTGAGGACTATCTGGTGTATTATGCTGTATGGATGCTATCTAGGGGCCATCATACAGTGTTGGACCCATTAAATAGTTTGGGGACATTAAGGGGTCAGTATATATCCAGTGAGGGGCATTATTCTGTGTATAGGGGAGATGTACAGGGGGAGACTTGGGACATTATTAAATGTAAAGTGGACACTTATTGTTATAGGGGAACTCGGGTTACTGTGACTGTCAAAGGGGCACACAGGGCATTATTACAGTCTAGGGGACAAAATGTGGTCACTGTTTTCTAGGGCACTTGCACCCGGCATTACTATATTCTAGAGGGGTGCTTTAAAATTTAGAGGTCACACAGAACCACACAGCAGGTGCAGTAATAGGGACACATACGGCAGCAGCAGCAGCTCAGTATTGGGGTATCACGTGCAGTAATAGGGACACATACGGCAGCAGCGGCTCAGTATTGGGGTATCAGGTGCAGTAATAGGGACCCATACGGCAGCAGCGGTTCAGTATTGGGGTATCAGGTGCAGTAATAGGGACACATATGGCAGCAGCGGCTCAGTATTGGGGTATCAGGTGCAGAAATAGGGACACATATGGCAGCAGCGGCTCAGTATTGGGGTATCAGCAGGATGAGGAGTTTGTGCAGGTTGAGAATAGTCCAATTGGTGACCAAGACAGTGCTAAAAATATGAGAAGTGAAATGTGTCTTTGTTGTAATCTCTGCAGTCGAGTCTGGCTGGAGAAGTCGTCATGTCGGTCTGGGCCAGATGGAAAAGAAATGAAAAGTGAACAATTCCATTAGAAAGAACATCAGCGGTAAGTCATTATCTGTACCTGTGCTGTAATCTATTATATGTTCTGGAGGACTGGTATTATTTACCACAGACCATATGGCGGTAATATCAATATTGGTCTTTTTATATATAGATTATTTTTGGCAACAGCGCGGTCATTTGCTGAGGTTCTCTGATTAGGGGCCCACTCAGAAGTTTCGCCCCCACTAAACCAAAACCCTAGCTACGCCTCTGGCTCTCTCTCTAGTCTTTCTTTCTCTCTCTAGTCTTTCTCGCTCTCTGTTCTTTCTTTCTCGCTCTCTGTTCTTTTTTCTCTCTGTTCTTTCTTTCTCTCTCTCTTTTCTTTCTTTCCTCTCTTTCTTTCTCTGTTTGTTCTTTCTCTCTCGCTGCTCTTTCTTTCTTTTCCTCAGTACCAGCCACTGTGCCCTCATTACCAGTCAGTGTGATCAGCAGTGCTAAATGGGTACGCTTGGGGCCAGGATATGGGTGTGATTAGCTGTTAAATGGGTGTGATCGGGGCATGGCCTAAAATTTGCAGCGACGCCCTACGCGCGCCGCAGCCTTTAACCCTCTTTCCTGTCTTCAAAATTTGGGAGGTATGCTGTATGACCTCACTACAACTTCTGGCCATGCTCCTGATGAGCGCGATGGATGGTCTCCTGAGGGATCTCCTCCCACACCTGGACTAAAGCATCCACCAACTCCTGGACAGTCTGTGGTGCAACGTGGCATGGCCTAAAATTTGCTGCAGCAGGCACAGCGTGCCACAGCCTTTGTCCCTCTTTCCCTTCTTCAAAGGTTGGGAAGTATGATGGTGGGCCCCAAGAATATTTTTTCTCTGGTGGGCCCAAGGTACTCCAGTCCGACGCTGCTGGCAAGGTCCATGGATATTGGCTCCTTAACAGCCTTAAATACCATGCCTCAGCAGCAGGGGCGTACATAGAAATCATGGGGCCCCATAGCAAAAGTCTGAATGGGCCCCCCCCAAAAAAAAAAACCCAGAGCCATTGTAAATGTAAAGTGCCAGCACAGGGAGGGGACACATTAAACAAAAAAATGTATTATGCCCCTATAGATTGTGCCCCCATAGATGCTCCATAGTATAGGCCCTTATGCTGCCGCAGCTGCTGCAACCAAAAAAAAAAAAAAAGACATACTCACCTTTCGTCGCTGGGGGCCAGGTGCCGGTGTCCTGAGCAGGGGGTGACACCAGGTGTCGATGTCACCGCTCGCTCAGGGCCCCGGCACCTGAGATATTTACCTGTCCTCTCTCCACTGCTGAGTGCCGCTGTCTTCGGGGTCCTCCAGCAGTGAATGATCAGGCAGAGGGCGCGGCGCGCACTAACGATGTCATCGCGCCCTCTGACCTGAACATTGCAGCAAGAGGACGCGAGCAACGGTGGAACGGGACAGGTAAGTATGCCTTATACTCACCCTTCCGCCAGCGCGGTCTGTGCAGCCCCTGCTCTTCTCCCACGGTCTCCGCCTCCAGTGTTCAGAGGTCACGCGGGACAGCTCATTAAAGTCATGAATATGTGCGTATTCATGACTGTAATGAGCGGTACCACCTGACCGCTGAACACAGGCGTCGGAGACCGTGGGAGAAGAGCAGGGGCTGCACAGACCGCACCAGGAGGGGTGAGTATATAGAAGAGCTGCGCTCCCCCTCCCCCGCTGACCCCTGGTAGTACTGTGTCAGCACAGCTACCCGACCGTCGAGGGCCCCCTCACCTGTCCGGGCCCCATAGCAGCTGCTTGGTCTGCTTCATTCACGGTACGCCACTGCTCAGCAGTCTGCTTCATCAGGCTGGTTAACAAAAATAGGGGGGACCCGACGCCATTTTTTTTTCGAAGGGAACCCCTATTTTTGTTAATCAGTTCCCTCTGACGTCACTGATTGTGTCCCTGGCTGACCTGAAGTGAAAGTGGAAAGCAATCAATTAAGCTTTCCACTTCCTCTCCTGTCAGCCAGGAGAGGAACTCATTCATTTGGGGGTTTACTGTGAGGCTGCAGCATTAGCTGCGGTCCCTGCAGTAAACATTAACCCTTTCTGAAGGATTACACCGTGGGACCTGACTGTGCATGGGATAGGTAAGAATAATTTTGCTTTTTTATTTTATTTTTATTACAGGAAATGGTTTTTGCAGTCAAATAAAAGATGGTCAAAAACATGTGTCTTTATTTCATTAAAATGATTTTTAATTAAAGTGTGTGTGTTTTATTTTTATTTCATGCAATAGGATTAATAATTGATAGTTGTCTAATTGACAGCTCTCAATTATTAACCTGGCTTAAGGTCACCTTTCAATTGCAAGGTGGCTTTAACCCCATATTAACCCATTCGCCACCGCTACAGGGCAATGGGAATAGACGGGCAAAGTGCCAGAAAGGGAGAATCTAATTATAGATTTGTCTTTTCTGGGGTGTCTGGGGGCAGATGTTAGTAGCCAGGGGGGGCCAAAAATAATGGTCCCTCTCTGGGCTATTATTATCTGCCCCATTCGCTGGCTTTGTCTGTCTGGTTGCGAAAATAGGGCGGGAGCCCACGCATTTTTTTTTAAACAATTTTACACCTCATATATATATATATTACATGTCATTGAATTTGTGACACATATATATATATATATATTTATATTTATAGTTCATACACTTCTACATAGTATAATAGCCGCTAATTCAATTGTCGGCTTTTGTGAAAATGCAGAACCCGACATGAAATGACACTTGGTGTACATAGGGTTAACCATGTCCTTTGCTATCTGATTTGCACAAACAATTACATCAGTCTATTTGTGCAAAATTTCACACCTGTAGGGGTTAATTAAAGGTGTAAATTCGTAGCAAAAAAGTCCGTTTTTTTTACAACGAATTTACAACTTTAATTAACCCCTACAGGTGTGAAATTTTGCACACATAGACTGATGTAATTGTTTGTGCAAATCAGATAGCAAACGACATGAAAAGACATGGTTAACCCTATGTACACCAAGTGTCATTTCATGTCGGGTGCTTCTGTCTTTTCACAGAAGCCGGCTTTACCCGGCAATTGAATCAGAGGCTATTTTACTATGTAGAAGTGTATAAACTATACATATATGTATATATATATATATATATATATGTCACAATGACATGTATATATATATATATATATATATATATATATATATATGTATTCTATGTGTGTATATTTTGTGTTTACAACGAAAGAAAGGGTTTTTTTAGTTGCAATATTTTGTTCCCATAGACTTACATGGGACTTCCGGTATCGGTATCGGGTATCGCCGATATTTTAGTGATATCGGCGATACCATTCCGATCCGATATTTTTGGATATCGGAAAGTATCGCTCAACACTAGACAAGAGGTTTTGTTTGCTATTGGTGACATGGTCTGGTTGTCCTCTAAGAATCTGCGCTTGAGGATTCCGTCTAAGAAATTGGGTCCCAAGTTTGTAGGGCCCTTTAAGGTGCTTCAGGTTATTAACCAATCTGCTGTTAAGTTGGAGCTTCCCACCTCCTGGAAGATTAATCCGGTGTTTCATGTTTCTCTCTTGAAAAAAGCTGAGGTCTCAGATGGAGACGTCTCGGCCACTGTTCCCCTGGTGGTGGAGGACGGGCAATATGAGATTTCCCGCATCCTAAATTCTAGATGGTATAGAGGGGGTTTGCAGTACCTCGTCGCTTGGAAGGGTTATGGACCCGAGGATAACTCATGGGTGAGGGCGGATGATGTTTCTGCGTCTAGACTTGTCAGAGCGTTTCACAAGAGGTTTCCGGATAAGCCTAAGTCCTAGGGGATCCGGAGGATCCTCTTAGAAGGGAGGGTACTGTTAGAACCCTCTTGTTAGATTTTGTTTCAGTTTGCTGTTCACATGACCTTTTTTCCCTATTTAGTCTGGCTCCGCCCTTCTGGCTTTGCTGGACTTCATTGTATTATCTACTCTTAAGCTAGCCGGGTGCTTAGGTGCCTTACTCTGTCAGTTTTGCTTAATCTTAGGATCTCGTAGTAATTTGTTTTCTGTTTAATTTTTCCTGCTACAATTTCTGTTAGGAGGTGTCCACCTTTTCTCCCAGTCCCTAGATCTTGTAGGGATTCCTCCCTCGCAACTATAGGTCTTCGTTCAGACTAGCTGAGGACTTTAGCGGGTCTGGTCGCAGGATCAGGTTCCCCGTTACATCGTAGGGATCAAGCTCAGTCCTATTGTAGGGACAGAGTTCCCATCTTTCCTTAGTGCTTGTAGCAGTTCATAACATATGCCTCATTACTGCGGCCCGGCCCTGCCTACCAGAGCGGATCCCTACAGCGGGAATGGGCACCTGAGTTTCATCAGGGTCAGATTCTGGCTCAGTAGACTGCGAGGGAAATGTAGTGCTCTGGGTGAATGTACCAGCAGAATCATCTGGCAGTGGCTGTACATCAGTGCACTCCATCTCTGATTCATGTTGGACTGGGGAATTCAGGATTTGACTTGATAACCCAGGCATGGTATGTGAAAAGAGCTCCATGGAGTAATCTGAAGTGTGGGCTGCCGCATCCTTCACTTTTGGTGGGGGTGAAGCACACAAGGAAAGTTGTTGTTCCTGACCAGGAGCCCGCACTGACAACTCAGTGCTTGCATTTTTTGAAACTTCAGAAGAGGAGGCGATAGAGCTGGAGGCTGTTTCGGCAATGTAAGCCAAAACCTGTTCCCGATGCTCCGGCTTTAAAAGCAGTTTACCTACTCCCAGTAAAGGGAGCCTTCCAGGTCTTCTTGAGCCAGATGATGACGCCGACTCAACACCTCGTGCCTTAGGTGCTATTTTGCTTATGGCACTTCCAGCAGATGCACCACCACCACCATCAGTACCAGCTGGTCCCCACGCCCACGTCCGCGGCCTCTTCCACCATACTTCCTCATTTTTGTGAAAATGTACCCAAAATACCAGCAGATATATGTTACTGTATCAGAAGCCTACAGCTGTATACAGTCTAGGGATAATTGTAAATATCCGTATATATTTCAGGAGGCAGACACAGACGCTCTCAGGCTCAGTATGGATTACACCAGAATATAAAAAGTAGAAAAAGGGTAATGTATTAGAAGCGTACAGCTGTATACAGTGTTGGCGTAATTGTAAATCTCCGTATATTTTGTCAGAGTCAGACACCTACTATGGTATAAATTTTCAAGGAACGCACGCTGTGCTAATTTGACCGTCTTGCCAAGCTGTCCTGCAACACTTTTTGTTTTTTAACACGTTTTTGGTCTGCTACGGGCCTGCCAGATAACCGCTGCTGCAATGTCGATGCCTGCTGCGGATCCTTCTCCTTTTCTGATCTATTGCCAGCGGCACCCTCTTCCCCTAATGGATGCCAATCCGAGTCAACAACTGGGTCATCCATCACCTCCTCTTCAATTTCATCTGCACCTTCCTCTGTGTCACCGTGTAAGGTGTTATAGTATGCGGGAAGGGGCACCTGAGTTTCATCAGGGTCAGATTCTGGCACAGTAGACTGTGAGGGCAATGCAGTGCTCTGGGTGAATGTACCAGCAGAATCACATAGCAGTGGCTGTGCATCAGTGCACTCCATGTCATATTTAACTTGGACTGAGGAATTCTGGATTTCTCTTGATAACCCAGGCATGGTATGTGAAAAGAGCTCCAAGGAGTAATCTGAAGTGTGGCCTGCCGCATCCTTCACTTGTGATGGGGGTGAAGGACACAAGGAAAGGTGTTGTTCCTGACCAGGAGCCTGCACTGATGATTCAGTGCTTGCATTATTTGAAACTTCAGAAGAGGAGTCAGGAACAAATTTTTTTCCCCAATGTGAAGCTTACTGTTTTCCACATGTTTTTTTTTGCCTTCCTCTGGATCAACATGTTAGGGCAGGTTAGGATAGGATATGGGTTGAACTAGATGGACTTAAAGTCTTCCTTCAACCTTAATAACTATGTTACTATGTTACTAAGAAAGGGAACAATCCATAACCGAAAGACATCCGACTTGTTTCAAGTGTAGTGTGGGGACGTTGGACACTATGCCAGAGGCTGCGCAAGACGGGGAGGCCTCTTATTCGGCAGCCGGTAAACTATCGACTCCGTGGCTGGGGGACGACGCCCGGAGCCTAAAAGGCCAATGAAGAGAGAAGCCAGTACCAAAAGTTTAATTTCTGTGAGTCACCTTGTATGGGCTGAAATGAATGGTCGAACCGTCTGCTGCCTAGTTGATACCGGTTCCTAGCTTTTGCTAGGAAAAGTGCTGGTCCCTGCAGCTGCTAAACTCATCCTCCCACCTGGCCAGACTGTGCTAACCATGCCCTTACGAGCTTGTGCACCCCTCAAAGGGGTGGAAGTCCATATTGAACCTACCCTAATGGACCAAGTACCCTTGGGGCTCTTCATTGCTCGGACACTAGCCATCATCCGCTATGGCAATGTTGTGGTGCGGTGTGTGAACCTAGGGGAAGAAAATCTTACGCTCCCGCCTAACAGTGAAGTGGCGCAGGTGCTGGGCAAGCCCGAACAATTGATACCACCAGAGGCCGTCCAGCAGGCAGTGAAGCAAGGAGACCCATGGACTGTAGCTGTCACCCTGACCCCAGAGCACCCACCTAGAAGCACCAAGCAGGGGCCCTGAATCCTGAAGCAAATGCTGTCATGTGTGCATTGCCACGAAGATCGTCACGGTTGCACATTTTGACTTCTCACAGCTGAGCTGCTGTTTCTTTGTGTTTGGCAGCTAGGGAGTTAATTCTGTCTGTGCTCGGTTCTGGGACTGGGTGCAGTTTCTCCCGGCTGCAATTGATTATTTGTTGATTGGTTTCCTTTAAATTCCTGGTTGTCTGCTTGGGGAGTTGCCAGTGAAACCTTCATGCAGACCACAGATAGGAATGAATCTGTATAGACTTTAGTTGTGAGCTCCTTAGTTGTTCTAAGCTCAACTTGGTTAGAGTTTATTTCCCAGACCATTTATTTTCCTTTGGTGTTTGAGTGTGTATGCAAGCGAGTGTTATCCTGTCTGTCTTATATGTCTAATCTGTGTATTTAGCTGAGATCAGCCCATATCCCTTTGGTGGTAGTCAGGATCCTTCTTAGGACTGATTACAGGGTTCAGGGTCTGATAGGAGACAGGGTTAGGTTGGAGACTTGGACCTCTGAACCATTATCAGTACCTCCAAGGTGAGGGATTAGTTAGGACCCCAGTTTAGGGTCAGGTTAGATCCCGGTCCACCTCTTTCCTGTTTCAGCTCATCAAGTCCTCAAGATTAACCCTGAGTTCAGCAGATATTGTGTCAGGTAAATCTATTCTATACTTACATGCTGATGTTGCTATACTAGTTGTTGTATAGAGTGTTGTTCCTGTATTAATAGTTTACTGACATTGTATACATATCATTAGACAGCGTGACATTTTCACTGGCCATAAAAATTATCTCCAGTTACCATGGATCCAGTAGCCCAGCTGGCTCTGCAGTTGCAGGGATTATCCATGGAGCTGACGGACATTAAGTCCAAAGTTTTGTCTCCCCTGGAGCAAACCAGAGTTGAACCTAAGGTTGCTCTCCCGGACAGGTTCACTGGTGGGCGAGACAAATTTTTCACCTTCCGGGAGGCATGTAAATTGTATTTTCGGCTTCGGCCTCGATCATCAGGGAGTGAGGAGCAGAGAGTGGGAATTGTTATCTCACTTCTGCAAGGGGACCCTCAATCCTGGGCATTTTCCCTTCCTCCGGGATCCCCGGCTCTACTGTCTGTAGATCAATTTTTTACTGCCCTGGGATTGGTATATGATGACCCAGATCGGGTCTCTCTTGCTGAGACAAAATTACGTAAGATACAGCAGGGAGATCGTCCGGCAGAGGAATTTGCTTCTGAGTTTCGCAGATGGGCCACAGATACTCAGTGGAATGACCCAGCTCTTAGGAGCCAGTTTTGTCATGGGCTTTCTGATAAATTAAAAGACGTTTTGGCTCAGTATGAGTCTCCTCCTTCTCTGGAGGCTGCTATGGCCTTAGCTATCCGTACTGATAGACGGCTTCGGGAGAGGGGTGAGGTAACCCCACTCCCTGTTGTTTCTCCACCTACCACTAAAGTCCCTTATGTTGAGGTTCCCCTTGTCTGTTCGGATGAGCCTATGCAGTTGGGAGGGACATCATTTCGTAGGAGGGGATTGGCGGTACGCCGCAGGACTAGAAGATGTTTTTTCTGCGGGAAAGAGGGACATTTTGTTGGAGAATGTCCATCCCGTGCCTTGTTGAGCCAAAAGTCGCCGGAAAAACTGTTAATCCCAGGTTGTGTGGTGGACGACAACCTGGGAGTATGTATTTCATCCGCCAGTTCTTCTCAGTTCCTTGTACCAGTGGAGGTGGTAGTTGGTACGAGAGTGGAGAGATTGTCTGTTCTTCTTGATAGTGGTTCCGGGGCTAATCTGGTTGACGCTCAGTTTGCTCAGGCTCAAGGTATGCATCTGAGTGTATTGGTCAAACCGATCCCTATATTCTCCATTGACGCCAGGCCTCTCGGCCAAGGTAGCTTTGTTCATGAGGTTCATAACATTGACCTTCGGGTAGGGGCAATACATAGGGAACAATTATCTTGTTATGTGTTGGAGGGTCTACCTACTCCCATTGTGTTGGGACTTCCTTGGTTGGTTAAACATAACCCTGTGATTAATTGGCAGTCCAGAGAAATAAGCCAATGGGGTGAGTTTTGCAAAAGCAACTGCATGAACACAGTTATCAGTGCGGTCGTGCCTAGTACATTGCCTCCTTTTTTGGAGGATTTTGGGGATGTTTTCTCTGAGGAGGGGTGTCAGGAGTTGCCTCCTCATCGCGTGTATGACTGCTCTATTAATCTCCTTCCTGATACTAAGTTGCCTAAAGCTAGGTTGTATAATCTTTCTGGTCCTGAGAGGCAGGCTATGAAAGATTATATTTCTGAAAGTCTGGCCAAAGGGCATATTAGACCTTCATCTTCCCCAGTAGCCGCGGGGTTCTTCTTTGTGAAGAAGAAAGATGGAGGCCTACGCCCTTGCTTGGATTTCCGCGAACTTAATCAGATTACTGTTCGAGATCCGTATCCACTCCCTCTTATTCCTGATCTCTTCAATCAAATTGTTGGCGCCAAATGTGTTTCTATAATTGGATCTCAGGGGGGCGTATAATCTGATTAGGATAAAAGAGGGGGATGAGTGGAAAACGGCGTTTAACACGCCGGAGGGACATTATGAGAACCTAGTCATGCCTTTTGGTCTGACTACTGCACCAGCAGTATTCCAACATTTTGTTAATGACATTTTTCGTACCTTGTGGGGCTGTTTGTGGTTGTATATTTGGACGACATTTTAATTTACTCGCCAGATCTTGTGTCTCATCAGGAGCATGTGAGACAGGTGTTGCAGATCTTGCGAGACAATAAATTATACGCCAAACTGGAGAAGTGTGTATTTGCCGTACAGGAACTTCAGTTTTTGGGTTTTTTGGTGTCAGCCTCCGGTTTCCGTATGGACCCTGAAAAGGTGAGAGCAGTGCTTGAATGGGATCAGCCAGGGGATCTTAAGGCTCTGCAGCGTTTTTTGGGGTTTGCTAACTACTACCGGAAATTTATTTGTAATTTCTCATCTGTCGTCAAACCTCTCACTGACATGACAAGAAAAGGGACGGATTTTTCTAAATGGTCGGACAAAGCTTGCCAAGCCTTTTCCTCTTTGAAGAAATGTTTTGCTTCGGCACCCGTTCTCATCCAACCAGATGCATCTCAGCCGTTCATTGTGGAGGTGGATGCGTCTGACGTAGGGGTGGGTGCTATATTGTCCCAGGGTCCGTCCCCTGGTAAATGGCATCTGTGCGCTTTCTTTTCTAAGAAATTGTCGTCCGCCGAAATGAATTATGATATCGGCAATAGGGAACTTTTGGCCATTAAGTTAGCTTTTGAAGAATGGCGTCACTTTTTGGAGGGGGCAGTCCACCCGGTTACCGTTATTACTGATCACAAGAACCTGTTGTATTTGGAATCCGCTAAGCGTCTGAATTCCAGACAAGCTCGATGGTCGTTGTTTTTTACCAGGTTTAATTTTGTCGTCACTTATCGCCCGGGGTCTAAGAATGTAAAGGCTGATGCCTTGTCTCGCAGTTTCCCAGGGGCCGGAAAACGGATGACCTGAGTCCTATCCTTCAGGAGGGGGTGGTAGTGTCGGCTGTATTTTCTGAGCTTGAGGAGGAGGTGTTAGAGGCTCAGGGGGACGCCCCTGCAGGACCTCCAGGGAGACTGTTTGTCCCAAATCTGTTGAGACAAAAGGTTATTGAGGCACATCATAATTCTGCTCTAGCAGGACATCCAGGGAGTAAGGCTACTTTAGATCTCCTTTCTCGCCGGTTTTGGTGGCCTAATGCTAATAAAGATGTTATAACTTTTGTCGCGTCATGTGGGGTGTGTGCTCGGTCTAAAACCCCTCATACCCGTCCGTCTGGGACCCTTTTACCCTTGAAACTTCCGGAGCGTCCATGGACTCATTTATCTATGGACTTCATTACGGACCTTCCTCCGTCGTCAGGGAATACTGTCATACTGGTGGTTGTTGACAGGTTCAGTAAGATGGCACATTTCGTTGCTCTTCCTGCACTCCCTAATGCTAAAACTCTGGCGCAGGTGTTCATTAGGGAGATCGTTAGACTTCATGGGTTGCCTTCTGATGTGGTGTCAGATAGGGGGTCTCAGTTTGTGTCCAAATTTTGGAGGGCATTTTGTTTACGTCGGGGGATGCAATTGTCATTTTCCTCGGCTTTTCATCCGCAGACCAATGGTCAGACAGAGCGTCTGAATCAGAGCTTAGAGACATATCTCCGGTGTTTTGTCTCAGAGAACCAAGAGGACTGGTCTTCTTTCTTACCTCTCGCAGAGTTCGCTCTTAACAACAGGCGGAGCGAGTCCACTGGTAAGTCCCCGTTTTTTGGGGCTTATGGTTTTCATCCCAGTTTTGTACTTTCGATGGGGGGGGCCCTTCTGGGGTTCCTGAGGAGGAGCGTTTCTCGTCGTCACTTGCTTCTGTGTGGAGAGGTGTATTGAATAATCTGAGTGCGATGGGGAACCGTTACAAACGTATGGCTGATAGGAGGAGAGTTTCTGGTCCAGATCTGAATGTGAACGATCTGGTATGGTTGTCTACCAGGAATATAAAACTTAAAGTGCCCTCCTGGAAACTGGGTCCCAGATTCATTGGGCCGTACAGGATCAGTTCCATAATTAATCCTGTGGCATTTCGTCTGGACCTCCCTCCTACGTTTAAAATTCATAATGTGTTCCACAAGTCATTACTTAAAAGGTATGTGGCACCAGTCATACCGTCACCTCTACCTCCTCCTCCTGTGTTGGTCAATGGTAACTTGGAATTTCAAGTATCAAAGATCATTGACTCACGTCTGAATCGCCGGTCCCTTCAGTACTTGGTGCATTGGAAGGGGTATGGTCCAGAGGAGAGGACGTGGGTCCCTGCGTCTGATGTTAACGCAGATCGTTTGGTTCGGACCTTCCACAGAACTCACCCGGGCAGGCCTGGCCTGAGGGTCCGGAGGCCCCTCGTAGAAGGGGGGGTACTGTCATGTGTGCATTGCCACGAAGATCGTCGCGGTTGCACATTTTGACTTCTCACAGCTGAGCTGCTGTTTCTTTGTGTTTGGCAGCTAGGGAGTTAATTCTGTCTGTGCTCGGTTCTGGGACTGGGTGCAGTTCTCTCCGGCTGCAATTGATTATTTGTTGATTGGTTTCCTTTAAATTCCTGGTTGTCTGCTTGGGGAGTTGCCAGTGAAACCTTCATGCAGACCACAGATAGGAATGAATCTGTATAGACTTTAGTTGTGAGCTCCTTAGTTGTTCTAAGCTCAACTTGGTTAGAGTTTATTTCCCAGACCATTTATTTTCCTTTGGTGTTTGAGTGTGTATGCAAGCGAGTGTTATCCTGTCTGTCTTATATGTCTAATCTGTGTATTTAGCTGAGATCAGCCCATATCCCTTTGGTGGTAGTCAGGATCCTTCTTAGGACTGATTACAGGGTTCAGGGTCTGATAGGAGACAGGGTTAGGTTGGAGACTTGGACCTCTGAACCATTATCAGTACCTCCAAGGTGAGGGATTAGTTAGGACCCCAGTTTAGGGTCAGGTTAGATCCCGGTCCACCTCTTTCCTGTTTCAGCTCATCAAGTCCTCAAGATTAACCCTGAGTTCAGCAGATATCGTGTCAGGTAAATCTATTCTATACTTACATGCTGATGTTGCTATACTAGTTGTTGTATAGAGTGTTGTTCCTGTATTAATAGTTTACTGACATTGTATACATATCATTAGACAGCGTGACAAATGCAGGCTGAATTAACAGGACTCTCACCGCAGCAGGTGTAACAGATGGAGGTTGTACTGAAATGCTATCAGGATGTGTCCGCCCGGCATGAGAATGACTTCAGGTGCACGAAAGCTATAACTCACGAGATACCCATGGGAAACGGTGCACTGATCCAGGATCGGTACCGGCAGATACCACCTGAAATGGTGAAAGAAATGTTGGCACATATGCTGCAGAGTGGGGTCATACGGGAAAGCCAGAGCCTGTGGGCAGCTCCAATTGTCCTAGTCCAGAAGAAAGACGGGACCCTGCGTTTTGGTGTGGACTGTAGGCGACTGAATGCTTGTATGGTGCGGAACTCTTATCCTTTACCCTGAATTGAAGAGTCACTTTCTGTCTTGGGAAAGGCAAAGTATTTCTCATCTCTGGATCTGGCAAGGGGATACTAGCAGGTGCCCATGTCCAAATATGACCAGCCGAAGACAGCATTCATACTGACCATGGGATTGTTTGAATTCAACGGATGCCCTTCGGCCTGACTAACGCTCCTGAGACGTTCCAGCAATTGATTGAAAGATGTTTGGGGGACCTGAACTTTGAAGCCACCCTGATCTGCCTGGACAACATCATTATCTATGCAGCCACCTTTGAAGAACACGTCCGGTGGCTGGAACAAGTATTGAGTCGTTTACAGAAGCAAGGCCTGAAGGTGAAGACCCAAAAATGTCACCTCTTCTGTAAGCAGATCGAGTACTGGGACACGTGGAAAGATAGCGGCGGTACAGGACTGGCCTACCCAAAGACAGTGAAGGGCGTTCTGTCCTTTCTGGGACTGACTGGGTACTACCGGAGGTTCATGAAGAATTTCACCAGTATCGCTAATCCACTTCTGGAACTACTAAAAGGAGTGCCGTGTGGTTCGAAGAATCGGGTCATCCAGTGGGGCAGCCGCCAAGAAGAAGTCTTTTGAGCCCTAAAGATGGCCTTGACTGAGGATCCCATACTCGCTTACGCGGACTTCACACAGGGGGCCATGTTGTCGCAGATGCAGAAGAGAAAGAATGAGTAATCGCCTACGTGAGCCTGTCCCTCCATGACTCAGAACGAAACCCAGACAATTATATTTGAGCAAGAACTGCTGGCATTAGTGTGGGTGATGACTGAGAAGTTCGCCGAGTACCTGTCCGGATCCGAAGTCTTAGTGCGTACCGACAACAATCTACTTGCCCACCTGGAAAATGCCAAACTGGGGACCTTGGAACAACGGTGGGTGGCCCGTATAGCAAAATATCAGTACAAGATCGCATACCAGGCTGGAGCTGAGAACATGCATGCTGATGTTCTGTCGAGAGTGACTCATGAGCGACCTTAACACGACCGGGATGAAGAGTTGGATTCCTGGTTTCCGGAACCTCGCCAGGTCGTTGGCGGCGATGCATCAACAGATCGGAGAGGCATCTAAGGAACAGGTGCCGGGGCGACCCAGGGACGACTGGGTGCAACTCCAGCAGGAAGATAAGGAGCTAGCGCAGCTGAGACAGTGGGTGGCCCTGAAGCAACTCCCCAGCCAGTGCGAAAGAGACGCTCTGTCCCCAGGAACTCTGCAGATTCTAAGGCAGTGGGAAAGACTCCAGCGGAAGATGGCTTGCTGTATTGAAGAGTACAGTTGGTGCAGGATCTGGGGGTCACCAGGCAAGTGGTGCTTCCAGAGAAGTTGATTTGAGTCGTGGCTACGGAGGCCCATGAGAGAGATACTCACTTTGGTCTGGAAAAGATATTCCAGTGGCTGCAGAAGCTGGTATATCACTTCCGGTTGAAGGCTGCAGTAGAGGAGGCCAGCGATATCGGAGCTGTGAACTAGCCAAAGCTCGAGAGCAGAGAACCCCAATGCAGACCATCGTGACTTCCACTCCCTAGAGCTGTTGATGATCGACTACTTGACCGTGGGCCTGGCTCATCTCTGATATGAACATTGTTTGGTGATGACTGACCACTTGACCAAGTTCACTGTGGTGACTCCAACTCGAGATCAGACTGCTGAGTCAGCAGCGCAGGCTATCTGCCGAGACTTCATATGGGTATACAGTTGCCCAAAGAGGATCCACTCTGACCAGGGTGCTTGCTTCCAAGGTCGAGTGATGGAAGGATTACATCACCTGTACAAGATCAAGGAAAAAGATCACACTGTATCATCCTCAAGGGAATGGAGCTTGTGAACGCTTCAACCTAACGCTGATTCAGATGCTCCACACATTAGTGGAAGATCAGAAAATATGGTGGCCTGAATGTGTGGCTGATTTTGTTTGGGTATATAACAACCGAGTGCACAGTAGAACAGGATACACTCCGTATACTTTGCTGTTCGGTCGAAAAAGGCAAAAAATCAGAGCTGGAGTTGGATCCAGGAGAAGACTACCCACGGACTGGGGAGTCTTCCTGGGTCCGAGAACACCGCCATCGGCTGCAGACTCTTCACCGGCTGGTGCAGACCAAGTTCCAGGAACTCCAACACCGTGAAGTGATGCCTCTTCGAGGGACAGCTCTCAAGGCCAGAGATCAAATGTTGGTCAGGGACATACGGCCTCGGGACAAGTTAGAACATCAATGGGAAGACTCCATATAGGGTGAAAAGCTGAGTTGAATCCGGTGGGCCAGTGTATGAAGTTCAACCCAAAGGGGAAGAGGGGTTGCCTACTTGGATAGTCCACCGTAACATGTTGTGTCCTTGCCTGTCACGGGATCCCAAAGAAGAGGAGAGAGTGCCGGACGCCACCGAAATGCTCACGCCCACGGTCTTCAACTGTGATGAGGAATAACCGCTTGGCTCACTCTCAGATTTAGAAAGTCCGCCACCTGCCAGTCCAAGGGAAGTGTGTAGGCCTGAAACTCCAGAATTGACTGATCCAGTGAACCCAGATGTGCTCCCATCTTCTACCACTCAATCTGACTCCACCACTCAAACTGACTCTACCACTCAATGTGAACTACGCCGTACTGAACGGACGACAGCTGGAATACCTTCCACTCGGTATGATCAAGACCAGTTTATTTGGCAGCGTGTTTTTTGAGAAATGGAAGAGTGTGAATGCCTGATGAAGGAACTCTCACCCATGGAATGGTGAGTTAAAGGAGAGGGGGAATGTAAGGACGAAGATCGGGCTGCGGGTACCTGCGCTAAGACGGGTCTGGAACAGTTAGGCCTGTGTCCCATGTTGCCCAGGGGAAGGAATAGGGGACTGGACAAACACCATGACCCAGGAAGAGGGACGTGTTCACAGGAAATTTAGAGCAGAAAGCACGCAAAGCGGCAGCTAGTTTCCCACCTTCAGGGAGAGTTCAGGACTGTGAACAGCATGCTCTGCATCCTGAGCAGGGTGATATGCACCCAAAGCAGCAGCACCACGATGTACTGCAGCCAAGATCTCCTGGGCGCCCCAGAAAGCGTTGTGCGCCTGGCTAAGCAAAAGACCGTGCCGTGCAGAGAAGCGTGGGCCGATTACAGAACACTGAAGTGCAGTCCCCTTTGCCGGCTGGCACATATCAACCTGCGTTTAGTACAGAGACATCTGCAGCTTTTCCCGCTTTGATTGCATGGGCTTATGGACTAGGGGCTCAGCGGGTAGTACTGGAGACCGCCCGCTGCTGCCAGAAGACGGATCTCTAACCTTGGACCCTATCGGAGTACACTATACTGGCAGTTGATGGTACTACTATGCCCATCGGACTGTGGACTAAGGACATCAGTGGGAGCTACGATAAGTGTTGCTTGAACTTAAACTGTTGCACTCCATATTTTATTTATTCCCTGTTGCTTGATTGACTCTTTTTTGCCATTGCTTATTTACTCCCTGTGATGAGATTACGTTAACACTTTATTGTTAAAAAATAAATAATATTGTTATACCATACTAATCTGCGATCCCTTCGTACTGCTTCTCAGCACCTGCTGACATTAGTGACCCCTGTTTCTACCCCCTCAATTCCAGGATCTGGTCGAAAAAGAATTGGTAGAATTAGAAAGAAATATCAGCAAATAAAAGCGCTAATGGTAATCTGACCAAGTTGGAAAGAACAGGTCTTGACAGAATCATAGAATCATTAAATGGTAGAGTTGGAAGGGACCTCCTGGGTCATCTGGTCAAACCCCCTGCTCAAAACAGGATTCACTAAAATTATTATTATTATTTTATTATTATATACATTTATATAGCGCCATTTATTCCATGGCGCTTTACATATGAAAAGGGAAAAATATAGACAGATACAATAAACATGTGCTAGACAAGGGACGCATAAGTACAGAAGGAGAGAGGACCCTGCCCGCGAGGGCTCACAGTCTAGAGGGATGGGTGAGAATACACTAGGAGAGGGTAGAGCTGGTCGTGCGATGGTTCAGTACACTGAGGATCATTGCAGGTTGTAGGCTTGTCGGAACAGGTGGGTCTTCAGGTTTTTCTTGAAGGTCTCCGTTGTTGGTGAAAGTCTGATGTTTTGCGGCAGGGAGTTCCAGAGTATGGGGGAAGCCCAGGAGAAGTCTTGTATGCGGTTGTGGGAAGAAGAGATGAGGGGGGAGTCGAGAAGGAGATCTTGAGAGAATCGAAGGTTGCATGTAGGTAGGTAGGGGAGACCATGTCACAGATGTATGGAGGAGAAAGGTTGTGGATGGCTTTGTATGTCATGGTTAAGGTTTTGAACTGGAGCCTCTGGGCAATAGGAAGCCAGTGAAGGGCCTGGCATAGTGGGGAGGCTGGGGAATAGCGGGAAAGACAGGTGGATTAGTCGTGCAGCAGAGTGTAGGATGGACTGGAGTGGTGCCAGAGTGCTAGAGGGGAGGCCAGACAGTAGGAGGTTGCAGTAGTCGAGGCGGGAGTGTCACGCTGTCTAGCAGATGTATAAATATATAATGTCAGTAATCTATCAAGTGGGACAACATTCTATATAACATATAAATAGGTAACATTAATATGTATATATAGCATAGTATTACCTGACATAATATCCTGTAGGTCAATACTGAATCATTTTCACGCTGTCTCTGGATAGAGGTGGACCGGGGTCTAAGCTGACCCTAAACTGGGGTCCTGACTAGTCCCTCTACCTGGAGGTACTGTTAATGGTACAGAGGTCCAGGCCACCAGCGTAAACCCTGTCTCCTATAAATCCCTCACCACTATAATCTAGTCCTTAGAAGGACCCTGATTACCAACATAGGGAATGGACAGGTAAAGGTTAACAAACAGTATAGACAAACGAGACAGACAGGGGATAAATACTGTCTTGCATACAACAATAAAACACAGAGGGAACACCAAAGGTCTAGGAGATAAACTATAAGCAAGGTGAGGAGAAACAACAAAAGAGCTCTTAGCTTAAGTCTTCTCAGAACCGATCCTATCTGCAGTCTGTATGAATGCTTTCACCGGCATCTAACCAGCAGACTGGCAGCTATATAAAGGAAGCTAATTAGAACATAATCAAAAGCAGCCGGGCGAGGCTGGACCTAGTCTTAGCAAAGAGCTAGGTAAAATTAACTCCCTCATTACCAAACACAAAGAAACAGCAACTCAGCTGCGAGAAGTCAGAATGTGCAATCGCGACAATCTTCGTGGCGATGCACCCATGACAGTACCCCCCTTCTACGAGGGGCCTCCGGACCCTCAGGGCCAGGTCTGTCCGGGTAAGTCGTGTGGAAGGTCCGAACCAATCGATCTGCGTTAATCTCAGACGCAGAGACCCACGTCCTCTCCTCAGGACCATATCCCTTCCAATGAACCAAATACTGAAGGGACCGGTGATTCAGACGTGAGTCAATGATCTTCAACACTTGAAATTCTAAGTTACCATTGACCACCACTGGAGGAGGAGGTAGAAGTGACGGTATAACTGGCGCCACGTACCTCTTAAGCAACGATTTGTGGAATACATTATGGATTTTAAACGTAGGAGGGAGGTCCAGACGAAATGCCACAGGATTAATTATAGAACTGATCCTGTATGGACCGATGAACCTGGGACCCAGTTTCCAGGAGGGAACTTTGCGTTTTATATTCTTGGTAGACAACCACACCAGATCTTCACACCTAGGTCCGGACCAGACACTCTCCTCCTATCAGACCTCCATTTGAAACAGTTCCCCATAGCACTCAGACCATTCAGCACTCCTCTCCAAACTGAAGCAAGTGACGACGAGAATCGTTCCTCCTCAGGAACCCCAGATGGACGGGTATGTGGGGTCTTAGAGCGAGCACAAACTCCACAGGACGCGACAAAAGTTATTACCTCTTTATTTAAGTTAGGCCACCAAAACCGGCGAGAAAGGAGATCCACAGTTGCTTTACTCCCTGGATGTCCTGCTAAAGCAGAACTATGATGTGCCTTGATAACTTTTTGTCTTAACTGATTAGGAACAAACAGTTTCCCTGGAGGTCCTACAGGGGCGTCCCCCTGAGCCTCCGACACCTCCTCCTCAAGCTCAGAGCACACAGCCGACACCACCCCTCCTTCCTGAAGGATAGGAACCGGGTCATCCGTCTTTCCGGCCCCTGGGAAACTACGAGATAAAGCATCAGGAAGCAATTTTATTGAGCAGTCATACGTGCGATGAGGAGGTAACTTTTGACACCCCTCCTCTGAGAACATCTCCCCAAAGTCCTCCAGAAAAGGAGGCAAAGTCCTAGGCACGACCGCACCGATGACCGTGTTCATGCAGTTATTCTTGCAAAATTCACCCCACTGGCTTATCTTTCTGGATTGCCAATCAATCACTGGGTTATGTTTAGCCAACCAAGGAAGTCCCAACACAATAGGAGTAGGAAGACCCTCCAACACATAACAAGACAACTGTTCTTTATGTATTGCCCCTACTCGAAGGTCTATGTTATGAACAGCTTGTACAAAACTACCTTGACCGAGAGGTCTGGCGTCAATAGAAAGTATAGGGATCGGTTTGGCCAATACACTCAGTTGCATACCTTGCACCTGGGCAAACCGAGCGTCCACCATATTAGCCCCAGACCCACTATCAAGAAGAACAGAAATCCTCTCAACTCTCGCACCAACCATCACCTCCGCAGGCACGAGAAATTGAGACGGACCTGGGGACGAAATACATACTCCCAGGTTGTCGTCCACCACACAACCTGGGATTAACAGTTTTTCGGTGACTTTTTTGCTCAATGAGGCACGGGAGGGACACCCCCCAACAAAATGTCCCTCTCTCCCGCAGAAGAAACACCTTCTTGTCTTGCTGCGCACCGCCGATTCCCTCCTACAAAATGATGTCCCACCCAACTGCATAGGTTCCTCAGAATAGACCAGGGGAACCTCCATATAAGGGACTTTAGTAGTGGGTGGAGTAATAACAGGGGGCGGAGTTACCTCGCACCTCCCCCGAAGCCGTCTATCAATACGAATAGCAAGGGCCATAGCAGCCTCCAGTGACGGAGGAGAATCATACTGAGCCAAAACATCTTTTAATTTGTCAGATAACCCTTGACAAAACTGGCTCCTAAGAGCTGGGTCATTCCACTGAGTATCTGTGGCCCATCTACGGAACTCAGAAGAAAATTCCTCCGCCGGACGATCTCCCTGCTGTATCCTACGTAACTTCGTTTCAGCAAGGGAGACCCGATCCGGGTCATCATACACCAGACCCAGGGCAGCAAAAAATCGATCTACTGACTGGAGGGCCGGGGAGCCCGGGGGAAGAGAGAACGCCCAGGATTGAGGGTCCCCTTGTAAGAGCGAGATGAGAATTCCCACCCTCTGCTCTTCACTCCCCGATGACCGAGGCCGCAGCCAAAAGTATAATTTACATGCCTCCAGGAAGGTAAAAAATTTGTCCCGCCCACCAGTGAACCTGTCCAGGAGAGCAACCTTAGGTTCAGATCTGGTTTGCTCCGGGGGGGACAAAACCTTGGACTTAATGTCCGTAAGCTCCATGGACAACTTCTGCATCTGCAGGGCAAGCTGGGCTACTGGATCCATGGTAGCTGGAGAGAATCTTTAGTTTGGCCGGTGAAAATGTCACGCTGTCTAGCAGATGTATAAATATATAATGTCAGTAATCTATCAAGTGGGACAACATTCTATATAACATATAAATAGGTGACATTAATATGTATATATAGCATAGTATTACCTGACATAATATCCTGTAGGTCAATACTGAATCCTTTTCACGCTGTCTCTTGATAGAGGTGGACCGGGATCTAAGCTGACCCTAAACTGGGGTCCTGACTAGTCCCTCTACCTGGAGGTACTGTTAATGGTACAGAGGTCCAGGCCACCAGCGTAAACCCTGTCTCCTATAAATCCCTCACCACTGTAATCTAGCCCTAAGAAGGACCCTGATTACCAACATAGGGAATGGACAGGTAAAGGTTAACAAACAGTATAGACAAACGAGACAGACAGGGGATAAATACTGTCTTGCATACAACAATAAAACACAGAGGGAACACCAAAGGTCTAGGAGATAAACTATAAGCAAGGTGAGGAGAAACAACAAAAGAGCTCTTAGCTTAAGTCTTCTCAGAACCGATCCTATCTGCAGTCTGTATGAATGCTTTCACCGGCATCTAACCAGCAGACTGGCAGCTATATAAAGGAAGCTAATTAGAACATAATCAAAAGCAGCCGGGCAAGGCTGGACCTAGTCTTAGCAAAGAGCTAGGTAAAATTAACTCCCTCATTACCAAACACAAAGAAACAGCAACTCAGCTGCGAGAAGTCAGAATGTGCAATCGCGACAATCTTCGTGGCGATGCACCCATGACAGGGAGATGATAAGGGCGTGCACTAGTGTTTTTGTGGTTTCATGGTTGAGGAATGAGCGGATCCGGGAAATATTTTTGAGTTTGAGGCGGCAGGAGGTGGCGAGGGCTTGGATATGTGGTTTGAAAGAGAGGGCAGAGTCGATGATCACCCCAAGGCACCGAGCATGTGGGACTGGGGAAAGCAAGCAGCCATTGACATTGATGGATAGGCCTGGTGGAGGGGTAGAATGAGGTGGGGAAAAGATGATGAATTCTGTTTTGTCCATGTTCAGTTTGAGAAAGCGAGCAGAAAAGAAGGCTGAGATAGCAGACAGACACTGTGGGATTTTGGTCAGTAGGGAGGTGAGGTCAGGTCCAGATAGGTAGATCTGCGTGTCATCGGCTTAGAGGTGATACTGCAAGCCGTGGGATTCTATGAGCTGTCCCAGGCCGAAGGTGTAGATGGAGAAGAGTAGGGGTCCTAGGACTGAGCCTTGGGGAACACCGACAGACAGGGGGCGAGGTGAGGAGGTGGTGTGTGAGAGGGAGACACTAAATGTTCGGTCTGTTAGGTATGATGAGATCCAGGATAGGGCCAAGTCTGTGATGCCAAGAGATGAGAAAATCTGTAGGAGGAGGGAATGGTCTACGGTGTCAAAGGCAGAAGACAGGTCCAGGAGAAGGAGGACAGAGTAGTGTCGCTTGCTCTTGGCGGTTAGTAGGTCGTTGGTGACTTTAGTTAGGGCAGTTTCAGTTGAGTGATGCGGTCGAAAGCCTGATTGTAACCGGTCAAAGAGGGAGCAGGAGGAAAGGTGGGAGGACAGTTCAAGATATAAATCATCTCAGACACATGTCTGCCCAGCCTCGGTTTGAAGACTTCCATAGAAGGAGTACCTGCCACCTCTCGTGGCAGCCTGTTCCACTCATTGATCATCCTAACTGTCAAAATTTTTTTCTAATATCGAATCTGTGTCTCCTCCCATTCAGTTTCATCCCATTGCTTCTTGTCTTTCCTTGTGCAAATGAGAATAAAGATGAACCTTCTACAATGTGACAGCCCTTGAGATATTTGTACACAGCTATTAAGTCTCCTCTCAGTCTTCTTTTTTGCAAGTTAAACATTCCCAAATTCTGTAACCGTTCCTCATAGGACATGGTTTGCAGACCGGTCACCATTCTGGTCGCTCTACTCTGAACTTGCTCCAGTTTGTTGATGTCTTTTTTAAAATGTCATGCCCAAAACTGGACACAGTATTCCAGATGAGGTCTGACCAAGGAGGAGTAGAGGGCAATAATGAATTCATGTGATCTTGACTGTATGCTTCTGTTAATACATCCCAGAATTGTAGAATTGTATTTGCCTTTTTTGCTGCTGCATCACACTGTTGACTCATGTTCAGTCTGTGATCTATTAATATACCTAAGTCTTTTTCATATGTGCTGTTGATTAGCTCTTTTCCTTCCATTCTGTATATGCTTTTTTCATCTTTATTGCCCAGATGTAGTACTTTGCATTTTTCTCTATTAAAAAACATTTTGCTAGTTGCTGCCCACTGCTCCATTTTATTTATATAGTTTTGAATTCTCTCTCTCTCTTCTCTAGTATTAGCTATCTGTTGTGAATGTGCTAGAAATGGTTTCTGAGCAGAGACTCCCTCTGGTGGTTACAAACAGTACTGAACCTTTCAGCGAGGAATGGCAATCTGGGATCACTGACTGGACTGATATAAGGGAGGTTCCCTCCCATGATGGTCACCGGTGATCAATTGTTCTTGTCTCAATTGTGGTTCCTGGTTCATTTTGAAGTTGCTGGAGTCTAGCCTGCACCTGCTGCTTTCAGATAAGATATTTTCTGCTTTTCTTTTTGTGCTTGCTTTTTCATAGTTTTCTGCACTTTTGTGGAGGTCAGCCGAATCCCCCCCTGGGGCCTGTGCTCCTCTCAATTTATCTGTAGCCACTGTTATTTGTTTAGGTGGCAGAGATCGTGTGATCTCAGGTTTTTTGATATCTGAAGTGCTGGTATTTTTTAGGGTTTTTGTTGGATTGCAGTCAGAATTCTTTCCTGTACTTTTCTGTCTAGACAGATTGGGCCCCAACGTTTGCTCATTCTATTTTCTGTCTGTGACCATGCTATCTTCTTGTCTAGCCGCCATTATATGTTTGGGGGCTTCCTATTTTCTTTGGGGATCTGCTCTGGGGCAGATAGCTTTCATCTTTCTGCCTTTAGGTGTAGTTATCTCTCAGGCTGTGACGAGGCGTCTAGGATCAACGTAGGAACGCTCCACGGCTACCTCTAGTTGTGTGGTTAGTTCAGGTTACTGCAATCCAAGAGGTTCCAGCCTCTCTGGTGTATTACCGTTTTTGCTTTTTCTCCTCAGCTACCTAAACATAACATTATCACTGGCCCAAAACTAAAATTATGTGGAACTCACAGAAGGGAAAAATAGTGTGGAAAGAAAAAAGTTGTCAGAATTGTCAGAGATTTTTTTTTTTCTGTTTGTTGCATTTTTCCCCTCTTTCTCTCTGGGTGCTGAGGAGGATTTTTTTCTCTCAATGTAGTTTGCACAGTTGTCTGGCCATGTGGATCAGCTTGCCACTGAGGTTCACAGTAATGGTTCCTATCTTGCTGGGTTGCCGGTTGTGGAACATAGGATCCCCATGCCAGATTTGTTTTTGGGGGATCGGGCTAAATTTCTGAATTTCAAAAATAACTGTAAGTTGTTTTTTGCCTTGAAGCCTAAGTCCTCAGGGAACGCAGCACAGCAGGTTCAAATTGTCATCTCTCTCCTGCGCGGCGACCCTCAGGATTGGGCTTTTTCCCTGACACCTGGGGATCCTGTTTTGAATGATGTTGATGTATTTTTTCAGGCTCTGGGGTTGTTGTACGATGAACCTAATGTCACTGATCAGGCTGACCTTGTTGGCATTAAGTCAGGGCTGTGAAGCCGCTGAACTGTAATGTCAGAAATTTCGAAAGTGGGCAGTCCTGACCAAATGGAATTATGATACTTTGGCATCCCTTTTTCGGAAGGGTCTGTCAGAGAATGTAAAGGACGTTATGGTGGGATTCCCTGTACCCTCTGGTCTTAATGATTCATGTCTTTGGCTATTCAAACTGACAGACGTTTGTGTGAGCGCAGAGGTATACGTGAGATGGTGTTGCCTTGTGGGCCAGCTCCTGAGCCCATGCAGTGTGATGGAGTGACTTCTGGGGCACAGCGTCATGAATTTCGAAAGCGCAATGGGTTATGTTTCTACTGTGGTGACTCCTCTTATGCTATTTCCATCTGCCCTAAGCAGGGAAGACGTTTTGTGCGCTCAGTTGTCTTGGGTAGTGTTCAGACTAAATTTCTGTTGACTGTTACCCTGATTTGCTCCATGTCCACATTTTCGGCTCAGGGTTTTGTTGATTCAGGAGCAGCTATTAACCTGATGGATTTCGACTTTGCCAAACGTTGTGGTTTTCCCATGATACCCTTGCGGAAGTCTATTCCCCTATTGGGCATTGATTCTACCCCTTTGGCGGAGAATAAACCCCAATTTTCTACTCAGGTGATAATGAGGGTTGAACCAGATCATCAAGAGAGTTGCAAATTTCTGGTGTTGCATAATCTGCATGACATTATTGTTCTGGGTTTCCCTTGGTTCCAGATTCATAATCCTGTTTTGGATTGGAAATCTGTGTCTGTGCCAGTTGGGGCTGCCAATGTGTTAATGCTGGCATTCCTTTTTTTTCTGCCTCTCCCAAGTCTCAGGATGTTCCTGACTTTTTGACTGATTTTTCTGATGTGTTTAGTGAAAGTAAGTCTGTATCCTTACCTCCTCACAGAAACTACGATTGCGCTATTAAGTTAGTGCCTGGTGGTAAATTTCCCAAGGGTCACCTTTTTAACTTATCTGTACCTGAACACGATGCCATGCGATCTTATATCAAGGAGTCATTGGAGAAGGGTCATATCAGACCATCCTCTTCACCCTTGGGTGCCTGTTATTTCTTTGTGGCCAAAAAGGATGGTTCATTGAGGCCGTGTATTGATTATCACCTCCTGAATAAGATCACTGTGAAATATCAATATCCGTTACCCTTGATTTCTGACGTGTTTTCCAGAGTGAAAAGTGCTGGTTGGTTTACCAAGCTTGACCTCAGGGGGGCGTATAACTTTATTCGTATTAAACACAGGGATGAATGGAAGACGGCGTTTAATACCCCAGATGGGCATTTTGAGTACCTAGTGATGCCCATTGGGCTGACTAATGCTCCTTCCGTCTTACAATCCTTCATGAATGATATTTGCAGGGATTTTGTGGATAAATTTCTGATTGTTTATTTGGATGATATCTTGATTTTTTCCAATGACTGGGACTCTCATGTGAAACATGTTCGGACTGTTTTCCAGATTTTGAGAGAGAATGCACTGTATGTGATGGGATCAAAGTGTCTTTTTGGCGTACAGAAGGTCTCATTTCTGGGATTCATTTTGTCTCCGTCTGTTATTGAAATGGACCCCGTCAAGGTTCAGGCCATCTGTGATTGGGTTCAACCTACTTTATTGAAGGATCTTCAGAGATTTTTGGGTTTTGCCAATTTGTATTGTAAATTTATTGGTAATTTCTCTGGTATTGTTAAACCATTGACTGATCTGACCAAAAAGGGTTCCGATGTGGTGAATTGGCCTCCTGAGGCAGTTTCTGCATTTCAGGAACTTAAGCAGAGATTCATTTTTGCTCCTGTTCTACGGCAGCCTGATGTTTCTCTACCGTGTCAGGTGGAGGTTGATGCCTCTGAGATTGGGGCAGGTGCCGTTTTGTCCCAAAGGGATCCAGAGACCTCTAAGAGTAACCCTTGTGCCTTTTTCTGTCGAAAGTTTTCTCCAACTGAACGTAATTATGACGTGGGTAATCGGGAGTTATTGGCCATGAAGTGGGCCTTTGAAGAGTGGAGACATTGGCTGGAAGGAGCCAAACATCAGGTGGTGGTCCTCATGGGCCATAAGAACCTGGTTTATCTCGAATCAGCCAAGCGACTTAATCCTAGACAGGCCAGGTGGGCCTTGTTTTTCACACGTTTTAATTTTGTGGTTTCTTTTCTTCCTGGCACTAAGAATGTTAAGGCAGATGCCCTCTCAAGGAGTTTCTTTGCGGATTCTCCTGAGTTATCTGATCCTGCTGTTATTTTGAAAGAGGGTGTAGTACTTTCTGCCATCTCGCCCAATTTGAGGCTGGCTCTGGAGGGGTGTCAGGAGGATAAACCTGAGCGCTGCCCTGTTGGGAAATTGTTTGTCCCAGACCAGTGGAAGAAGAGTGTGATGTCTGAGATATATTGTTCCGCGTTGGCTGGTCATCCCGGGATTTTTAGTACCAGAGACTTGGTGAGTCGGTCCTTTTGGTGGCCTACTTTGTCTCGTGACGTCAGTGACTTTGTGCAGTCCTGTGGGACTTGCTCTCGTTCCAAGCCTTGCTCTCGCTCTAGTGGTTTGTTGATGCCATTACCTGTGCCCAAGAGGCCATGGACCCATATCTCTATGGATTTTATTTCCAACCTCCCTGTCTCTCAGAGAATGACCGCTATCTGGGTAATCTGTGATAGGTTTTCCAAGATGATACATCTTGTGCCATTACCTAAGTTGCCTTCCTCCTCCGAGTTGGTGCCTTTGTTCCTTCAGCACGTGGTTCAGTTGCACGGCATTCCGGAGAACATTGTGTCTGACAGAGGAGTCCAGTTTGTTTCCAGATTTTGGAGGACATTTTGTTCTAAACTTGGTGTTCAATTATCTTTCTCCTCTGCATTTCATCCTCAGACCAATGGACAAACCGAGAGAACAAACCAGTCCTTGGAGACTTATTTGAGATGTTTTGTGTCTGCTGATCAAGATGACTGGGTCTCTTTTTTGCCTTTGGCTGAGTTTGCTCTTAATAATAGGGCTAGCTCTGCCACTTTGATGTCTCCATTTTTCTGCAATTCTGGGTTTCACCCTCGATTTTCTTCGGGACAGGCGGAGGCTTCTGTCTGTCGGGTGTTGACTCTGTTGTGGAGCGTATGCAGCAGATTTGGGACCAGGTAGTGGAGAGGTTGTATCTCTCTCAGGAGAAGGCCTAGCGGTTTGCCAACCGGCATAGGACTGATGGTCCTCGGTTTAAAGTGGGGGACATGGTTTGGTTGTCCTCAAGAAATATCCCTATGAAGGCTGCTTCTCCAAAATTTAAGCCTAGGTTCATTGGACCTTATAAGATCATGGAGATTCTTAATCCTGTTTCCTTCTGTTTGCGTCTTCCAGGGACATTTAAGATCCATAAAGTGTTCCACAAGTTCTTATTGAAGAGGTTTGTCGAGCCAGTGGTTCCTATGACTGCGCCTCCTGACCCTGTTTTGGTTGAGGGCAATCTGGAGTATGTGGTTGAGAAAATATTGGATTCTAGTTTTTCTAGACGGAAACTCCAGTATTTGGTTAAGTGGAGAGGTTATGGTCAGGAGGACAATTCTTGGGTGTTTGCTTCGGACATCCATGCTAGGAAACTGATCCGTGCCTATCACCGAGCTCATCCTGATCGGCCTGGTTGCACAAGTGAGGGTTCGGTGACCCCTCCTCAAGGGGGGGGTACTGTTGTGAATGTGCTAGAGATGGTTTCTGAGCAAAGGTTCCCTCTGGTGGTTACAGACAGTACTGAACCTTTCAGCGAGGAATGGCAATCTGGGATCACTGACTGGACTGATATAAGGGTGGTTCCCTCCCATGATGGTCGCCGGTGATCAATTGTTCTTGTCTCAATTGTGGTTCCTGGTTCACTTGGAAGTTGCTGGAGTCTTGCCAGCACCTGCTGCTTTCAGATAAGATATGTTCTGCTTTTCTTTTTGTGCTTGCTTTTTTCATAGTTTTCTGCACTTTTGTGGAGGTCAGCCGGGTCCCCTCCTGGGGCCTGTGCTCCTCTCAATTTATCTGTAGCCACTGTTATTTGTTCATTTGCTTTTTCCTGTTTTTTTCAGTGGCTGCGGCTTTGTTTTGTTACACCAGAGATCTGATTTAGGTGGTAGAGATCATGTGACCTCAGGGTTTTTGGCAATCAGAAGTGCTGGTATTTTTTAGGGTTTTTGTTGGATTGCAGTCAGAATTCTTTCCTGTACTTTTCTGTCTAGACAGATTGGGCCCCAACGTTTGCTCATTCTATTTTCTGTCTGTGTCCATGCTATCTTCTTGTCTAACCGCCATTATATGTTTGGGGGCTTCCTATTTTCTTTGGGGATCTGCTCTGGGGCAGATAGCTTTCATCTTTCTGCCTTTAGGTGTAGTTATCTCTCAGGCTGTGACGAGGCGTCTAGGATCAACGTAGGAACGCTCCACGGCTACCTCTAGTTGTGTGGTTAGTTCAGGTTACTGCAATCCAATAGGTTCCAGCCTCTCTGGTGTATTACCGTTTTTGCTTTTTCTCCTCAGCTACCTAAACATAACAGCTATCCCTCCTAGCTTTGTGTCATCAGCAAATTTAATCAGTGTACCCTCAATTCCTTCATCTAAATCATTGATAAAAATATTGAACAATACAGGGCCCAGGACAGAGCCCTGTGGTACCCCACTTGAGATATTCTTCCAATTTGATGTGCAGCCATTTACGACCACTCTTTGGGTCCGATCACTAAGCCAGTTATGAATCCACCTAACAGTTGCCTTGTCCATTCCATACTTAGTAATTTTTTCAATAAGGATTGTGTAAGATACTTTGTCAAATGCTATGCTGAAGTCAAGATATACTATATCTACAGCATTTCCCTGATCCACCCAGTCAGTGATTCTGTCATAGAAGGAAATTAAGTTAGTTTGACATGACTTACTAGTTACAAACCCATGCTGACTCTGCTTAATCATTTCATTCTTATCCAGGTACTCACATACATGTTGTTTAATAATTTGTTCAAAGATCATTCCTGGTATAGAAGTCAGACTCACCAGCCTATAGTTCCCTGGGTCTACCTTCTTCCCATTTTTGAAGATAGGTGGACCCATAGATGCCTATGAGTAAGGACTAGGGTTGAGCGCAACAGGTCATTCATTTTCAAAAAACACCGACTTTCTCCAAAGTCGGGTTTCATGAAACGAAACCCGACCGTGGAGCTTGGTCGGTCACGTGTTCAGCGACCATTTTGCCAAAGTTGGTTTTCCCCTACTATTTTAATGGCTTTTTCTCGGCCAATGAGCAAGGATGCAGGCTGTAGGCAATGCGATGACATGGGCAGCAGCCAGCACCATCTTAGAGAAGGGCATTGCAGCGATTGGCTGGCTTTGTGTGGCGTCACAGAGCATATAAAATCCCTCAGCGCCGACCGCCATTTTACTTCTGCCGATCTCAGTGTAGGGACAGGTTGCTACCACTGCTTCTCAGCAGGGAGAGCGTTACGTAGGGCCTAAAAAAAATTACCCTGTGCTGATAGCGATTAGCTGTACAGTGACTGTGCAGTGAGAGGGGAGGATTTTGGTGTGTGCAGCATCGCTGGTTCTTAGGCTGCCTGCCAGTGACACTGTAGAAATTGCTTGTGTGGAGCAGCAGAGCTAATTAGTAGGCTGCCTGTCAGTGATCATGGGGAAATTTATTTGGTGTAGCAGCAGAGCTGATTACTAGGCTGCCTGCAGGTGACAGTGTAGAAATTGCTTGTGTGGAGCAGCAGAGCTGATTAATAGGCTGCCTGCCAGTGTTAAGGGGGAAATTTCTTTCAGTTACCGAGTGTTCATTTTTTCCCACACCGTATAGAGCTGTACGCTCCTCACAGTACCGTATACCGGCTGGTATCACGGACAAATACAGGCTGACTATCTGTGTGTGACTCCGGAAATATATACGGAGATTAATAATTCCCCAAACACTGTAAACAGCTGTACGCTACAGAAGAGTACACTTTTTCTGCCTTTCATATTCTGCTGTTATCCAAACTGGGCCTGTGGCCGTGTCTGTGACTCCTGAAATATATACGGAGATTTACATATCCCCCAACACTGTATACAGCTGTACGCTACAGATAGAGTACACTTTTTCTGCCTTTCATATTCTGCTGTTATCCAAACTGGGCCTGTGGCCGTGTCTGTGACTCCTGAAATATATACGGAGATTTACAATTCCCCCAACACTGTATACAGCTGTACGCTACAGATAGAGTACAATTTTTCTGCCTTTCATATTCTGCTGTTATCCAAACTGGGCCTGTGGCCGTGTCTGTGACTCCTGAAATATATACAGAGATTTACAATTCCCCCAACACTGTATACAGCTGTACGCTACTGAGACAGTACACTTTTCCTGATTTTGATATTCTGGTGTTAGCCAGACTGGGCCTGTGATCATGTGTCTTACTGCTGAAATATATACGGAGATGTTAAATTCCCCCAACACTCTATACAGCTGTATGCTACAGATAGAGTACATTTTTACTGATTTTGATATTCTGATGTTAGCCAGATTGGGCCTGTGACCGTGTGTTTTATTGCTGAAATATATACGGAGATTTAAAATTCCCCCAACACTGTAAACAGCTGTACGCTACTGAGACAGTACACTTTTCCTGATTTTGATATTCTGGTGTTAGCCAGACTGGGCCTGTGACCGTGTGTCTTATTGCTGAAATATATACGGAGATTTAAAATTCCCCCAACACTGTATACAGCTGTACGCTACTGAGAAAGCACACTTTTCCAGATTTTGATATTCTGGTGTTAGCCAGACTGGGCCTGTGACCGTGTGTCTTACTGCTGAAATATATACGGAGATTTAAAATTCCCCCAACACTCTATACAGCTGTACGCTACTGATACAGTAAACTTTTCCTGATTTTGATATTCTGGTGTTAGCAGATTGGGCCTGTGACCGTGTGTCTTATTGCTGAAATATATGCGGAGATTTAAAATTCCCCCAACACTGTAAACAGCTGTACGCTACTGAGACAGTACATTTTCCTGATATTGATATTCTGGTGTTAGCCAGATGGGCCTTTGACCGTGTGTCTTATTGCTGAAATATATCGGAGATTTAAAATTCCCCCAACACTCTATACAGCTGTACGCTACTGAACAGTAACTTTTCCTGATTTTGATATTCTGGTGTTAGCCAGATGGGCCTGTGACCGTGTGTCTTATTGCTGAAATATATCGGAGATTTAAAATTCCCCCAACACTGTAAACAGCTGTACGCTACTGAGACAGTACATTTTCCTGATATTGATATTCTGGTGTTAGCCAGACTGGGCCTTTGACCGTGTGTCTTATTGCTGAAATATATACGGAGATTTAAATTCCCCCAACACTGTTACAGCTGTACGCTACTGAGACAGTACACTTTTCCTGATTTTGATATCCTGGTGTTAGCCAGACTGGGCCTGTGACCGTGTGTCTTACTGCTGAAATATATACAAGATTTTAAAATTCCCCCAACACGCTATACAGCTGTACGCTACAGATCGAGTACGCTTTTCCTGATTTTGATATTCTGGTGTTAGCCAGACTGGGCCTGTGACCTAGTATCTTATGTTGAAATATATTACAGAAGCACTGTAAAAACACTGTATACACTGTACACTACTCAGACAGTACACTTTTCCTGAATTTGATATTCTGGTGTTAGTCAAACTGGGCCTGTGACCTGTTTTATTGTGAAATATATAAGAGATTTAAAATTCCCCACGCTCATACAGCTGTACGCTACTAGACAGTACACTTTTCCTGAATTTGATATTCTGGTGTTAGCCAGACTGGGCCTGTGAGCATGTGTCTTATTGCTGAAATATATACGGTGATTAAAATTACCCAACACTGTATACAGCTGTACACTACGAGACAGTACACTTTTCCTGATTTTGATATTCTGGTGTTAGCCAGACTGGGCCTGTTGACGGTGTGTCTTATTGCTGAAATATATACTGAGATTTAAAATTCCCCCAACACTGTAAACACCAGTACGCTACGAGACAGTACACTTTTCCTGATTTTGATATTCTGGTGTTAGCCAGACTGGGCCTGTGACCGTGTGTCTTAATGCTGAAATATATACGAGATTTAAAATTCCCCAAACACGCTAACACTGTACGCTACAGATGAGTACACTTTTCCTGATTTTGATATTCTGGTGTTAGCCAGACTGGGCCTGTGACCGTGTGTCTTATGCTGAAATATATACGAAGATTTAAAATTCCCCCACACTGTATACAGCTGTACACTACTGAGACACTACACTTTTCCTGATTTTGATATTCTGGTGTTAGCCAGACTGGGCCTGTGACCGTGTGTCTTACTGCTGAAATATATATACGGAAGATTTAAATTCCCCCAACACTCTATAGAGCTGTACCTACTGATACAGTAAACTTTTCCTGATAGGGATATTCTGGTGTTAGCCAGACTGGGCCTGTGACCGTGTGTCTTATTGCTGAAATATATACGAAGATTTAAATTCCCCCAGCACTGTATACAGCTGTACACTACTGAACACTACACTTTTCCTGATTTTGATATTCTGGTGTTAGCCAGACTGGGCCTGTGACCGTGTGTCTTATTGCTGAAATATATCGAAGATTTAAAATTCCTCCAACACTGTAAACAGCTGTACGCTACGAGACAGTACACTTTTCCTGATTTTGATATTCTGGTGTTAGCCAGACTGGGCCTGTGACCGTGTGTCTTACTGCTGAATATATATACGGAGATTTAAAATTCCCCAACACTCTATAAGCTGTACGCTACTGAACAGTAACTTTTCCTGATTTTGATATTCTGGTGTTAGCCAGACTGGGCCTGTGACCGTGTGACTTATTGCTGAAATATATACGGAGATTTAAAATTCCTCCAACACTGTAAACAGCTGTACGCTACAGAGACAGTACACTTTTCCTGATTTTGATGTTCTGGTGTTAGCCAGACTGGGCCTGTGACCGTGTGTCTTACTGCTGAAATATATATACGGAGATTTAAAATTCCCCCAACACTCTATAGAGCTGTACGCTACTGATACAGTAAACTTTTCCTGATATGGATATTCTGGTGTTAGCCAGACTGGGCCTGTGACCATGTGTCTTATTGCTGAAATATATACGGAGATTTAAAATTCCCCCACACTGTATACAGCTGTACACTTCTGATACACTTTTTTGTTTTTTATATTCTAGTGTAATCCATGCTGAGAATGTGAGAGTCTGTGTCTGTTACTCCGCAAATATATCCGGAGATTAACAATTTTCACCTTCACCGTATAGAGCTGTACGCTTCTGATACTGTACCATATATCTGCTGTTATTTTGGGTACATTTACACAAACATGATGAAGTATGGTGGAAGAGTTCGCGGACGTGGTTGTGGGGGGCCACCTGCTACTGATGGTGGGGGTGGTGCATCTGCTGGTAGTGCCAAAAGCACAATAGCACCTAAGGCAGCAGGTGTTGAGCCTGACTCATCGTCTGGCTCCACAAGGCCTGGAAGGCTCCCTTTTTTTGGAGTAGTTAAGCAGCTTTTAAAGCGGGAGCATCAGGAATAGGTTTTGGCTTACATTGCCAAAACAGCCTCCTGCTCTATCTCCTCCTCTTCTGAAGTTTCAAAAGCTGCAAGCACTGTGTCGTCAGTGCAGGATTCAAGACCAACCCCTTTCCTTGTGTTCTTCACCCCCACCAAAAGTGAAGGATGCGGCAGCCCACACTTCAGATTACTCCTTGGAGCTCTTTCCACATACCATGCCTGGGTTATCAAGTCAAATCCTGAATTCCCTAGTCCAAGATGAATCTGACATGGAGTGCATGGATGCACAGCCACTGCTAGATGATTGTGCTGGCACATTCAACCACAGCACTACATTGTCCTCGCAGTCTACTGAGCCAGAATGTGACCTTGATGAAACTCAGGTGCCCCTTCCCACATACTCTACCACCTTACACGGTAACAGAGGAAGGTGCAGATGAAATTGAAGAGGAGGTGATGGATGACCCAGTTGTTGACCCGGATTGGCATCTAGTGCTGGAAGAGGGTGCCACTGGCACTAGCTTAGAAGAGGAGAAGGATCCGCAGCAGGTATCAACATCGCAGCTGGGGTTTTCTGGCAGGCCCGTATCACTCCAAAAAGGTGTAAAAAAAAAAAGAGTTGCAGGACAGGTTAGCCAGATGGTCAACTTAGCACAGTGTGCAAGGCCTGAATATTTATACCATAGTAGGAAGAGTCCAGTGTGGCACTTTTTTTACCACAATCCTAGTGATGAGGCAACGATTATCTGTAAAAAGTGCCTGAGAACCTTTAGCCGAGGGAAAAATCTCAAAAATTTGAGTACCAGTTGCATGTTTAGACATTTTCTGAACATGCACATGCAAGCGTGGACGGACTACAAAAACTCAGGTAGCACATGTGCACCGGCTCCGACTGAAGTTAGCCAGCAACGCTCCATCGCTTCCCCCACTGTAAGCCCACCGGTTGGCACACCACCAGCAAGAAATGTGAGGAGTCGTCGCAAGGCCAAAGCAGTCAGGGAACCACAATATTTTTTGCAACAAAAGACTGCATCTAGGCCATCACCACCACCACCATCACCATCACCAACCCCCTCTCAGTCCGTCATGTCCACCGATAGTTCCACCAGATGCAGCTCTCAAGTCCAGCTCACCCTACCAGACAATCTAAGTAGGAAAAGAAAGTACTCAGCCTCTCATCCGCGTACACTGGGTTTGAACGCCTGCATTGCAAAACTGATCTCATTAGAGATGATGCCCTTCCGTTTGGTTGAAAGCGCAGCATTCCGAGAACTCATGACCTACGCTGTCCCACGCTATGTCCTACCCAGTCGCCACTTCTTTTCTAGAAAAGCCATCCCTGCTCTCCACCTGCATGTGAAAGACCGCACTGTCCATGCACTCAAACAATCAGTGAATGGAAAGGTGCACCTCACAACAGATGCATGGGCCAGTAGGCATGGCCAGGGCCGTTACGTGTCCATCACTGCGCACTGGGTTAATGTGGTGGATGCAGGGTACACAGGGGACAGAGGCGTTGGGACAGTGTTGCCAAGTCCACGGTATAGGCAACAGTTGACTGTAGGCGTTCGACCCTCCTCCTCCTCCTCCAAAAGCAAAAGGTCGTCAACAGAGCGCAGTCGCACCAGCACTCCATCCGCAACTGCCAGTGTTGCATACGATGTGTCCCACTATCGAACAGCTAGTGGTAAGTGTCAGCAGGCTGTTTTACAAATTATGTGTTTGGACGATAACAGACACACCGCCGAGGTACTGGCCCAATACTTGCAGCGAGAAACTGAGACATGGCTGGGCAGTATACATCTTGAGCCAGGCAAGGTAGTCAGTGATAACGGCTGTAATATTGTGGCGGCCATAGCCCTGGCAAAACTCAGACACATACATTGCCTGGCTCACACCTTGAACCTGGTGGTGCACTGCTTCTTAAATAATTATCCTGAGTTAACAGCCATAAAGTGCGAAGACTGTGATCGCACATTCGTCGCTACCCGTAGACTCCAGTCGCATGCAGAAGCAGCAGCGAAAGCTCAACCTCCCCAAGCACCGCCTAATCATAGACGTTGCAACAAGGTGGAACTCCACCTTGTACATGGTTGAGAGGCTGTGCGAACAGAGGCAGGCTGTAATGCCTTTATGGGAGGATACACGGGCAGGTAGTTTGAGGGCAGACATGGAGTTGTCGGGTGTGCAGTGGTCAAAGCTGAAAGACCTCTGTAAAGTCCTTCAGTGTTTTGAGGAATGCATATGTCTGGTAAGCGCAGATGATGCCATCATAAGCATGAGCATCCCACTTATGCGTCTGCTTATGCAAACTTTGATGCACATTAAGGATCAGGCGTCTGCAGCGGAGGAGAAAGAGGGAAGCCTTGATGACATTCAGCCATTGTATGCTCAGGGAACTGTCCTGGACGAGGTGGAGGAAGAAGAGGAAGAGGAGGAGGAGGGGGGATGATTATTTTGGGGAGGAGGATGCTTCTCAGGGGGCAAGAGAAAATGTTTGGCTTGCCAAGTTCAGGTCCAGGGTTTGTGCATGACTGGAGGGATGTGGATTTGGCAGAAAGTGCTACTCCACCCACAGCTGGCAATGCATCACTGACACCTGGAACATTGGCCCACATGTGTGATTATGCCTTGCGGATCCTAGAAAGGGACCCCCGCATTGCCAAAATGATGAAGGATGACGAATACTGGTTGGCCAGCATCCTCGATCCACCCTATAAAGGCAAATTACAGAACATCATGCCACAGGAAAACCTCTAGCTAATATTGGCCAACAAACAAGCAACTCTGGTAAACTGTTTGTTAGAGACATTCCCAGCAAACAGCAGCAGTGCAGGTTCTACCACGAGGGGTCCTGGGCCAAATGGAAGAGTGTTGTGAATAGGCTGGAAATGAGTTCTGAGCAGAAACTCCCTCTGGTGGTTACAAACGGTACTGGACTGTCCAGTGAAGATTGTGAGGATTGGGAATCAGGTGTTACTGACTGGTCTTATATAAGGGAGTCACCTTCCCATCAGGGTTGCCGGTGATCAATTGTTCTGGTCTCAATCCTTGATTCCTGTTTCCTTGGTAGCCTGCTGTGTCGTGTCTGAATCTCCTGCTAACAGATAAGACATTTTCTTCTTTTTGTTTTTGTGCTTGATTTTTGCATTTTGTCCTGCACTTCTGTGGGGGCCTTCAGGGTCCCCTCTGGGGGCTTTTGCCTCTCAGTTCAGTTCAGCCACTGTTGTTTGTACATTTGCTTTTTCCATTTTTTCAGTGGCTGCTGTTTTGTTTTTGGTTACACCAGAGAACTAATTTAGGTGGTAGAGGTCGTGTGATCTCAGGTGTTTTTGAAATTAGTAGAGTTGGTGCTTTTCAGGGTTTTTTGGGATTGCAGTAAGTGCCCTTCCTATCCTTTTCTATTTAGTAAGTTTGGGCCCCAACGTTTGCTCATACTATTTTCTGTCTGTGTCAGTATTTCTTCTTGTCTAACCGCCATTACATGTTTGGGGGCTTTCTATGTTCTTTGGGGATCTGCTCCGGGGCAGATAGCTTTCCTCTTTCTATCTTTAGGTGTAGTTAGTTTCTCAGGCTGTGACGAGGCGTCTAGGACCAACGTAGGAACGCTCCACGGCTGCCTCTAGTTGTGGTGGTTAGTCAGGGTACTGCAATCTCATAGTTTCCAACTGCTCTGGTGTATTTCCTTTTTTGCCTGCTCTCCTCAGCTACCAAATCATAACAGTATCACCGGCCTAAACTGAAAATTATATGGTACTCACAGAAGGGAAAAATATTGTGAAAGAAAAAAGTTGTCAGAGTTGTCAGAGATTTTTTTTTTCTGTTTGTTGCATTTTTTTTTTCCCTCTGTATCTCTGGGTGCTGAGGAGGATTTTTTTTTTTTTCTCTCAATGGAGTTTGCACAGTTGTCTGGCCGTGTGGATCAGCTTGCCACTGAAGTTCGGAGTATTGCTACCTATCTTGCTAGGTTGCCTGTTGTGGAACCTAGGATTCCCATGCCAGATTTGTTTTTAGGGGATAGAGCTAAGTTTCTGAATTTCAAAAATAACTGTAAATTGTTTTTTGCCTTAAAATCTAAGTCCTCAGGGAACGCAGCGCAGCAGGTTCAAATTGTCATCTCTCTCCTGCGCGGCGACCCTCAGGATTGGGCTTTTTCCCTGACACCTGGGGATCCTGTTTTGAGTGATGTTGATGCGTTTTTTCAGGCTTTGGGGTTATTGTACGATGAGCCTAATGTCACTGATCAAGCTGAAAAAGCTTTGTTGGCATTAAGTCAGGGGCTTGAGGACGCTGAGTTATACTGTCAGAGATTCCGTAGGTGGGCAGTCCTGACCAAATGGAATGACGACGCTTTGGCAGCTCTTTTTCGGAAGGGACTGTCAGATAATGTAAAGGATGTTATGGTGGGATTCCCTGTTCCCTCTGGTCTCAATGATTCTATGTCATTAGCGATTCAAATTGACAGACGTTTGCGTGAGCGGAAAGGTATGCGTGGAATAATGTTGCCTTGTGAACCTGCTTCTGAATCCATGCAGTGTGATAGAGTGGTTTCTGGGGCACAGCGTCATGAATTTCGAAAGCGCAATGGGTTATGTTTCTACTGTGGTGATGCCTCTCATGCTATTTCTGTCTGCCCTAAGCGGGGAAGACGTTTTGCTCGCTCAGTTGTCTTGGGTAGTGTTCAGACTAAGTTTTTGTTAACTGTTACCCTGATATGCTCTCTGTCCTCATTTTCTGCTCAGGCTTTTGTTGATTCTGGAGCAGCTATTAACCTGATGGATTTTGATTTTGCTAAATGTTGTGGGTTTCCCTTGATACCCCTACGGAAGTCTATTCCCCTACTGGGGATCGATTCTACCCCTTTGGCTGAGAATAAACCTCAGTTCTCTACTCAGGTGATAATGAGGGTAGAACCTGATCATCAGGAGAGTTGCAAATTTTTGGTTCTGTATAATCTGCATGACATTATCGTACTGGGTTTCCCTTGGTTACAGTCTCATAATCCTGTTTTGGATTGGAAATCTGTGTCTGTTACCAGTTGGGGCTGTCAATGTGTTAATACCAACACTCCTGTTTTTTCTGCCTCCCCCCAGGCTCAGGATGTTCCTGACTTTTTGATTGATTTTTGTGATGTGTTTAGCGAAAGTAAATCTGCATCCTTACCTCCCCATAGGAGCTATGACTGCGCTATTGAATTAGTGCCTGGTAGTAAATTCCCTAAAGGTCGCCTTTTTAACTTGTCTGTACCTGAACATGACGCTATGCGGTCTTATATCAAGGAGTCATTGGAGAAGGGTCATATCAGACTATCCTCTTCACCCTTAGGTGCCGGTTTTTTCTTTGTGGCCAAAAAGGATGGTTCATTAAGGCCGTGTATTGATTATCGTCTCTTGAACAATATTACTGTGAAATATCAATATCCGTTACCCTTGATCTCTGATCTGTTTTCCAGGGTGAAAAACGCTACTTGGTTTACCAAGCTTGACCTCAGGGGGGCATATAACCTTATTCGCATTAAGCACGGGGATGAATGGAAGACGGCATTTAATACCCCTGAAGGGCATTTTGAGTACCTTGTGATGCCCTTTGGGCTCACTAATGCTCCTTCTGTCTTCCAGTCCTTCATGAATGACATTTTCAGGGATTTTGTGGATAAATTTCTGATTGTTTATTTGGATGATATCTTGATTTTTTCCAATGACTGGGACTCTCATGTAAAACATGTTCGGACTGTGTTCCAGATTTTGAGAGAGAATGCTCTGTATGTGAAGGGATCAAAGTGTCTTTTTGGCGTTCAGAGGATCTCATTTCTGGGTTTCATTTTGTCCCCATCTGTTATTGAAATGGACCCGGTCAAAGTTCAGGCTATCTGTGATTGGGTCCAACCTACTTCATTAAAGGCTCTTCAAAGATTCTTGGGTTTTGCCAATTTTTATCGTAAATTTATTGGTAATTTCTCTGTTATTGTTAAACCATTAACTGATTTGACCAAGAAGGGTTCTGATGTGGTGAATTGGCCTTCTGAGGCAGTCTCTGCATTTCAGGAACTTAAGCAGAGATTCACTTCTGCTCCTGTTGTACGGCAGCCTGATGTTTCTCTACCATTTCAGGTGGAGGTTGATGCCTCTGAAATTGGGGCAGGTGCCGTTTTGTCCCAAAGAGATCCAGAGACCTCTAAAAGTAACCCTTGTGCCTTTTTCTCTCGAAAATTTTCTCCCACTGAACGTAATTATGACGTGGGTAATCGGGAGTTATTAGCCATGAAGTGGGCTTTTGAAGAGTGGAGACATTGGCTGCAGGGAGCCAAACATCAGGTGGTGGTCCTTACTGACCATAAGAATCTAGTTTATCTGGAATCTGCCAAGCGACTTAATCCTAGACAGGCCAGGTGGGTCTTGTTTTTCACACGTTTTAATTTTGTGGTTTCATTTCTTCCTGGCACTAAAAATGTTAAGGCGGATGCCCTCTCGAGGAGTTTCCTGGCGGACTCTCCTGAGTTATCTGATCCTTCTGTTATTTTGAAAGAGGGTGTAGTTCTTTCCGCCATCTCGCCCAATTTGAGACTGGCTCTGGAGGGGTGCCAGGAGGATAAGCCCGAGCGCTGCCCTGTTGGGAAATTGTTTGTCCCGGACCTGTGGAAAAAGAGTGTAATGTCTGAGATTCATTGTTCCGCGTTGGCCGGTCATCCCGGAATTTTTGGTACCAGGGACTTGGTTGGTCGGTCCTTTTGGTGGCCTACCTTGTCTCGTGATGTCAGGGAGTTTGTGCAGTCCTGCGGGACTTGCTCTCGCTCCAAGCCTTGCTCTCGTTCTAGTGGTTTGTTCATGCCATTACCTGTGCCCAAGAGACCATGGACCCATATCTCTATGGATTTCATTTCTGACCTCCCTCTTTCTCAGAGAATGACCGTCATCTGGGTGATTTGCGATAGGTTTTCTAAGATGATACATCTTGTGCCATTACCTAAGTTGCCTTCCTCCTCTGAATTGGTGCCTTTGTTCCTTCAGCACGTGGTTCGTTTACACGGCATTCCTGAGAACATTGTGTCTGACAGAGGAGTCCAGTTTGTTTGCAGATTTTGGAGGACCTTTTGTTCTAAAATTGGTGTTCAATTGTCTTTCTCCTCGGCGTTTCATCCTCAGACCAATTATCAAACTGAGAGAACAAACCAGACATTGGAGACTTATCTAAGATGCTTTGTGTCTGCTGATCAGGATGACTGGGTCTCTTTTTTGCCTTTGGCTGAGTTTGCTCTTAATAATAGGGCTAGCTCTGCCACTTTGATGTCTCCATTTTTCTGTAATTCTGGGTTTCACTCTCGATTTTCTTCTGGACAGACGGAGGCTTCTGTCTGCCCAGGTGTTGACTCTGTTGTGGAGCGTATGCAACAGATTTGGGACCAGGTAGTGGAGAGGTTGTCCCTCTCTCAGGAGAGGGCCCAGCGGTTTGCTAACCGGCATAGGACTGATGGTCCTCGATTTAAAGTGGGGGACTTGGTCTGGTTGTCCTCAAGAAATATTCCTATGAGAGTGGCATCTCCTAAATTTAAGCCTAGGTTCATTGGACCTTATAAGATCATGGAGATTCTTAACCCTGTTTCTTTTCGTTTGCTTCTTCCAGGGACATTTAAGATCCATAACGTGTTCCACAAGTCCTTGTTGAAGAGGTTTGTTGAGCCAGTGGTTCCTACTACTGTGCCTCCTGACCCTGTTTCGGTTGAGGGCAATCTGGAGTATGTGGTTGAGAAAATATTGAATTCTCGTTTTTCTAGACGGAAACTCCAGTATTTGGTTAAATGGAGAGGTTATGGTCAGGAAGACAATTCTTGGGTGTTTGTTTCAGACATCCATGCTAGGAGACTCATCCGTGCGTATCATAGAACTCATCCTGACCGACCTGGTTGCTCAAATGAGGGTTCGGTGACCCCTCCTCAAGGGGGGGGTACTGTTGTGAATAGGCTGGAAATGAGTTCTGAGCAGAAACTCCCTCTGGTGGTTACAAACGGTACTGGACTGTCCAGTGAAGATTGTGAGGATTGGGAATCAGGTGTTACTGACTGGTCTTATATAAGGGAGTCACCTTCCAATCAGGGTTGCCGGTGATCAATTGTTCTGGTCTCAATCCTTGATTCCTGTTTCCTTGGTAGCCTGCTGTGTCGTGTCTGAATCTCCTGCTAACAGATAAGACATTTTCTTCTTTTTGTTTTTGTGCTTGATTTTTGCATTTTGTCCTGCACTTCTGTGGGGGCCTTCAGGGTCCCCTCTGGGGGCTTTTGCCTCTCAGTTCAGTTCAGCCACTGTTGTTTGTACATTTGCTTTTTCCAGTTTTTTCAGTGGCTGCTGTTTTGTTTTTGGTTACACCAGAGAACTAATTTAGGTGGTAGAGGTCGTGTGATCTCAGGTGTTTTTGAAATTAGTAGAGTTGGTGCTTTTCAGGGTTTTTTGGGATTGCAGTAAGTGCCCTTCCTATCCTTTTCTATTTAGTAAGTTTGGGCCCCAACGTTTGCTCATACTATTTTCTGTCTGTGTCAGTATTTCTTCTTGTCTAACCGCCATTACATGTTTGGGGGCTTTCTATGTTCTTTGGGGATCTGCTCCGGGGCAGATAGCTTTCCTCTTTCTATCTTTAGGTGTAGTTAGTTTCTCAGGCTGTGACGAGGCGTCTAGGACCAACGTAGGAACGCTCCACTGCTGCCTCTAGTTGTGGTGGTTAGTCAGGGTACTGCAATCTCATAGTTTCCAACTGCTCTGGTGTATTTCCTTTTTTGCCTGCTCTCCTCAGCTACCAAATCATAACAGAAGAGGTGTTTGTGGTGCACACAGCCAAATTGGCGTTGGAGACAGGGGTTTCATGACCATGTTGTGGACTGATTTCTCCAGGACAGCTCACATGCCTGGCAATCAGCAATCTATAGCAACAGACAGGAGACAGCAGTTGTCAACTATAGTTACAAATTACTTCTCCTCCCCTATCGATGTTCTCCCTCACCGGTCAATCCCCTTTGACTACTGGGCCTGTATACTGGACACCTGGCCTGAATCAGAACAATATGCTTTACAGTAGCTCGCTTGCCCTGCTGGTAGTGTGCTATCAGAAAGAGTCTTCAGTGATGCTGGATCAATACTGACAGAAAGAAGATCCGGCTGTCGACACAAAATGTTGATGATCTAACTTTTAATAAAATGAACCATGCATGGGTTTCAAAGGATTTTGTCCCACCTTCCCCTGATGACACATAGGTTGCCAGCAAAATGGCTCGCTTCGCCCTCCTCTTCCTCTAACTTCTCCAATTCCTCCATTTGCAGCTGCTGAATGTCCAGCCTACAACTCAACCTATGCCATTTTTGCCACCTCCCTATCTGGGCTGTCCCTCTCATCCCCAGGGCCGGGGTCACCTCCTGGCGCACCCGGGCAAGTGCCGGTGGCCTGAGCAGGTGGGGGGTTCAACTCTGAGGCGACGGCACTGGCACAGGGTCCCTCATAGTACAAAAAAGTGACTCTGATGGTGGGATGGGCCCACTCGCCATCAGACACACAGGCGTACTATGAGGGGCCCTGTGCCAGTGCTGTCGCCCATGAGTGGGCCCCCCTGCTTGCTCATGGCCCCAGCACTTGCAATACTTACCTCTCCCTGCTCCACCGCTGTGGAGTCTGGGCAGTTAAATCATTCACAGGGACAGCCACTACAAATTTGGGTAACTGATCGATGCTGGTTAAGACATAGCTATGGCCTGTCCAGCTGGGCTCTACATTCAGATGATCAATGGCTACCATTTCTAATGGACGTTGACTCACTGTCGGATGCAATGGTGCTTTCTAATCAGCTTTCACAGTTTTCCTAGTCACAGACGTGTGACATTCCTGGCACAGTTTTCTACGTCTCCTCTCATGCCAATCCAATAGAATCGCCTACGGCCTGCGGCTTCTGTCTTTTGCACTCCAAAGTGACCAGACTGATCATGATAGGCAGTGAGGACCATGTCTACATCTCTCCTTGGGATCACAATTTGATGGAGACGACTAACAGTGATGGGATCCACGCTACTGCGATACAGCAACCCTTTCTTCACAAAGAACAGTTTTTGCTGTCTCCACAGACAAAATAATTGAGGGTCAGCATCGCCTCTGCGAATTCTACCAGGAGGTTTTACCGTTGTTAGGCTCTGCAGAACGCACCTAATAGATATTGTAGAGAGGTGCGTTCGCTGCTAGTAAGATGGCGAAGGTAGCGAACTCTGTTAATCCCCAGAGCAGCTAACGGGAATGCCTGTCACGGGTGTGTCGCGGCAGACATCGTCGCAATTGCACACCCTGACTTCGCACAGCTGAGTTTCTGGTGCTGGGTGTTTTTCAGCAATGAGGGAGTTAATTCTTTCTCTCTCGATGCTGGACAGACCAGCCTCGCCCAGCTGCGATTGATGTTTTGTTAATTAGCTTCCTTCATATACCTGCTGGTCTGCTGGGGAAGTTGCCCGGTGAAAGCATTCATTCAGACCAGCAGAGCGGATCGTTTCTAAGAAGACTTAAGCTAAGAGTGCCTGTTGTGGTTTTTCCTCTCCTCGCTTATTGTTTATCTTCTTAACCTTTTGTGTTCCTCTGTAGTGGAAGTTTTGTATGCAAGGCAGTGTATTCTTTACCCCCCGTCTGTCTTGTTTGTATTTGACTGTGTGTAAGCTGTTACCTGCCCATTCCCTGTGGTGGTAATCAGGGTCCTTCTCAGGACTAGATTACAGTGGTCAGGGAGCTACAGGAGACAGGGTTACGCTGGCGGCCTGGACCTCTGTACTATTAACAGTACCTCCAGGTAGAGGGACTAGTCAGGACCCCAGTTCAGGGTCAGCATAGACCCCGGTCCACCTCTATCCTGAGACAGCGTTTCACGTGCACAGTATAGACCCACAATACATTGGATATTATGTCAGGTAAGACATTGCTGGCAGATTCTACGTATACATGTTGATATTTTCTATAATATGAAATATAGAATGTTGTCTCATTAGATATATGTTACTATCATAGAATATATCTGTTATACGTCGTGACATTTTCACCGGCCTCTCTAAAAGATTCTCCCCAGCTACCATGGATCCAGTAGCCCAGTTAGCTCAGCAGTTGCAGAGTTTGTCCATGGAGCTGACGGACGTTAAGTCCAAGGTTTTGTACCCCGGGAGCAAACCAGATCTGAACCTAAAGTGGCTCTCCCGGACAGGTT
>JARQOD010000004.1:375517130-375686702 GCA_033576555.1 Oophaga sylvatica | reverse complement strand
TCATTTTAGAGGCCCATCAGAGTGGTGAAGTGTGAAGGCGAAATTGCGAGTTGTTTGGGCCCTGTTGAGTGATACCCATTACTGCTGGTTGTGCTACAAACCCTTAACTATTAAGGGGAATTCCACGGGGGGTCGCCCAATTGATGCGATGTTGGAAAAGGTGAAATTGACTTGCGGCTAAAATGCGCGATTGGCCATGCGGAACGTCGCAAGTGAGCGACTCTAGGCGGACCTTTTGCAGCAGTGCATAAGCCCCGGTAGCCCCAAAAAAATCACGCCAGTTGGAATGTGCCAGGACAGGGTTTTTGGGAGTGATTTCCCCAAGGCCCAGAGCTCCCCCCGATTTTGGCCATTGTCAAAATCCAAGCCTGGTGGGATTGCTGACAAAACCCACGTCGCTCTCCTGCTTGATGGCATCCCGGCTCCTGCGCTGTGTGGCTTCGTTTCCCCCTGGAATTAATTTTAGGAGGGCCCCGTTGGTTTGGCCCCCGGGTGTGCCTATCGGTCGAACGGTAAGCTTTTACGGGCCCCTGTGGAGGTGACCGGACGGCCCCCGCAGCGATGTTTGAGGAACTGGAGTGGAGGAGGAGTCAATGTGGACAGACTTGTTTCCGCAATCCTTGGATTTGGCAGAAAAACGTACGTCCCCTCGCAAATTGTACCCGGCCACAACTTTTCCCCAAGGGCTTTTGGGGGAAAAAAGGTATAGTCCCGGCCCAGGGTGGGTCCACGACGGTGGTCAGGTGGACTTGTATGACGGCGTTTAGTAGGCATGTTTAATTTTTCCCCCAAATGCTTTTGCAGCCCCCCCGGAAGGTTTCCTGCTGAAAAAATCGGCGGGGGACTTTATTGTGGGCTGCCAATGCCATTAAGTTAGGGAAAAAATGTCGTCTACCAGCGTGATGACAGCTTTCAAGGGACAGGAGTTTTGCAATGCCAGCATTCGCCCCGTGCTGTGGATGGTTTGCCGAGTATGGCCGTCCTTTTACCCATGCCTTGCCCCGATGGCTTTTTGGGCCGGGGTGGGGGGATGACGGGGAAAACTTGGTTGGGTGGAAAACACTGGGTTCGGAAAAAACGTGAAAGGGTTTTTCCATGGCGCCCCCTGTGGAACCCCAACCCCGCTGTGTGTGAGTGGAGGACGGGCCCCAACCGAGCTGAAGATGAGGTGCTGCTGTTTTGGGCCCCTACACTCCAGTGTGCTTTTGAACTCCCCACGTGCTTTCCCCGCACATGTTTCCACTTTTGTGGTTTAGGTTCTGAACTTTTCCTCTTTTTTTTTTTTGTTACACAGCTTGCATTTGACATGAAAATTTTTTTGCAGTGTGTCAAAAAAAGGACCACGAGTGCAAGTCCTTTTTGAGCCCCCCTTTTTGGCTTTTGGAAGAGAATGCTACGAAGGGCCCCAAACTGGAGGCTAAGGCAACCGGTTGCCCCCCCCTCTCCTATGTTTGGACGTTGGGGCAATTTTCCCCTCAGACTGCTCCCCCTTTTCCTGTTCCTAACGCCTGTTGGGTCTTGGACCTCCACCCCCACCCCCCTCTTCCAACATGTGTTTTGGGGGGTGGTTGGCCGCACCAGTCAAAAAAATGGCCCCTGAGTTCATCATCCAGTGCGTTCGCGGTTTTGTGCGGACCTCCCCCCCTCCCCCGCCTTCGATTCAGGGGGGACCCAGCTGTTGGCATCAGCTACTCCTTTCTTCCTTCCCCAAAATGCTGCTTCCTGGGCCCTGTTTGCAAGCCAACAGATTCTGAGAAAGAAGCGGTAAATCAGCTGGCCCTTTACAGAGCCTTGATGCCTGGGCAATTTGGGGGCGGTGAAGGGACAGATGGTTTTTAAAAAAGGGTGGGTCTGAGAGGAGGTGGAAGCAATTTTAAATCGATGCATTGGGCCATCCAAACAAAAGGGGTTAATTTTTTTCCCCAGCGGGGGGGTTCGCGAGCTCTAAAAAATGGCATAAAGGACGCTCCGGGGGAAACTGGTGGTGCTGTGAGGGGTGCGGCAGCAGCAGGACGAATCCCCCGTCCTTCCCTGCTGAAATCCCCGGCCAAACCCGTGCCTTATCCCTGCCTTCTTCTTTTGGAGATTAAAAGAAAGTCAGAAAGTTATAAGGCCTAAAAGGGTTTTCCCAAAGCTGAGTGAACATGCGACAATGTTCGTAGGTGTGAAAGGCCCCCTTTTTTTACTTCTATAGTGTTTTTAAAAATGTATTGTTTCGGATGGAAAAGGTCACCTAAAGATTGATTTTTTTTTAAAAAAATGGAGAGCACCAAAATTGAGAAAAATTTGAAGGTGAGGCGTGGCCACGTCAGCGACTAAAAACCCGCAGTGGTTGAAGAAATAACTGGAGCGTAATCTGCACTCAAAAAATGAAAAAAAATCACAGCTCAGTGAACCTGAAACACAAAAAGTTCCAGCTGTAAAAAGGCCCCTTTGTGTACTTCTATGTGTTTAACCCCAAGTTTGTTACGGATGGAAAGCGCGACACTAATGATTTTTTTTTTTTTTAATTTAATGGAGCGCACCATTAGAGAAAATTTGAAGGATGGGCAGTAAACGCTCAGCAGATACAACCGCGTGTTTTAAGAATAATGGGCTTTTAACTGCACTCAAAAAAAAAAAAAGCTCCGGGTACAGTGAACACGAAAAAAATGTTCCTAGTGTAAAGGCCCCCCTTTTGACTTCTTAGTGTTTGCAAAACCTGTATTGTTAAGGTGGGGCGTCACCATAGTTTTAATTTTTTTTTAAAAATAATGGGCGCCAATTAGAGAAAATTGGGGATGAGGCAGTGAACCGCTCAGCAATAAACCCCCAGTGGTTTTAAAAATAACTGGGGGGTAAAATGCATCAACAAAAAAAAACCTCACGACTGCATGAAACTGAAACAATGTTACTAGCTGTGAAGGTCCTTTCGTACTTCTTAGTGTTTGCAAAACCAAAATATTGTATGGTGGAAGCGGTCCTAATGATTAGATTTTTTTTAAAAATAAAGGGCGCACCAAAAATTGAGAAAATTTGAAGGATGGGCAGTGAACACGTCGAAGACTACAAACAGCAGTGGTTGAAGAACTAATTTTGGGCGTAATCTGCACAAAAAATGAAAGCTCAAGACTCGGGAAAACTGAAACAAAAATGTTCACTAGTGGTTAAAAGGCCCCCCTTTTTTTATTCTATAGTTTTTTCAAAACCCAAGTATTGTATACGGTGGAGCGGTCACCCCCAAAGATTAGATTTTTTTAAAAATTTTAAAGGGGGCAGCAAAATTAGAAAAAAATTGGAAGGGGTTTGGGAAGGGGAACACACGCTCGCAGAAAAAACCCGCAGTGGTTAAGGGGAACTAACGGGGGGAAAATCTCCCCCCAAAAAAAAAACCTCAGGGGACTGCGGAAAGGGGGAAAAACAACTGTTCCTAGCTGAAAAAAGGCTCTTCTGTACTTCTAATGTTTGAACCCCAATTTTTGTTTCCGGAGGAAAAGGGGGGTTCAAAAAATTAGATCACTGTTAATTTAATTTTGGAATGGAGCTGCCCAATTCCCCCAAAAAATTTTAAAAAAAAAGGTTTCTGTGAGTGACACGTGGTTTCCTTTTAAAAAACGGGGGGGTGCAGAGAAAAATGACCCCTAAACCGGGACTCTCACACCCACCCCTTTTACAGGGGCTGTTAAAACAAAAACTGCGGGGAAAAAGGAACTTTCCCACAGGGGGGGAAAATAGCCGGGGCCAAAGCACATTTTTTCACTAAACGCAAATTTTTAACTTCCCTCAGAGTCAGCAAATGTAGTGTTTTGCCCCCAAAGAATTCAAAAGCACGTGCGCTAAAATGGCGGCGGCCCCCTTTTTTAGTTTTTTTTTGGGGCTTTTTCAGCACCCAAACACTGCCATCCCCTTAGTTAAGAGGGGACCGCAGCGTACAGGATGTGCCCACACTCTTAGGATTCTCATTGGCTGATTTTTAATCACATTGCCTCTAAAAGAATTATGGGAAACTTCCGTTTCCGGGTTAGATATATGAAAAATATCGGAATAAGTATCGGAAATCCGTCAGTAATAACGGCGATCCCGTACTTGGGGGTATCGGATGTAAACACTGTAATAAAAATTTCACCCACAACATTCACCTATTACCAGGAAAAAGCTCGACCTCTTTGGCGCTATGCCCCTACTCAGAGAGAGGTTGGCTGGTAGATGAGACAGGTTGGATTTCATTTTTGCAAACCAGTGTTTTGTTAACAATAAGTTTGGGAGAACTGACCATATTTGCAGGCCAAAAGCAAATGGAGAGAAGAAAGGTGTTTTTTTGGATTGCTTTTAAAGCAAATAATCAGGATTAGATAAAAAAAAATTTCGGCCTTGATTCCTGGGGTATGTTTAGAATTTTTGTAATTGGGCAGCAGCGTAGCAGACAGTATGGGATGGACCCCTGGTAATGCACTGCAGTCTGCCATTACACTGCCTTACCTGCCTAGGATGATATCTTTGCAGCTTTATTGTACTCAGAAGGACTGTTAGTTGAGATGGATTTGGTATTATATTAGTATAAAACTTTCGTAGAAGCAAGCAAATCTTCCCTAGATAGCGCAACTTCCTACACTGCCGAGTCCGGAGCGATGTGACGGATGGTGGTGCCAGGTTGATATAGCTGATGCGTGTGCGGCCGCCAATACTGTAATGCCACAAACTAAAATGCCTCGATTTCAGTGTGTGGCAGACATCACTGATGTTCATTGGCTCTCTAAAGAACGCCAAAACATCAGGGTGAAGACCGAACAACCCAGAAATACTCGGCGGCCCGCATTTTGGCAATGAGTGCCGAGCGAGACCATGTAGTGGCGAGCATGCTCACTCTTACTGTGCTATATGGTAAGATTTTCATGGGGGCGTGCCTTTGGACACACAATGGGGGCCCCTTTCCTTTTCCTGCGAAACTCCTTGATTAGAGTTAAAGGGAACCAGTCTTTTTGAAAAAGCAGTCCAATTTGCAGGCACCATGTTATAGCCCGGAGAAGTGGGTAGATTGATATATAGTTTTGTGAAAAAAGATTCAGATAATGCTTTAATCATTTAAACCTCTGCTCTTTCTGGGATTTTTGAACCAGTGGTGGTCCAATCAGGACTGACAGTATTCTTTGTGGTGCAGGAGAGTTTCAATCCTGTTGGATCGCCATTGGTGGGGGAAAACCCAGAAAAAGCGAGGTTTAAATGGTTAAATCACAGGTACATTGATTTTATTTTCTTACAAAATTATATATCAGTCTACTACACCCCCTGCTCTATAACTGCTGTCTGCTGATTGAACTGAATTTCATGGTGACAGGTTCCCTTTAATGGAAGGAGTTTAAAATGGCTGCTGCCCCTGGTGCTCATGTGTGCAACTACATCACTGGAGGAGTTGACAGGAGAAGCTCTGCAGACCAGCATCGTGCTGGTGTTAAGCAGCCAGGGTGGTAGTCGTGGCAACGAGCTGTAGTGTTCCCACACCTGACCCCCCACAAATGAAGCATAATGTCCCTTCTGGTGTATGTGCAATGTGCGCAACAGAACACTCACGTGATTGCCGGGAGTCACCTCTGCTTTGTTTTTCCGACTCCAGATCCATGAGTCTCACAAACAACTCCAGGTACAATGTCCATTTTTAAAAGTTCAACTTTACTCATCAGCGGGGTTTTCATTACAGATGCGGCACAGTACTACATATGACTTCCAAGGGCTTCCCTGGCTTCACGGCAATTCCTTCCTGACCTCACTGCTCTTCCTGGACAATCCCTACCCATCCTGGCAATCACGCTCTTACTGGACAATCCCTGTCCCATCTTGGCAATCACTGCTCTTCCTGGACAATCCTGTCCCGTTCTGTCAATCACTGCTCTTCCTGGAGAATTCCTGTCCCGTACGTGCTTTTGGCCCCAAACTTCCTCCAATTCCCTTGGGTCTGGTTTCAAAAGGAAAAGGTAAAAGGCTCGCCGTCTCAGCTTTGCCTAGTCCTACCCGTAGGACCCGGATCCTCTTCTAAATGGTTCCCATTTAAGCTGGTAACTGCCTTCAAACCACCAGTCTGTGGTCCCTTTCTGCCTTAGCAGCGTCACACCCACCGCTTTTGGACTGTCCTCTCTTACTGCTGCATCATTACGGGCCCTCTAACCAGGAAATCCTCTCACTATACCCTACTGCCCTACACTACACCCATCTGTAACTCCTCCCAGCCTGGAAAACCCCTTATGCTAACTATACCTATTCAAAGACTCTCATTCACCTACCTTAGTATGCTATTCCCACTATTGACCTATGCTATCCCTAATCTTATACACAACACAATTCAAGTGCATGCACATTACATAAAACACATTAACAGTCACAAACACTATGAAACGCACACATCTAAATGAAACACCGCTCAAAGAGGGAGAGGCATATGATGGCCTCTGTCACCTCCTTACGCGAGAGTGATCGTCAGTTTCAGCACTCAGCTGTTTCACCTGGGAGCGCAGAGCATACGCTGTGATTACCCTCTCTGTGGGTGTAAAAACTAGCCTTTGGCAAATCATGCTGGGCTTCTTTCCTACATTACCAAGGGCGCTGAAAATGCTGTACGCAGCCTGCTTAATTGATTGAGGATTAAAAGATCAGCTTGTTATGGGTAAGGCTTAGTACAAAGGGGGCATGGCTTTTTAGTGTGAAAGAAAGAATCATCCATAAGACCGGCTAAAATACTGCCTGCTAGTTGCCAAATATCTCCAGTCTGCAAAAGAATGCTGGTAAATATAAACAATGTGAGTGGAATTAGTGCGTTCAGTGTTTTTAGAGGACTCCTGTCATGTGTGCATCGCCACGAAGATCGTCGCGGTTTGCACATTCTGACTTCTCACAGCTGAGTTGCTGTTTCTTTGTTTTTTGGCAGTTAGGGAGTTAATTCTGTCTGTGCTCAGTTCTGGGACTGGGTGCAGTTTCTTCCGCTGCAATTAATTATTTGTTGATTGGTTTCCTTTAAATCTTGGTTGTCTGTGTTGGAGTTGCCAGTGAAATTCTTCATGCAGACCACAGATAGGATTGTATCTGATAGACTTAAGTTAAAGAGCTCCTTAGTTGTTTAAGCTCACCTTGCTTAGAGTTTAATATCCCAGATCATTTATGTTCCTTCTGTGTTTGAGTGTGTATGCAAGTCTGTGTTTTCTCCAGTCTGTCTTATATGTCTAATCTGTGTATTTAGCAGAGAATCAGCCCATATCCCTTTGGTGGTAATCAGAATCCTTTCTTAGGACTGATTACAGGGTTCAGGGACTGATAGGAGACCAGGTTAGGCTGGAGACTTGGACCTCTGAACCATTTCAGTACCTCCAAGGTGAGGGATTAGTTAGGACCCCAGTTTAGGGTCAGGTTAGACCCCCGGTCCTCCTCTTTCCTGTGACAGTGTACCAAGTCCTCAAGATTAACCTGAGTTCAACGGATATCGTGTCAGGTAAATCTATTCTATATTTACCATGCTGATGTTGCTAATCTATATGTTGTTAGAGTGTTGTTCTTTTAAGGAATAGTTTACTGACATCGTACACATATCATAAGACTGCGTGACAACTCCATTGTATGAGTGTATTTGTACGCATCATGTGTCTAATGTATTAGTCTGCAGTATAAAGTAAGCAGGTTCAACAGTCATGAAAAGTAAAAAAAATATTCTTAGGGCTCACTCCACTTGCAATTAAATCAGATTGCATTTGTACCAATCTAATCCAATGCTTGTATTCTCAATGTAATTTTTTTTTCCTGCTCTGATCTTTTTTTATTTATAGATCAGGTGATTCTGAACGTGGCAATACCAAATATGTGAATGTTTGATTTGTTTTTATTGTTTTATTTTGAATGGGGCGAAATGGGGGGTGTTTCAACTTTTATAATATATTTTTTTTTTTATATTTTTACTTTTGGCATGCTTCAATAGTCTCCATGGGAGACAAGAAGATGCCAAAACCGATCAGCTCTGCTACATAGAGGCGATGATCAGATCGCCTCTACACTATGTTCCAAATTATTATGCAAATTGCATTTAAGTGTCACAAAAATGTAATTTTTATGTTTTTCAAGTAAACTCATGGATGGTTTTGTGTCTCAGGGTTTTTTTGGATCATGAAATCAATCTCACATACCTGTGATAATTAGTTTGCCATGTGAGCCCAAAAAGGAAAACTGGATGTTCCACACTATTAAGCAGGCCAAAGTTTTCAAGTAACATGGGAAAGAAAAAGGATCTCTCTGCGTTGAAAAGCATTAAATAGTGCAATGCCTTGGTCAAGGGATGAAAACATTAGATATTTCCCAAAAACTTAAGGTGATCATCGTACTGTTAAGAGATTTGTGGCTGATTCTGAGCACAGACATGTTTGTGCTGATAAAGGCAGAATGAGGAAGTTTTCTGCCAGGCAAGTTCATCGGATTAAAAGAGCAGCTGCTAAAAAGCCATTACAAACCAGCAAACAGATATTTAAAAGCTGCTGGTGCCTCTGGAGTCCCTCGAACCTCAAGGTGTAGGATCCTTCAAAGGCGTGCTGTGGTGCATAAACCTACTATTCGGCCACCCCTAAACAGTGCTCACAAGCAGAAACGTTTGCAGTAGGCCCAGACATACATGAAGACTAATTTTCAAGCAGTCTTGTTTACTGATGAGTGTTGAGCAACCCTGTATGGTCCAGATGGATGGAGTAGTAGATGATTGGTGGATGGCCACCAGTCCCAACAAGGCTGCGACATCAGCAAGGAGGTGGAGGAGTCTTGTTTTGGGCCGGAATCATGGGGAAAACAGCTGGGTAGCACCCTTTAAGGTTCCTGAAGGTGTGAAAATGACCTCTGCAAGTATATAGAGATTCTGACTGACAACTTTCTTCCATGGTATAAAAAGCAGAAACGTGCCTTCAGGAGCAAAATCCTCTTCATGCATGACAATGCACCATCTCATGCTGCAAAGAATACCTCTGAGTCATTGGCTGCTAAGGCATAAAAGTAGAAAAAATCATGGTTGGGCCACATCTTCCCTAACCTCAACCCTATAGAGAACCTTTGGAGTATCATCAAGCAAAAGATCTATGAGGGTGGGAGGCAGTTACATCAAACGAGTCTGGGAGGCTTTCGACTTTGTGCAAAGAAATACAAGCAGAAACTCTCCAAAAACTCACAAGTTCAATGGATGCAAAATTGTGAAGGTGATATCAAAGAAGGGTTCTATGTTAACATGTAACATGGCCTATTAGGATGTTTTGGAGTTAAATAGCTTTTCTTTTCAGTGAATGTGACCTCCTAATGCTACAAATTCCACAAATGAGCATTTTCAGTTCTTTAAAACATATCAAATGTTTAAAAATTCTACTGTGCCTAATAATTTGGAACAGTGCATTTGAGTTTTTATTCATTTTGGACATTATACTGTTATTATTGGGAGGTTTCAGCAATAAAATTCGATGTATACTCTAACGGGTTATGACTTTCATTAGACTGACTGTCATTTGCACCAACCACTTAGGAAAATCAGAGAAAAATATAATTTGCATAATAATTTGGAACATAGTGTATATAGCAGAATTTACTCACTCACCACCGGGTAGCGCTCACAGCAAGCCGGCACTAGCAACCATAGAGGTCTCCAGGAGGTCTCTGGTTGTCATGCCAATGAACATGTGACCCGCAATCACGTGACAGGGGTCACCGGTGTGTGGTTTCCGGCCCGATGGCCTGAAGTGTGAGTTAAATGCCGCTGTCAGTGTTTGACAGCGGCATTTAATGGGTTAACAGCCATGGGTGGATCATGATTCCACCTGCGGCTACTGCGGGCACTTGTCAGCTGTTCAAAACAGCTGACATGTCATGGGAAAGTTGTGGCTCAGCGCCAGAGTCCACATCAAAGGGGAGGGAGTCCGACATTGGCATACTATTACGCCTGACGTGGGAAAGGGGTTACTTGCAATAAACACGGGATCCTTTATTTGAAATAAAAACTCCCCAACCCTCTTTTACCCATTTATTCGCCAAAAATTAAAATAAAATGGCAAAGTTATGTAGGGGGGTTGACGACGTAGCAGGTACCTGCTTGCTGGGTCCGGAACTAGAGAGGCTGCATCCACTGTTCCCATGGGGGAATCCTGAGTGTGGCGGACCTTCCCTGTTGCCTGGGGGAAGCTCTAGAGAGGATCGGCTTCCTATTGCAGGAGGGGGCAGAAGAGGAGAAAGAGAAAGCACGCGATGGAGGTCAATTTGGTGACAGTGCAGAGCAGCGCGGAGTCAGGTGAGCGGTGCGCTCCTATCTCCATCCTGACACAGAGTCCTGGCACTGCGACAGGCTGTTGACCAGAAGGGCAGGGATTGCTGCGATTAGGCAAGCAGTGTGCCTAGCAGCAACCGAGAGAGGAGAGCCTTGTAGAGCAGAGCCATTCAGAGCAGAGCTGTGCATAGCTGTGCACACAGAGCAGAGCTGAGTCGGGTGTCGCAGCAGCCACAGAGAGGAGTGCTCCGCTCGGAGCACCAGCACCATGCAGATCAGCGTCACCACCGCCAACAGCAGGGACCAGGGAGAGCTGGATGTGCGGTGTGTGCCCAGTGACCGCCAGAGAGAACCAGGTGCAGTACACTACGTGACCACAAGTACCGCACACGTGCTGTCCAAGAGGGACCACATATGAGACTGACCTTTGCGTCCTGATGTTGTCAGCAGAAAGCTACCCTGACATTTGTGACCTGATTTCACCAGCGAAGATAGTTGAGGAGCCACGTTGGGCTCGTACAGGACTGTGGCCCGTGCCTTTTTAAGCCACTGCAGTATATGGACTAGGGTGCAGTGGAAGGTACCAGAGGTCGACCACTGCTACCAGAAGACGGACCATCATGCTACAGTATCTTCCAAGACATTGCGCCCGCCGTTTCATGCGCTATTGAGTTTACAGCAGGGGCTGCAGTTTAAGAACTTCCTGACACATGTGCTAACGAACTGCCGTTGTCTGGACCGTTGTTTCTCCACTTCTCCATATCCTTTGCCTTTAAACTGTTAACTTCTTGTTAAACCTTTACCTCCCTGCATGGAGCATTCCCTGTAAATCTGTTAACCCTTGCTCTGCCTCCCGTACGTCACTGCATCCCGCGTTCCTGTGCTTTCTACAGTTATATTCATCTTTCCAATCATCTCTTGATGTTCATGTCACACGATGATCTGGATGGTTTCAAGAGCAATCACATTAGTGATGCGACCTCTCTCAACGCCAGACGGTTCATACTGAGCAGAGTCTGAGAATGCGGGTGCGTGTAACTGGCGGTTACATTATTAAGGTTACCGCTGGTCATAAGCAGAGCTTTGTACAATCTTCTCAGTGTGTTCCGGCTGGCGTGTAGGGCAGTCGTATCACTGATATGACTGCTATCCAACCATCCGGCTCGTCGTGGGACATGGACATTAATGGATTATCGGCAGAAAGGTGAATATACCTTTGCTTTTTTATTTTTAATTTTTGGTGAATAAATGGATAAATGAGGGTTGATATGAAAAAATTGTTTCAGCTCACCCCTTAGCGTCCTCCGGATAGCAGGAACCACACCGTCGCATGGAGCCGCCCTGGCCTGGCGGATACAAGTCCAAACACACAGTAATCTCCAGCGATCTCAGGCAGGAAGGTAGTTATAAAAAATATTCCTTTATTTATTTTCGTTAAAAGAGCATGTTACGGTTGTGGAAACCCCAGTGGATGGTAAAAAATCCAATGGATTTTTTACCATCCACTGGGGTATCCACTACCTGTAACATGCTCTTTTAACGAAAATAAATAAAGGAATATTTTTTATAAATGAGGGTTGGGGAATTTTTATTTCAAATAAAGGAGTCTGTGTGTTTATTTCATTTAAAGTACTTTACTCTGTCTATCTGTTTATTACATTTGACTACAGGGTAAGTAATGGAGGTGTCTGATTACTAAGAGAGATACAGTACATTGGATCTGTTGTACATATAACGCCACCATGTGTTAGCTATGTGCAGCATGCTGAATAATTAATGTTCACAAGAGTTATTTAGAGAAGTGTTTAGAGAAAGAAAATGTTGTAGAATGCAGTTACTATGATTTGTTTTTTTGTATTGATTTTAATTTCAATTTTATTTCTTGCATTTGTTTCTAGACTGCAACATGCTAACTTGTTATTTTGAATAAAGTAGGAATTATAGAATTCCTCAAAAAAAGTTTTTTTTTTTATTTGTGCCAATATTAAAGTCGGAAACTTTTCTAAAAATATGTGTCCCATTTCCTTCCATGTACACCTTACTAAAATTTGGCCCACACTAGGATCCTGAACTAAAATATGCCCCAAACTGTGTGCTACATAAATATGCACCAAATCATGCCCCAGTCTGACAATAAGGGCTCATACCCACATGCGAGAAATATGAATGAGTGCAATCCGATAAAAAATCGGATTGCACTCGGACCAATGTTATTCAATAGGTGACATCTCATTTGCAAGTTTTTTCTCAGCTGAAATCGGACTGAGAAAAAAATCGAAGCATGCTGCGTATTGCTGCGATTCTCGGATGAGACTCACCAATACAAGTCAATGGGTACGAGAAAAAATCGCACAGCACTCGCACCATGCGAGTGCTGTCCGATTTATACATACCGGTGTCCTTTGAAAAGCTGGCAATTCATGTCCGGCTACTGTAAAATCACACTAATAGTTCACAAAACATTAGCTATATACACATAGAATACATAAATAAATATATACACATGTCAGTGAGACACATATGTATATATATATTTATATTTCATACAGAGGTAGATAGCAGGATAGCCGATAATTCATTTGTCGGCTTCTGTAAAATCATTACAGAACCCGACAGGATATGAGACATGGTTTACATACAGTAAACCATTGCATATCCATTATTTTTTTATATGTCCTCACTAATAATGTAAGTAGTGTATGTGTGTAAAATTTTGGAGCTGTAGGTGTTAAATTAAAGGATTAATTCACAGAAAAAACTGGCGTGGGCTCCCACACAATTTTCTCCGCCAGACAGGGCAAGCCAGTGACTGAGGGCAGAAATTAATAGCCTAGAGAGGGACCATTGTTTTTGGGCCCCCCTGGCTAAAAAAATCTGCCCCCAGCCACTCCTATTCCAGCACTTACCCTCTCTCTCCCATTGCCCTGTAGTGGTGGCATATGGGGTAATAAGGAGTTAATGTCACCACCTTGCTTTTGCAAAGTGACATTAAGCTTGTTTAATAATGGAGAGCTGTCAATAAGACACCTATCCATTATTAATCCACTAGTCTGAAAGAGGTTAAAAAACACACACACACATTAAGAATAAAGACTTTTAATGAAATAAATAAATACACATTTTTTCCACCTTTATTACACTCCCATTCCATTCGAATCCATCGATCTCCTAGGAAAAATCCAAAATAGAAAAGCAACACTATACCCATACCTGTCCACCGTACAGTCAAGTCCCACGCTGCAATCCATCTGAAGGGGTTAAATAGTTTACAACTGGGAGCGGTGCTAATGCGACTGGCCAGGCTGTAAACCACGGAGGAATGAAGAAAAAGCTGCCTGCGCAGCCTCCAGCCTGACCGGAGATGAACTGATTAGCATGGGAAAGTTTCTGAACATTTTCCCATGCTGTCAGTTCACCACGGGTCAGGTGGGGAGTCTGCACAGCCTCAGTGACTACCAGTCAGCGCAGCCTCAGTGATGTAAGTGGTAGTCACTGAGGGTGCGCAGCTTCCCCGACTACAGGAGATGAACTGATTAGCGTGGGAAAGTTTCTGAACATTTTCCCCACGCTGTCAGTTTACCGCAGATCAGGCGGGGAGTCTACGCAGCCTCAGTGACTAGTGTTGACGTCACTTAGGCTGCGCTCAATAACAGGCTGTCATACAGATGTTCCGTGGAAAAATCGCATTACACTCGCAATACACTCGCATGACACTCGCATAGCACTTGTCCGTTTTTTTGGTCCGGAATCGGATCATTTTTTTTCTCGCGAATGGGTATGAACCCTAAGTCACACAATATGACTCTTCTATTAAAAGTTGCCCCACATTGTGACTTCTGAATAAAAAAAGTTCCACAATATGCCCACTGAATAAAATATATTCCACACTGTGCCCCGACGCAACCAATAAAGAATACTCCACCTCTTTTGGCCACTGTGCCTCCTACATCATGGATAGGACAGAGTTGCTATTTCATTTATTCTGCAAACACAGCTGTTTGTTAACAATAAGTTTGGGAGAACTGACCAAATCCTACCCCTTCAACAGTAACTTTACTTTTTTAGAACAACTGAGACATAAATGTACAGATGCCCAATGGCTAAGAACTTGACCATAGATAAATACTTTGGGTGTTATCTGGTACAGATTTTCATGGGCTGTGCCTACTGAATAGAGATGAGCGAACCTTTTAAGTTTTGGTTCGGAATAGTGAACGTCCTGATGTTCGGCGAACTGTTCACCGAACATTTCGTCAAACATATCCGAACACTTTTTAATTCAATGGGAGGCAAAACTAAATGCATAGACAAAACCTTCAGGGGGAGGACCAAAAAGCTGCCAAAACAGCTCAAAGTAGGGACAGACACCAGGAAAAGTGGCATCAATTGACCCAGAGTACAAATCGTATAATTGCGCAGCATGGATTCATGGAACAGGGCTTGGACAAGCATTTCTAGCTCAAACATCGATCAGTAACAGGTGGATGAGTGACAGGTGTAGGCCTGGTGCTCTGAGAGCCTTGCCACATTCAGGCAACACACATTAAGGAGACGCAACTTGGAGTCCAAATATTTCCAAAACTTAGAGGCAGACACCACTAAAGTGGCATCAATTTCCCCAGAGTGGAAATAGTATAATGGGGCTCTGAAACCCCTTCCACTACAGGCAACCCACCAGATAGAGACCCAACTTCAAAAAATTATTACCACGTACCACTAAAGTGGCATCAATTTCCCCAGAGTAGAAATAGTATAATTGTGCAGCATTTTGACAATTTTTGTTACTGGACAGGCTACTCGACTCCCTTTCTTTGGCAGCCGCACAATGGTATTATTGTTGGTATTATTATAGCGCTGTTTATTCCATGGCACTTTACTTGTGAAAAGGAGTATACATAATAAAAAAAAGTACAATAATCTGAAACAAAATAAGTTGCCAAGTGGTACAGGAGAAGAGAAAACCCTGCCCGTGAAAGCTCAGAGTCTACAAGGGATGGGAGAAAATACAGTAGGTGAGAGTAGAGCTAGTCGTGCAGCGGTATGGTGGAACGCTGGTTAATGAAGGTTGTAGGCTTGTCTGAAGATGTGGTTCTTCAGGTTCCTTTAGAAGGTTTCCGTGGTAGGCGAGAGTCTGATATGTTGGGGTAGAGAGTTCTAGAGAAGAGGGGATGCGCTGTAGAAATATTGTATGCAATTGTGGGAAGAGGAGATAAGAGGGGAAAAGAGATGGAGATCTTGTGAGGATCAGAGGTTGCATGCAGGTAAGTACAGGGAGACCAGATCACAGATGTATGGAGGAGACAGGTTGTGGAAGGCTTTGTATGCCATGGTTAGAATTTTGAACTGGAGTCTCTAAGTAATGGGGAGCCAGTGAAGGGATTGACAAAGAAGAGAAGGCAAGGAATAGCAATGGCATAAGTTTATTAGTCAGGCAGCAGCATTTAGGTTAGATTGAAGGGGTATGAGACTTTTAGAAGGGAGGTCACAAAGCAGGAGTTTGTAGTAGCCGAACTAGAAGATGATGAGTGCATGGACAAGGGTTTTTGCGGATTCTTGAATAATAATGTACATATCCTGGAGATATTCTTGAGTTGTAGTCGGCAGGAAGTGGAAAGGGCATGGATATGTATTTTGAAGGAGAGATAAGAGTACACGGTTACCCTGAGGCAGCGAGCTCGCAGGACACTCTCATCTAGTAAATGAAGGCCAGAAAGCACATGTGCAGTGGATGGCCCGTGCTGCATCAAGTGGCCTCTCTTCCTCTTCCTCCACCTTAACATTACAAGCAGTACAGTTTTCAGAGGTGGCACCCCAAATACCCTTGGTTTCCCCAGCACCACAACTCTCCAACCGCCCACCTGACTGTGGGGAACCACAGAAGGGCAAGTCTGCAGAGCTGTTTACACATTCTATTACATGGACACCAGAGGCCTGCTCCAAACATTCACAGACTCAAGAAGAGGAAAGCATCTGCACTGAGGCTCAAAATTTTTTTCAGTTGGATCCAGAGCCAGACGAAGTAGGATCTGAGAAGAATCCAGACCCTCATCCAGACATTTCCGCCAGGGTGTTGAGGTGATACTGATGAGACTCAGGTACCTGAGGTGCACTTGGACTGTACTGTGCTGTCAAGGCAGGAAGAGGAGGAGGGTGACTCTCACGACAAGGAGTGGGAGAACATAGAGAATGACGATGAGGTTGTAGATCACACTTGGTGTGAATCCAGAGGCACGCAGCTGAGTAGTTCAGCAGAGGAAGTGGATGAGGAGGAAGACTAGGATGTTGTGTTGCGGCTTGCTAGCCTGTGCCTTTTTTAAGACTGAAAAGGATGACGCAACTCATGTTATCAGCCAACTTTGTAAAAAAGAACTCAGTAGAGGCAACACTTCCAATAATTTGACTACTACATGCATGAACTGGCACATGAGCGATCAACATGTGATAGTCTGGGAATTTCACTGAGCTAAAATGCTGCCTAGAGGCCTCTTTAACCACCAGCCACCCCATCACCAGCATCTGCTGCTTCTTTCTCGTTCACCGTGGTAAGTGTTCTCACACAGGTCTCCTGCCACAGAACAAACACTTGTCTACCCGCTATAGTTGGGGTGAGTGAGAGGCCATCAGCTGATACGGAAGTCGACATGCCTGCTGCTTTTGACTGGTCTCAGACACCGAGTATATCACATCTTTCTCAATCCACCATAATATCTCAGTCTGCACCTCATTCACTATCCAGCAGTTTGTCGTGTTCACCCTACTCCACCCTCTCAGTACAGCAGCCAGCCCTCAATCCCGCAGTTGTCATGTAAAAGATTGATTCCTCCTACACATGCCAAAGCTGCTTTCCGCCTGGTATATACAGATGCTTTCCAAAAGCTGATGGCTGTCGCAGTCCCCCAGTACCAGCTGCCTAGTCAAAATTACTTCTCTAGGAAAGTTGTGCCAGCGCTACACCAGCATGTCATAGACAACATCACCCATTCCTTGAAAATAATCTATGTATGCCAGGGTGCATTTCCCCACTGACACCTGGACGAGCAAACAAGGCCAGGGGAGTTACATCTTGCTGACTGGGCACTGGGTAATTCTAGTGTATTTGCGGGCAGGCGGATAATGGGCCGTTCCACAAGTCTTGGAATCCACAAGGCTTGCGGAACAACCTTTAAAACCCATTAAACAGCTTTTATCTACCCCACTTGCAATCACACCAGAGCAAGTGGAAAGAGCGGAGGCTAAGTATCAGAATTGGCGCGTCTAATAGATTCGCCTTTTCTGAGGCAGCTGCTGGCTGCTATTTTAGGCTGAGGAGAGCCAATATCCATGGCCCCTTCCCAGTCTGAGGACACCAGCCTCCAGCTGTCTGTTTAAGCTTGGCTGATTGTAAAAAATGGGGTGATCCTATGCCGTTTCTTTAAAGAAAAGCTGTCACGTCTGTAGTACTGTATCTAAAGTGTTCACAGTGCTTTGCTAGTGATTATTATTATTTATTTATATAGTGCCATTGATTTCATGGTGCTGTACATGAGAAGGGGTTACATACAGGTTACAGATATCACTTAGGGTAAACAAACTAACAATGACAGACCAATATAGAGGGGAGAGAGGACCCTGCCCATGCGGGTTTACATTATACAAGATGGTGGGGGAGGAGACAGTAGGTTGGGGGGGTTGCAGCAGCTCCAGTGATGGTGCGGCGGTAGCTCCAGTAGCGGTGAGGAGGCAGCGGGGATCATTGCAGGCTGTAAGCTTTCCTGAAGAGGTGGGTTTTCAGGTTCCGTCTGAAGGATCCGAGTGTGGTTGATAGTCGGACGTGTTGGGGCAAAGAATTCCAGAGGATGGGGGCTATTCGGGAGAAGTCTTGGAGGCGGTTAGGTGAGGAGCGAATAAGTGTGGAGGAGAGAAGGAGGTCTTGGGAGGATCGGAGATTACGTGAGGGAAGATATTGGGAGATTAGTTCAGAGTGATGCAATGTGCGTCACTAACACATTTTTTCCATTAAAATTGCAGCTGTAATCCTTAGCAAAAAGGACTTTAATATAGTTATATCTTACTTGTTTGTTTAGTCATAAGGGAGTGCTTCATTGCGTGAAGCTGGGAACTACAAACGGCTTCAGTGCCCTCGTGCAGGGAGCCGCTCGTCATGCCGTATACGCAGCTGTAGCCGTTTATTAGAGCCCATTTTGGCACGTTGTCACGCAGATGGCAGCTTAGCAAACAGATGTTCAGGCCCCGCAATCATATGAATGGGGTCCAGGTTTGGGTTCAAGTTCTGGTACCACAGGTTCGCCTATCACTAACATTTTTACTGCCGGTCACAGCTGCTGGCTCACACGCTGTCATCTGAGTGGAAACTGCAGTGCTCTGACCCGTGGTAACTTGAAACTTTATCGCCTATCAGAGCCTCTGTTTCTCAAGCTGTCACACAGATGACAGCGTGGGAAGCACAGCTGCTGAACCCGAACAGTAACACGGACTTCAGGGAGAAGTCCATGTTCGGGGTCTGTGCATGAACAGATGTTCAGTACGGACCCCAAACTTTACTGTTCAGGTTCATCCATCCCAGATCACAGTATGTTCCCATCATAGCCCATCTTGTCACAATTATTCCTCATAGCTGCTTATAGTATGATAGTCCATATATACAGTATGCGAACCACCACAGGTCATTCCCCAATACAGTTTAACCACAGACACCTCTACCCCTTTCCACCCTGACTCCTGAGCCCCATACTTGAAAATAAAACTTTATACTTTTCCCCATCCACCACAACCTCTGTCTTCTCTTCTAGCTTTTCTATAAATGGGCCGGAGAGAACAGTGCGAAGCAGTGATTTCTTCACGTCGGTCAATGTTTCCTGATTGGTGCTGGTCTCTAACTGGCTGCTGTGATGAAAGTAGTCTGAATTGGACAATACTGTTTTGCAGGCCAATATGACTAGACCGTGTCTTGCATTTGCGAAATTTACCTGATGACCAGTTCGGCCCTGAATGCATCACAAGATTTGGAGTGGAGTGCCTGAGTGTAGCTTAGATGATTTTTCATTTTTCCTGAATACATTTATTTGGTCTGATATACAGTCAGGGCCAGAAATATTTGGACAGTGACACAATTTTCGCGAGTTGGGCTCTGCATGCCACCACATTGGATTTGAAATGAAACCTCTACAACAGAATTCAAGTGCAGATTGTAACGTTTAATTTGAAGGGTTGAACAAAAATATGTTAGAAAATGCAGGAATTGTACACATTTCTTTACAAACACTCCACATTTTAGGAGGTCAAAAGTAATTGGACAAATAAACATAACCCAAACAAAATATTTTTATTTTCAATATTTTGTGGCGAATCCTTTGGAGGCAATCACTGCCTTAAGTCTGGAACCCATGGACATCACCAAACGCTGGGTTTCCTCCTTCTTAATGCTTTGCCAGGCCTTTACAGCCGCAGCCTTCAGGTCTTGCTTGTTTGTGGGTCTTTCCCTCTTAAGTCTGGATTTGAGCAAGTGAAATGCATGCTCAATTGGGTTAAGATCTGGTGATTGACTTGGCCATTGAAGAATGTTCCACTTTTTTGCACTCATGAACTCCTGTGTAGCTTTGGCTGTATGCTTGGGGTCATTATCCATCTGTACTATGAAGCGCCGTCCAATCAAGTTTGCAGCATTTGGTTGAATCTGGGCTGAAAGTATATCCCGGTACACTTCAGAATTCATCCGGCTACTCTTGTCTGCTGTTATGTCATCAATAAACACAAGTGACCCAGTGCCATTGAAAGCCATGCATGCCCATGCCATCACGTTGCCTCCACCATGTTTTACAGAGGATGTGGTGTGCCTTGGATCATGTGCCGTTCCCTTTCTTCTCCAAACTTTTGGCTTCCCATCATTCTGGTACAGGTTGATCTTTGTCTCATCTGTCCATAGAATACTTTTCCAGAACTGAGCTGGCTTCTGGAGGTGTTTTTCAGCAAATTTAACTCTGGCCTGTCTATTTTTGGAATTGATGAATGGTTTGCATCTAGATGTGAACCCTTTGTATTTACTTTCATGGAGTCTTCTCTTTACTGTTGACTTAGAGACAGATACACCTACTTCACTGAGAGTGTTCTGGACTTCAGTTGATGTTGTGAACGGGTTCTTCTTCACCAAAGAAAGTATGCGGCGATCATCCACCACTGTTGTCTTCCGTGGGCTCCCAGGTCTTTTTGGATTGATGAGTTCACCAGTGCTTTCTTTCTTTCTCAGGATGTACCAAATTGTAGATTTTGCCACTTCTAATGTTGTAGCAATTTCTTGGATGGGTTTTTTTCTGTTCTTGCAGCTTAAGGATGGCTTGTTTCACCTGCATGGAGAGCTCCTGTGACCGCATGTTTCCTTCACAGCAAAACCTTCCAAATGCAAACACCACACCTCAAATCAACTCCGGCCCTTTCATCTGCTTAATTGAGAATGACATAACAAAGGGATTGCCCACACCTGTCCATGAAATAGCCTTGGAGTCATTTGTCCAATTACTTTTGGTCCCTTTAAAAACAGGGTGGCACATGTTAAGGAGCTGAAACTCCTAAACCCTTCATCCAATTTTAATGTGGATACCCTCAAATGAAAGCTGAAAGTCTGAACTTCAACTGCATCTGATTTGTTTTGTTTCAAATTCATTGTGGTAATGTCTAGAACCAAAATTAGATAAATGTTGTCTCTGTCCAAATATTTATGGACCTAACTGTATCATTTGTATTTTTAAGGCCTCTTTCACACATCAGGTTTTCATCATCAGGTGAGATCTGGCATTTTTTCTTAAAACCGGATCCGGCGAAATCTAATGCCGGATCCGTTTTTTTCCCATTGACTAACATTAGCGCCGGATCGCGCCGCATGGCCTTGCCGTGCATCCGGTTTTTGTCATATTCCGTCGTCTGGAAAAAATGGCTACTGTAACGTTTTTTGTCTCCAGCGCTTCTGGCTTTTTGTTACAATGAAACTCTATGAGCGCCGCAATGCGCAGGATCCGGCAAATGCCGGATCCGGTGGCCGGATCTGTTTTTTTTGTCTGACCATGCTCAGAGTAGCACAGCCCACAGCAAACATATATAAACCATGCCAGTGGGACCACCTCAGCCATAACCATGAAGCCAGCCAAGAAGTTAGCAAGCCGCAGGAGAAGACTAGAGAAGGAGAACAGAGCAGCACCACCACCACCAGCACCCCAAGACATTTTGTCCATGATGCAGCCGGGAGCAGACGCCAGACAGTAAATATCACAGACAACCCCTTTCAGCCAGGGCCATGCAATATCAATATATTCATGGCCTTTTTTTCTCTTTATTCCACAGCAGAGGCCGCCCGACAGGAGCAGCAGCAGCCCCGCAGCAGGACACGTCTTCTTCTTCTGGGAGTCCTCCGTTGCATCGGCAGCGTTTACAGGTAAAAAAATTATTATTATTTTTTTTTAATTCACAATCCATCTCTGTGATATATTAATTGCATATAATTTTTTATTTATACCAGGAAACTGAATCTGAAGCGGAGCTCCCAGAAGAAGAACGAAGAGGTGGAGAGATACCCGGAGTGGGCTTGCAATTTGTAAGTTTCCTGCATGTATCGCAGAAACACAACATCACACTACACACAACACATAGAAAACAATTTAGTACAGACATCACACTGCACCCAACACATATGCCTACAGCCCAGCACATAATTGTTATTTTTTTGTTTAGTTTTCTGAATCTGGTGCTCGGCCAAGAGGTCCTCGCAGTGCCTCCCAGGGTCGTCGACGTGAGCGACGCGGCGGTCTCCATCGTGTAAGTATGACTGTACTTTATTTTTGTGTATTTTTTATTTTAAAATGTTTTTTTTTTCTCTTGCTAGTTTGGAGACTAATGTATTTTTTTTCTCTTTCTTTAACAGGCTTCACAGCGTGCTCCTGACTCTGACGGTGAGGAGTGGGGGATCGACATGGACCTCCTCATCGATCTGGTCAGAAAAAGGGAGCCGCTGTGGAACATGGGGGACAGCCGCCATGCTGATCTGATTGTGACCCGTCGGCTCTGGGAGGAAATCTGTTCACAACTCGTGGACCGCTGGGAGGACCCCGATGCTCTGGCCCAGATTGAACACCGTAAGTATATACAGTTCAGGTTGCTGGATGTAAAGCAGTATTTCCAAAACTCCAGTCCTCGTGGCCCCCACGGGTTATGTTTTCAGGATTTCCTTTTGTGCAACACTATGGAAATGCTGAAAACATAACACGTGGGGGCCGTGAGGACTGGAGTTTGGGAAACACTGATGTTGTATACTAACCAATTTGTGCTTTCTCATTTCAGGGGAGAGAATTGTGAAGCGGTGGTGGTCTGTGAGGGATCGCTTCAAGAAGGAGTTCAACAAGGAGATGCGGGCCCCGAGTGGATCTGGAGGATGCAGGAGCAAGTACAAGTACGCACAAGCCCTGTCGTTCCTCTGGGCAACAATGGTCACCAGAAGTTAATGTGAGACAGTGAAGGGGTGCGTACTGGATGGGGTGTATATCTCGCCCAGGTTTCTTAGCTCGGTCGCATAAGGAATATAGGAGTGAAGGTAGGATGGCAGTACGACATTCACTCCACTCCTCATCCAGTACAGGCTTGCAGCTCAACCCTGAGTACACACAGCTGCCTAATTAAGCAGCCAGAAATAGGTGGTAGAGTTACACAGACAGGGCTCTCAGTCTGAATCTGGCTTCAGATGCTGCTGGAGTCTCCTGCAAGCCAATCTCTGGTAACTATAAATCTGTGTTGTTGTGGTCAGGCTGTTAGAGTCTAGTCCACGGTAGTAAGGGAACTGACTGTGTCTAGTTAGCGGCCTGCCAGGCTTAGGATTTTGTTTTATGGTTTTGTTTTATGTTTGGTTGCTGTGGATTTCAATAAAAGCTGGTTGACGCCAGTTTGCACCAGTGCTGCTGTAGGTGATTGGACTCTTTATGCCACTCCGTCTACCCGAGACGGCGATCCCAGAGCTATATACCCCCTGAACTGGTTACAATTGGTGCTCGAATGCGGGCAGCACAGTGGCTAAAAACAGTAGCAAAGAAACGTTTGTCCAAAGCAGCCTTAAAGAGACAGTAGCCCTAATAGTGTCTGCACAGAAAAAAAAAAAGGCTGAACTTGCTGTAGAAAAGACTTTGGAGTGTGCATGTCCTGGGTAAAGGCTGCCGGTGCCGGGACAGACAAGTCTGACAGCATGGAGGCACTGCTCAAACATATGGCGCAAGTTAGTGTGCAACAGCAGGAGACTAACCGATTGCTAATGGAGCAGATTGCAGCACTAAGCCAGGCTCTCAGCACCTCGTCCCAGAGTGATTACGCAAGGTCACCTGCGTTGTCCGTGTAAAGAAGGCGGTAAAACAGACCCTACAGAAGATGACGCCTCATGATGATGTGGAGGCTTATTTAACCATATTTGAAAGACTGGCAGAGAAGGAGAATCTGCCACCATCTGAATGGGCCATGGTGGTCGCACCCTATCTGACTGGGGAACCTCAAAAGGCCTATTTTGACCTTAGCGAGCAGGACAGCAGAGACTATGCCAAGCTGAAAGCAGAGATTCTTGCCCAGCTGGATGTTACGGTTGCAGTCCGTGCCAGGAGAGTCCATAACTGGAGATACAGTTGGTCAAGCCTGCTCGCTCACAAATGTATGACCTGATTTATCTGGTAAAGAAGTGGCTGGAGCCTGACGACAGCAACCCTGCTCAAATGGTCGAAAAAGTTGTGATGGACCGGTACATCTGGGCCCTTCCTCCTGAGGTGCAGCACTGGGTCGGACAGGGAGACCTCAAAGACGCCAATCAATTGGTCAGCCTGATAGAGAGGTACTTCGCCACCAAAGACTACCTCCATGCCCAGCCGTCCGAGCGGTCGTCATTTCGGAGTTCCCGGCCTCCAACACCTCCCGGTAAGAGAGTTCCAGCTGTTGGGGTCAGGGGGACTGCTGACAGACCGGCTCAGTCCCGAGGGGACATGTGTGAGGCAATGGCTGATGCTTCCCTGTCGGAAGTCCCCAGGCCTAGAAAGGTCTCCCCGTATGAACCCCCAGACCTGAGACAGTGTTGGAGATGCCGTGAACGGGGTCATATTTCAGCCAACTGTCCACTAGTGGGGGAATCTATGGACTGTGATGCTGGAAGGTCCCTCTCTTTCCTCGCGGAACCCATGTGCGTGGCCACCCCAGCCGAGGAGACTGGCCCACAGGTGGCCCAGGTGGTTATAAATGGCTGCCCACTAAAAGCCCTCCTAGACTCAGGGAGTCGAGTGACTCTGGTACATGCCAGCCTGGTTGATAGGGACTTCATCCCCATTAAACACCTGAGCGTGGGGTGCATCCATGGAGACGCCAAAGTCTACCCGGTGATTTCCGTAGACTTGGTCACAAAACTCGGGGAGGTCTCGTATGAAGTTGGGGTAGTGAAGAACCTGATGCACCCAGTCATATTGGGTCGTGACTTTCCCCTGTTTTGGGGTCTCTGGAAAAAAAAAGGTTCTACCGGACAGTGTGATGAAGCTCCTACTGAGGTTGCGCAGTCCATAGGGGCGGAACACAATGCTAGTGTGTTGTTGAACTTATGTGATAATAATGATAAGGATGAATTTCCTTTGCAGGTGATGTTGGGGAAAGAGGATAGTGGTTCTCTGGAACAGAATGTCCCTGACCTACCTGTGTCCCGTGACAATTTTGGGAGTGAGCAGTTGCGAGACCCCACTCTTAAAAATGCGAGGGAAAGTATAACTGTTCTGAATGAGATCCCACAAGAGCCCGGCTCTGATAAACGATTTCCCCATTTTGCCATGAACAACAACCTGCTATATAGGGCCACTAAGGTTGTGCCATTGGTTAAGGATCACCTGCAGAGAGCCCAAGCAGCTCAAAGCAGAATATATAATCAGTCAGCAAAAGTTAGGACCCGGAGATCGGGTCCTGATCCTAATTCCCACGGTGGAAAGTAAGTTTTTGGCCAAACGGCATGGCCCCTACGAGATAGTACAGAAAGTGAGCGAGGTCACCTACAAAGTACATTAACCAGAGGAGACGGAAGCCCTACCAGGTCTATCATATTAACCTGATCAAGCCCTGGAGGGACAGAGAGTCATTGTTGGCCTCGAGTAAATTAGAGAAAGGGTTAATACGGGAATTTCTGCAGAAAAATTAGCAGAGGTTTTCAGACTTGCCCGGCCGGACTTCTCTAGTGAAGCACCATTTCTCGGTAGAGCATAGGCCTGGGAAGTTACAGGGTAATGCTGAGGCCTTGTCCAGAGTTCACTGTCTCTTTGGAGTTGTTAACCAGCCCTCCAGTCTGGAGAAGAGGGGGGGGATATGTGAGACAGTGAAGGGGTGCGTACTGGACGGGGTGTATCTCTCGCCCAGGTTTCTTAGCTCGGTCGCATAAGGAATATAGGAGTGAAGGTAGGATGGCAGTACGACGTTCACTCCACTCCTCATCCAGTACAGGCTTGCAGCTCAACCCTGAGTACACACAGCTGCCTAATTAAGCAGCCAGAAATAGGTGGTAGAGTTACACAGACAGGGCTCTTAGTCTGAATTTGGCTTCAGACGCTGCTGGAGTCTCCTGCAAGCCAATCTCTGGTAACTATAAATCTGTGTTGTTGTGGCCAGGCTGTTAGAGTCTAGACCACGGTAGTGAGGGAACTGACTGTGTCTAGTTAGCGGCCTGCCAGGCTTAGGATTTTGTTTTATGGTTTTGTTTTATGTTTGGTTGCTGTGGATTTCAATAAAAGCTGGTTGACGCCAGTTTGCACCAGTGCTGCTGTAGGTGATTGGACTCTTTATGCCACTCCGTCTACCCAAGACGGCGATCCCAGAGCTATATACCCCTGAACTGGTTACAGTAACTATTATGCACCCTATGTCAAAAACAATGTTAACATGTCTAGCTAATTTTTTTTCCAGCCAGGACCATTCAATATCAGTATATTAATTGTACTTTTTTCTCTTTATTCCACAGAACGGTGACCAGCACTCAGGAGCCTGCAGAGTTGGACCTTTCTGGAGCGATCCCTCAGGAGTCCGCCACCGAGGGACACTTCGATCTCCCCGGCCCATCCGCACTTACCCAGCCTTCCCAGACATGTGAGCCCTCTGTCCCCTCCACCAGCACTGGGGCATCGTGGCCGAGTACATTGCATGAGGCTACTGGTCAGGAGATAGCTTTCCCTTTACCCCACCCTTCTGCCGCTGCCACCTCTAGTACACCTGTGGCTACTAGGCGGCTGCGGCAGAGGGGTCAGGAAAGGAGCTATGCGCCCGAGTTCTTGCAGCTTAATGCATCATTCCAGAACTGTCTTAAAGTCTTGTCAGAGCAAATGGCCGCAGGATTTAATCAGCTCAACTCCAGCATTCTGGAGGTTAAGACACTTCTGCAAACCATGCATTCAGAAGCAAGAAGTTCGCCAAACCACAGTTTTTTCCGGTCTGTAGACGACAGCATGGATACACTATCTCCTAGCCAGCAGATGCATGTAATGCATACTTGCCACGCTGCTCTAGCGCAGGTTACCTCCCAACCTCCTACAACCACCCCAGTCGTTCCTCCCACACCTTCCCCCCCCAGCCAATGTCCCTGCTCCCCAGTACCAGCAACCTCTCCAGTACCAGCAACCTCCCCACTTCCAGCAACCTCCCCACTTCCAGCAACCTACCCACTTCCAGCAACCTCCCCACTTCCATCAACCTGCCCCGTACCGACCTCCTTCCCTGTTCCAGTTCCCAACCACATCTGCTCCTCTAGTACCTGCCCAATCCTCCTCTCCACCACCCACCTGTTCTGCCTCCCACATCTCCTCCCGTTCCATTTCTTTTTCCACCTCTTCACCTCTTTTACCTGATCCTTCCCCACCACCATCCCAGTCCGCTCTCCACACTCCCACTGTCGAAGTGTCCTGCAGCCCCTCCAGTAGTATCTCCACCCCACACTACACAAATTTGTGATGTTATTTTGACTTACAAATTTTCTGCTTTGACGTGATTGACGTGATTGTTAATAAAAAATAAAGTTTTGGTAAAAAAAAATTTATTAAAAAAAAATCGAAAATTACAAAAAAAATGTGAAGAAACATTTAATTCACAGTAAAAAAATAAAAACCTGTTAAACATTTTTATTACCTACAATAAATGTAAAAATGGTTGACTAAAATTGTTGTCTGTCATTTATTTCTAAGGTAAAATAAAGGTAACATTTATTGGGTATACAAAACCAGGCACATAACTTGGGTAAAAGGTAAAATAATTTTACCTTTTGGCCAAAGTTGTGTCCCTGGTTGTGTATTAGCCAAAGTATTTCACCTGTTAACCAAAGTTGTGTACATTGTTAGGTAATCCCCAACAAGGTTCAGAACTTTGGTTAAAAGGTGAAATACTTTGGCTAATACACAACCAGGGACACAACTTTGGCCAAAAGGTAAAATACTGTACATAATCCACAACAAGGTAGACAACTTTGGTTTGCAAAGGTATACTGTGGGTACACGAGGTACAAAGGTCGCAGAGCAATTTATTAAACTCTGTCATCCTGCAAGTCTAGTCTTCCTTCAGGTGACATAAAGTATTCTGCAAATTTGTCCCTCATTCGGGAAACAGTCACAGAACTTCTATTGCTAATGTTCTGGTAGTCATGCAAGGTGGTTTCTTCATAGAGGTCCTCAAAGGAAATCTGTTCCTTGCTAATAACAAAATTGTGTAGAACCACACAAGCTTTGATTACCTCATCCACAGTTTCAGTCTTTAGGTTGATCGCAGTCAATAGAACTTGCCATTTGGCTGTCAGAATCCCAAAAGCGCACTCCACTATTCTTCTGGCTCTTGTGAGGCGGTAATTGAAAATTCTTTTTGTTGGTGTCAATCCTCTGCTGGAGTACGGTTTCAGCAGGTGTTCTGACAGCTGGAAGGCTTCATCCCCTACACAAACAAAAGGCATAGGTGGGCCAGATGTTTGAGGCAGCGGTCTAGGGGGTGGAAACTTGAAGGTGTTTCCATACAGCTGACGGCCCATTGATGACAGTTTGAACACTTGAAAGTCATTGGAGCGGCCATAGGCCCCAATATCTACAGCAATAAATTTGAACTCCGCGTCAGCGATGGCCATTAGGACAATTGAAAAATATTTTTTGTAATTAAAAAATTCGGACCCAGATCCTGCTGGCTTGACAATCCAGATATGTTTCCCATCCACAGTGCCCAGGCAATTAGGAAACTGACATATTTGTTCAAACTTTTCTGCAATTTCAATCCAACTGTCTGTTGTGGGCTCTGGTAGAAATTCTGCAACTAGAGAGTCCCACAATGCACGGCATGTGTGCTTCACAATTCCAGAGAAGGTGGAAATCCCAAGTCTGTACTGGAAATGGAGTGAGGAAAGAGATTCTCCAGTTGCCAGGAATCTGTGAATAAAAAAAAATTAGTTTCAAATCACAGCATTACATACCAGAACTCAGCTATAACAATTGGAGATACTATAAAAAAATATTTTTATAGTATCTCCAATTGTTAAAGCTAAGTCAGATGGCCATATACTAACTACCAGCAACAACATTCCAGGACAAGTGTGCTCTGGAGCAAGCAGATCCAATAAATATGGCTTACCGAAGAGTCACCATCAGACGCTCCGCCGGTGAAATGGAGAAGCGGCAATACGCGTCCGATCTTCTTATGAGGTCTCCAATGCGCTCCACCCAGAAATCAAAGGTCTCCATTTTCATCCTTACAGATGCGAAAAATTTCTGAGGGTATCCTCGCAGCTCCACGTATAGTGTAGAATACACCCCATGCGTCATTCTCTGTGCTGTGATGGGGTGGATCCAGAAACGTCGTCGCCGCTGACGCATGATGCGCTGCTGTCTCTTTCTCTCCTTCTCCAGAACAATCGCTTTCAGATGATTCGCCTTCACTGTGAAATCCACCAAATTCTTCAGAATGTTTCCTATCACAACGTCCATCTTCACCAGCCACTTGCTCTTCTGTCCAACCTGCACTTGCTCCTCTACAACCTGTCAAAGATGGACTTTAGGAACAGTGTATATATAGGTTTTCAGAAGCCAATCACGTTTGGAAGCCCCTAAGGGGCGTTTTTAAATACCAGATCCGTCGTAATACGTCGAAAAACAGATAAAAAAACGGATGAAACGGAGGAGACGGATCCGTCTCATCTGTTTTTACATAATAAAACCGGATCCAGCGCTCTGTCGCGACGTTGGATAGCGTCTGACGGCGAAAACCTGATGTGTGAAAGAGGCCTAAGTTAGTCACACATTACTCAAAAATAATGCAAAAAATGTGCCAAAATAACTGGCATACATAAAATAAGTCCAGAAGGAGCTTTAGTAAAGTTGTGTTAAATTTTGGAATTTTTTTTTTTTAAATGACAATTTTCATGAATTCATCTAAAACAGCCGAAAAAAACGCATGGATGTAAAAGGCAGAAAACTAACTAATACTGAAAAGCCAACTTGAAAAATTGTACAAAATATTTGATGAGCAAACGCAAATCAAAAAGTCAATTTAGTGACTTTACACTACAAAATTGACAGACATGCAAAGATGAATCAGGCCCATTGTGTTTGAAAACTATGGGAGAGGACTTCTTAGCTACGGCTTGTATTCTATCCAGGGTCAGACTGGCCACCTTGCAATTCTGCAATATTTTTACTATTTGTTTAAGCAGGTACAGGGTCATTATTATAAGAGGTAAAGGGGGGACATTATTAAAGGAGGCACAGGGGAATTATTATAACGCAGAGGCATAGCTAGGGGTTCAGCTCAGGGGGGGCTAAATATCTGAGTGGGCCTCTAACCCATGATTACAACTATGGTGGAACACTTTAATCATGGTTATAGAGGAGCCTCAGCATGTGATCCTGCTGGAACTGAAAATAAATCTGTACACAAAGACCAACACTACTGCCATATGGTGGCCATATAGTGGTAAATACCAGTTCTGCAGAACATATAAAAGATTACAGTACAGTAACAGATAGTAACTGTCAGGAACACCGCACTGCACTTGCTCACTGAGCCAGTGTGCGTGTCCTGAGTTGAACATGTTGCACAGCTTCTGAATCCACACCTTTGCAGTAGAAAACTTCACAGAGCAGGCTTCATGGGATAACAAGCTTTTACTTCTTACAACATGAGGTAAAAGGAAAATGCACAGTCATTTCAGCATTGCATCAGGAAAACAGGAACAAAACGAAAGTGAAACTACAAGTGAGACTATTTCTTATACAATACATTAAATAGAAGGAAACGTTATACAACATCGCCATCTATTGTCAGGTCAGCATAAAGTCCTCCTTTTACTTATAATAAGTCCTAATCTGTTGCATATGCCAACACCCTTTCTCAACAATAAGGACTTATTCAAACAAACCCAACTTTATTATTAGTCTCTGATGTTTATCAGCATTCAACGCCTTCGTGAAAATGTCTGCTGTCATTTCTTCAGTAGGGCAATACTCCAACTTCAAGACTCCTTGGTCCTCTTTTAGTTTTGTTGGTTCCAAGTGTGATTGTCCTAATTCTGTCAACAATTGTCTTAACCACAGTACTTCTTGTCTTTCTATCTGTATTCCTAGGTACTGTTCTACATTTCCCAAGTCTTTGATTTCAAAATGTTCTTTCAGGATTTTTAGAATGTTTTCTTTATCCCTTTCTTGTTTAAAACAAATCAAAATGTCGTCTACATATATGAGTACATAAATCCATCTACAGTCATGGACAAAAGTTTTGAGAATGACACAAATATTAATATTTACAAAGTCTACTGCTTCACTTTTTCTAATGGCAATTTGCATATACTCCAGAATGTTATAAAGAGTGATCAGCTTAACAGCAATTACTTGCAAAGTCTATATTTGGCTAGAAAATGAACTTTATCCCCCAAAATACATTTCAACATCATTGCAGCCCTGCCTTATAAAGGACCAGCTAACCTCTTTTCAGTGATTGCTCCATTAACACAGGTGTGGGTGTTGATGAGGACATGGCTGGAGATCAATCTGTCATGATTAAGTAAGAATGACACCACTGGACACTTTAAAAGGAGGCTGGTGCTTGGCATCATGTTTCTCTTCTGTTAACCATGGTTATCTCTAAAGAAACACGTGCAGTCATCATTGCAATGCACAAAAATGGCCTAACAGGGAAGAGTATCGCAGCTAGAAAGATTGCACCTCAGTCAACAATCTATCGCATCATCAAGAACTTCAAGGAGAGAGGTTCCATTGTTTCCAAAAAGGCTCCAGGGCGCCCAAGAAAGACCAGCAAGCACCAGGACCGTCTCTTAAAAGTGTTTCAGCTGCGGAATCGGGCTACCAGCAGTGCAGAGCTTGCTCAGGAATGGCAGCAGGCAGGTGTGAGTGCATCTGCACGCACTGTGAGGCGGAGACTCTTGGAGCAAGGCCTGGTCTCAAGGAGGGCAGCAAAGAAGCCACTTCTCTCCAGAAAAAACATCATGGACAGACTGATATTCTGCAAAAGGTACAGGCAGTGGACTGCTGAGGACTGGGGTAAAGTTATTTTCTCTGATGAATCTCCTTTTCGATTGTTTGGGACATCAGGAAAACACCTCATTCGGAGAAGACAAGGTGAGCGCTACCACCAGTCTTGTCTCATGCCAACTGTTAAGCATCCTGAAACCATTCATGTGTGGGGTTGCTTCTCAGCCAAGGGAATCGGCTCTCTCACAGTCTTGCCTAAAAACACAGCCATGAATAAAGAATGGTACCAGAATGTCCTCCAAGAGCAACTTCTCCCAACCCTCCAAGAGCAGTTTGCCGATCAACAATGCCTTTTCCAGCATGATGGAGCACCTTGCGATAAATCAAAGGTGATAACTAAATGGCTCAGGGAACAAAACAGAGATTTTGGGTCCATGGCCTGGAAACTCCCCAGATCTTAATCCCATTGAGAACTTGTGGTCAATCATCAAGAGACGGGTGGACAAACAAAAACCTAAAAATTCTGACAAAATGAAAGCATTGATTGTGCAAGAATGGACTGCTATCAGTCAGGATTTGGTCCAGAAGTTGATTGAGAACATGCCAGGGAGAATTGCAGAGGTCCTGAAGAAGAAGGGCCAACACTGCAAATATTGACTTGCTGCATTAACTCATTCTAACTGTCAATATAAGCTTTTGTTACTCATATGTTTGCAATTATTATATTTCTGTCTGTGATAAAAACATCTGTCAAACACACATAAAAACCAGAGGGCAGCAGATCATGTGAAAATATAATATTTGTGTCGATCTCAAAACTTTTGGCCATGACTGTAAACCTTTTTGGAGTGCGTTCGATTTGATGCAGGGCGGGCCTTGCATTCATTGAAGAAGCTATCAGTATGGCAGTGGCAAAAAAGTAATGTGAACATTGTTTTCCTGCTTATATCCACTAAGCCACTTCAAAACCTTTTGGGGTGCCTTTGAATTTGATGCAGGGCAGGCCTTGCAAGAAGCTAACAGTGTGGCACTGTCAAAAGAGTAACGTGAATGTGTTTTTTCTGTGTACATCCAATAGGTCATTTCAAAGCCTTTTGGGGTGCGTTTGAATTTGATGCAGGCAGGGCCTTGTATTCAATGCATAAGATAACAGTATGGCAGTGGCAAAAGAGTAACTTGAGCGTGGTTTTCCTGTGTACATCCACTAGGTCGCTTCTAAGCCTTTTTGGAGTGCGTTTGAATTTGATGCAGGCAGGGCCTTGTATTCAATGCATAAGATAACAGTATGGCAGTGGCAAAAGAGTAACTTGAACATGTTTTTCCTGTGTACATCCAGTAGGTCACTTCTAAGCCTTTTTGGAGCGCATTTCAATTTGATGCAGGTCGGGCCTTGTATTTAGTGCATAAGCTAAAAGTATGGCAGTGGCAAAAGAGTAATGTTAACGTGGTTTTCCTGTGTATATCCATTATGTCGCTTCTAAGGCTTTTTGGGGGTGCCTTTGAATTTGATACAGGGCGGGCCTTGCATTCAATGAAAAAGCTAACAGTATGGTAGTGGAAAAAAAGTAATGTGAACGTTGTTTTCCTGTTTACATCCAGTAGGTCGCTTCAAAGCCTTTTTGGGGTGCATTTGAATTTGATGCAAGGCAGGCTTGCATTCAATGAAGAAGGCTAACAGTATGGCAGTGGCAAAAGGGTAATGTGAACGTGGTTTTCCTTTGTACATCAACTAGGTCAATTCTAAGCCTTTTTGAGGTGCGTTTCAATTTGATGAAGGGTGGGCCTTGAATTCAATGAAGAAGCTAACAGTATGGCACGGGCAAAAGATTAATATGAACGTGCTTTTCCTGTGTACATCCACTAGATCCCTTCTAAGCCTTTTTCAGTTGCGTTTCAATTTGATGCAGGCAGGGAATTGTATTCAATGCTTAAGCTAACAGTATGGCAGTGGCAAAAGAGTAACTTGAACATGTTTTTCCTGTGTACATCCAGTAGGTCACTTCTAAGCCTTTTTGGGGCGCATTTCAATTTGATGCAGATCGGGCCTTGTATTCAGTGCATAAGCTAACAGTATGGCAGTGGCAAAAGAGTAATGTGAACGTGGTTTTCCTGTGTATATCCATTATGTCGCTTCTAAGGCTTTTTGGGGGTGCCTTTGAATTTGATACAGGGTTAGCCTTGCATTCAATGAAAAAGCTAACAGTATGGTAGTGGAAAAAAAGTAATGTGAACGTCGTTTTCCTGTTTACATCCAGTAGGTCGCTTCAAAGCCTTTTTGGGGTGCGTTTGAATTTGATGCAGGGCAGGCTTGCATTCAATGAAGAAGGCTCACAGTATGGCAGTGGCAAAAGGGTAATGTGAACGTGGTTTTCCTTTGTACATCAACTAGGTCAATTCTAAGCCTTTTTGAGGTGTGTTTCAATTTGATGAAGGGTGGGCCTTGAATTCAATGAAGAAGCTAACAGTATGGCACGGGCAAAAGAGTAATATGAACGTGCTTTTCCTGTGTACATCCACTAGGTCCCTTCTAAGCCTTTTTCAGTTGCATTTCAATTTGATGCAGGCAGGGACTTGTATTCAATGCTTAAGCTAACAGTATGGCAGTGGAAAAAGAGTAATGCGAACATGATTTCCCTGTGTACATCCACTAGTTTGCTTCTAAGCCTTTTTGGGGTGGGTTTCATTTTGATGCAGGGTGTGCCTTGAATTCAAAGAAAAAGCTAACAGTATGGCAGTGGCTAAAGAGAAATGTGAACATGGTTTCCTTGTGTACATCCACTAGGTCGCTTCTAAGCCTTTTTGGGGTGCGTTTCAATTTGATGCAGGCAGGTACATGTATTCAATGCATAAGCTAACAGTATGGCATTGCTAAAAGAGTAATGTGAATGTGGTGTTCCTGTTTACATCCACTAGGTCGCTTTGTAGTGACCAGAAAAACCATTATTAATGTATGGTATATGTAGTGACCAGAAAAACCATTATTAATGTATGTTTTATGTCAAATGGTAAGTGTGTTCTCTATTTCTTACATGATTACAATTGTGATACCGGCTCCTTGTTTTGCCTTGGGAGGAGGTAAATTATTTAATACTATGCTGCCCTCTCCTCCCTTGTTTTGGTATTACAACTTGTAGTACTATGCTGCCCTCTTCTGCCTTAGTTTGGCATTGCAACTTGTTTTTTTCCAAAAAAACGCATTTTTAATTCTGATGCGGAGCGGACCTCAAATATGCTTTCTATGCGCTCCAGAATTTGTTCTACAGTCCTTTTCTGAACTTTGGGCCAGGACTTGATTTCTCTCAAAGTTGCACCTTGGAGTTGGCCACTCAGGATTTCCACTTTTTGGTCATTGGTCATGGGGTACAGGCGAAACAAAGCAGTCATTTTTTCTCTAAAGTCTCGTAATGTATTGGTTTCTCCATGATAATGTGGCATCCAGGGAGCTTCCAAATAATAAGGCATGGTGAGAGGCATAAATGCAGTGGAGTCTTTATCAGAAGTACTGTTGCTAAGCGGCTCATATTAATTTTCGTCTGCCATTGTGAGTTTCACTTTTAGAGTAGTGAACTCTGTTAAAACAGGCTTAGTAAACAGGTACAGTACATGCAGGCACAGAAGGATCATCCTGTTCATGACACCATAACTTAATTGTCACACCGCCTTGTGAGATGCAGAGCCTAGTATCTCAGAGGATGGTTCAGTCACGGTGGCTCCGATGGCTCTAACAATCCCTAGGTGAGGTAGCAATTATAAAGGGGGGAGATGACTGATATATGAGTCTGTGAGTTATGTTGATGCCTGTAAGGTGTAAGGCCGCGGACAAAAGAAGCTTACACTGGGGGTCCCGTGCAGACTTGAAAGATGAACTTTACTGAAGATTGGTAACAATTCTTATATTTTCCAACATAACAGTCATGGGTAGTTGATATAATTTCCCTTACACATTGCGACTATCAAAGCCTTTTCTCGGTCCCGGCCTTGGGAGGATGGCAGTAAATTTCCATTAGACTAACTGTGCTGCGGGAAGGGGAAGGATCAACCAACCTTAATAGAATCAGAGTATCCGGAAAATCTGCTGTGCAGTTCTGCAGTTTCAGCACTCTGTCGCTGGAAAATTGCAGGGCACTCTGAATCGGGTGCTATTTGCACTTCCCGATAGTCCCAAACCAGGAGCCCCAATTTCCTACCTCCTTTCACCACGGGAACCGCTCGTACCTCCCTGTTTTCAGTCTCACGCACCCTCACCAACAGACGCTTGTTTCAAATTAGAAAACAAGTTGCAATGCCAAACTAAGGCAGAAGAGGGCAGCATAGTACAAGGAGCCGGTATCACAAATGTAATCATGTAAGAAATAGAGAACACACCATATGACATATAACATACATTAATAATGGTTTTTCTGGTCACTACATATACCATACATTAATAATGGTTTTTCTGGTCACTACAGCTTCTAAGCCTTTTTGGGGTGCGTTTGTATTTGATGTAGGGCAGGCCTTGCATTCAATGAAGAAGCTAACAATATGGCAGTGGCAAAAGAGTAATGTGTTAGGGTTCGAGTTCCCGCTGCTGCACAAGGGGAGTCTCGAACCAGTCCCGCTGCGGTTCCCCATCCATCTCCATCCGCAGTGCAGCCTGCTCAGCAGAGACATCGGTCCCAGCGTCTTATTCATTCCAATACTGTGCAGAGACTTTCTGCTGCCCTTCCGGATCTTCTATTATAGCCAGTGCTGGAGCAGACGTCTTTGGGACGAAGTCCTGCGTTTCCCCTTCTGAGCATGCCCAGGGTAAGATCTCTCATTGGAGATCAGGGGTCACATGTTCAGGTACTGCAGCAGCTCCTATTGGTCCTCCAGGAAGGTCCTGAAACTACATGTGTTTTGGAACAGTTTCTCATTGGTCCTTGTTTCTGGCAGGTCCTGTAGATGTTACTATAAAAGGGTGGCATGGCTGGGCCGCCATGCGCTAGTATCAATTGCATTATGTGCTTTGCGCCAGTGTGATCATGCATGCTTGGCTGAAATAAGCCCCTAGAATACTGGCTTCTCCGATGAGGAGATTGCTTGATTGCGTTGCTGTCTGCATGATCACGGAGTGCTATCCGCACAGCAGTTATCTGTGTATCCCTGTGGTGTTAACAGGACACAGTCTTTTTCTCAGCGGCTCTGTGACGCAACAGGGTTCGCTTTATAACGCTGGTTCAGCGCCCTAGCGTTTTACTTTGCGGCTCACTGAAGCTAAGTGAGTTCGTACTTATCGCCATATAGCGCTGTGGCATTCCCGTTAGCGGCTCTGGGGATTAACAGAGTCGCACTTACTGACACAGCGAGCTACGGCGTTTATTTTAGTGACTCTGCGGGATAACAGAGTTCGCTACTTTCGCCATCTTACTAGCAGCGGGCTTCGCCTGCACGGTGGACCCCGGGCTGCGAACGCACCTCTCTACTATATCTATTAGGTGCGTTCCGCAGACCCTAACATAATACTAGCGCCAAGGTCTGGCTAGTAAAATGGCGGACGACCAGCGTCTACAGCAGTACATCCAGCAGCTGGAGGGTAGGTTGGCGGTCCTTGAGCGCACAACCTCAGCTGTGGATGTTACCGCAGTCGCTGTTCAGGCTGCTAGCGTAGCTGCAGCCAGTTTGTCTACCGCTACCTCTGCTCCGACATTATCCCACCTCCCAATTCCAGACAAGTTTACGGGTGACAGTAAACATTGTCGGGGATTCGTGAGTCAGTGCTCTATACAGCTTGAGCTTCTGGCAACACGTTTCCCCACGGAACGGGCACAAGTGGCTTTTATTGTGTCTCTTCTGTCGGGCAGAGCATTGGAGTGGGCAATGCCGCTGTGGGAGCACGACGATCGTGTGGTGCGGAGTGCTCCTCGGTTTTTGGAGGCTCTGAAAAAGGTCTTTTTAGGACCTCAGGTCACGCACGATACGGCATTCCAACTGCTGGCAATGTCATAGGGCTTGTCCATGGTCAGCCGGTTCTCAGTCCAATTTCGGACTTTGGCATCTGAATTAGAGTGGCCAGATAAAGTTCTTATTCCAGTGTTCTGGAGAGGACTGGCAGACCATGTAAAGGACGCTTTGGCTACCAGGGAGATCCCTGCCACACTGGAGAAACTCATTTCTATATCTACCCGCATCGACCTCCATTTTCATGAGCGGAGGTTAGAGCAGACCCAGTGTAGGCAGAGGTTTCGGCTGGCACCCACCTTTGCCAAATCTCTTGAATTTCCCGTTGGGGCGTCCAAATCCCAGAGACCGTGGAGACTACTCGAGTGGAATCTAAGTCTCGGACCACTCGAGTATCTATGGTCTGTAGAGTGTGTCAGCAGCCAGGACATTATGCCAACCGATGTCCCCAGCGAATGAGTAAACGGTCATGTTCCGTGACCATAGGTGCAGGGTCATTAGATGTGAGGGATTTTGCTCCGAAAGTGCTCCTTAAAGGGTTAATCTCTCTAGGTTCATCCACTCTTCCCGCCAAGCTTTGTGTGGACTCTGGGGCAGAGGAGAACTTTATGTCCTCCTCCTTTGCCTCTCGCCATTCCATACCGCTGGTGACGCTCGCCGAGCTAATATCGGTGAGAGTATTGAATGGAACAATCCTGGCCTCCAAATCACCCACCAGACTCTCTCTCTACCTCTGTCTATGTCCCCTTCTCATCAGGAGAATATATCCCTTTTTGTTCTTCCTGAGGGAATAGATGAGGTTTTGTTGGGATTACCCTGGCTTTGCCACCACTCTCCCCATATTGAGTGGTCCTCTGGGAGAATACTGGGTTGGGGTGATCATTGCAGATACAGATGTCTCAGAGAGGATGTTCAGGTTTCCACCACGAGATACCCATAGACCTTGCTTCTCTCCCCAAGGTTTATCGGTCATACGCGGACCTATTCTCCAAAAAGGCAGCGGAGACTCTTCCGCCTCATCGCCGTTATGACTGTCCTATAGACCTCTTGCCTGGAATGGAGCCTCCTCGGGGAAGAGTGTATCCTCTCTCTCTTCCTGAGACGGAGGCCATGTCACAATACATCCAGGAAAATCTGGCAACAGGGTTTATTAGGAAGTCAGTGTCACCAGCAGGGGCAGGATTTTTCTTCGTGCAGAAGAAGATTGGAGAATTACGACCGTGTATAGACTATAGGGGTCTTAACGCCATTACCGTTAAGAACAAATATCCTTTGCCCCTAATATCTGAGCTCTTTGATAGGCTCCGGGGAGCAAGGGTATTTACTAAGCTGGATCTTTGTGGTGCCTATAACCTGATCCGCATCCGTGAGGGGGACGAATGGAAGACGGCGTTCAATACCATAGATGGACATTACGAATATCTTGTGATGCCCTTCGGGCTCTGTAATGCCCCAGCCGTCTTCCAAGATTTCGTAAATTACATCTTCCGGGACATGCTTGCCACCTCTGTGGTAGTCTATCTGGATGACATTCTCATCTTTTCTCCAGATATGGACACCCACCGGAGAGATGTTTGCAGGGTCTTCGACCTCTTGCGGGCAAATTCCTTATATGCGAAGTTGGAGAAGTGTGTGTTTGAACAGGAGTCTCTGCCATTCCTGGGCTATATCATCTCCACTCAGGGATTGGCTATGGATCCTGTTAAACTACAGGCTGTAATGGATTGGCAAGAACCACACTCTCTTAAAGCGGTGCAGCGCTTTATGGGGTTCATTAATTACTATCGCCAATTCATTCCCCACTTCTCTACTTTGGTTGCTCCCTTGGTAGCCCTCACCAAGAAGGGAGCAAATCCCAAATTGTGGTCAGAGGAGGTCTCCAAGGCCTTTACTTCAATCAAGTCCCATTTTGCTAGCGCTCCTATCCTACATCGTCCCGAGGTTGATAAGCCTTTTATATTGGAGATAGATGCCTCGTCCGTTGGTGCTGGAGCAGTCCTTTTTCAAAAGGATGCTCAAGGTCATAAACATCCTTGCTTCTTCCTCTCCAAGACCTTCACACCAGCCGAGAGGAATTATTCCATTGGGAATAGGGAGTTGCTAGCCATTAAGTTGGCCTTTTCCGAGTGGAGACATCTCCTGGAGGGGGCTCGCTTTCCCTTTCAAGTGTTCACTGACCACAAAAATTTGGTCTATTTACAGACCGCCCAGCGGCTAAATTCCTGTCAGGCCAGATGGTCCCTGTTCTTCTCCCAGTTCCATTTCACCCTACATTTTCTCTCCGGAGAGAAGAACATTCGTGCTGATGCTCTGTCTCGCTCCGTGGTGTCCTCTGAGGAGGTGGAGGAGGAGACTCGGCTGATTGTCCCCACAGAGAGCCTAAGAACTGTGGCCCCGGTTTCCTTGAGTCTGTGCCTCCGGGCAAGACTTTTGTGCCCATCAATTTGCGACCGGAGGTACTCTCTTGGGCACACTCGTCCAGGGTGGGTGAACATTTTGGGGCAAAGAGGACATCTGAGTTGCTGGCGAGGACATACTGGTGGCCACATATGGTCCGTGACGTCAGGGAATACGTTCAGGCGTGCGTCTCCTGCGCCAAGAATAAGTCTCCTCGACAACGGCCAGCTGGGTTACTTTTCCCTTTACCGGGGCAGACAGGCCCTGGGAGATGGTTGGGATGGATTTTGTGGTGGGCTTACCCAAGTTTCGGGGCTGCACCATCATCTGGGTGATAACCGACCACTTCTCCAAAATGGTGCACTTGGTGCCGTTACCACGGTTACCGTCTGCACGGGCCTTGGCAGCATTATTCATCAGGCATATTTTCCGCCTACACGGTATGCCAGACAAAATTGTCAGCGATCGAGGTCCCCAGTTTGCATCTCGGTTCTGGAGAGAGCTGTGTCGTTTACTCAGCATTGAGTTGAATCTCTCCTCTGCATACCATCCCGAGATGAATGGGTTGGTAGAGAGGGCCAACCAGACCTTGGTCACATACTTGCGACATTTTGTCTCTGCCAGGCAGGATGACTGGGCATCCTTGCTACTGTGGGCTGAGTTCGCTTTAACCCCTTAATGACCAAGCCATTTTGTAGGTTAAAGACCAGGCCAATTTTTACAATTCTGACCACTGTCTCTTTATGAGGTTATAACTCTGGAACGCTTCTACGGATCTTGGCAATTCTGAGAATGTTTTCTCGTGACATATTGTACTTCATGATAGTGGTAAAATTTCTTCAATATAACTTGCGTTTTTTTTTATGAAAAAAATGGAAATATGGCAAAAATTTTGAAAATTTTGCAATTTTCAAACTTTTAATTTTTATGCCATTAAATCAGAGAGATATGTCACAAAAATTAGTTAATAAATAACATTTCCCACATGTCTACTTTACATCAGCACAATTTTGGAACCAAAATTTTTTTTTGTTACGAAGTTATAAGTGTTAAAAGTTGACCAGCAATTTCTCATTTTTCCAACAAAATTTACAAAACCATTTTTTTAGGGACCACCTCACATTTGAAGTGAATTTGAGGGGTCAATATGACAGAAAATACCCAAAAGTGACACCATTCTAAAAACTGCACCCCTCAACGTGTTCAAAGCCACATTCAAGAAGTTTATTAACCCTTTAGGTACTTCACAAGAATTGAAGCAATGTGGAAGGAAAAAATGAACATTTAACTTTTTTTCCCAAAATTTTTCTTTCGACACAATTTTTTTAAATTTTGTCAAGGGTATCAGGAGAAAATGAACCACAATATTTGTTGTACAATTTCTCCAGAGTACACCGATATACCATGTGTGGGGGTAAACCACTATTTGGGCGCATGGCAGAGCTCGGAATGGAAGCAGCGCCATTTGACTTTTTTGGCTGGAATTGAGATTGGACGCCATGTCGCATTTGGAGAGTCCCTGTGTGCCTAAACAGTGGAAACCCCCACAAGTGACCCCATTTTGGAAACTGGACCCCTCAAGGAACTCATCTAAATGTGTTGTGAGAGCTTTTAACCCCAAGGGCTTCACAGAAGGTTATAACGTAGAGCCGTAAAATTAAAAAATCATATTTTTTCCACAAAAATGATCTTTTCATCCCAATTATTATTTTCCAAAGGATAAAAGGACCCCAAAAGTTATTGGGCAATTAGTCCTGAGTACGCTGATACCCCATATGTGGGGGTAAACCACTATTTGGGCGCATCGCAGAGCTCGGAAGGGAAGCAGCGCCATTTGACTTTTTTGGCTGGAATTGAGATTGGACGCCATGTCGCATTTGGAGAGTCCCTGTGTGCCTAAACAGTGGAAACCCCCCACAAGTGACCCCATTTTGGAAACTAGACCCCCCAAGGAACTTATCTAAATGTGTTGTGAGAGCTTTTAACCCCCAAGCGCTTCAAAGAAGGTTATAACGTAGAGCCGTAAATTAAAAAATCATATTTTTTCCACAAAAATGATCTTTTCATCCCAATTTTTATTTTCCAAAGGATAAAAGGACCCCAAAATTTATTGTGCAATTAGTCCTGAGTACGCTGATACCCCATAGGTGGGGGTAAAACCACTATTTGGGCGCATGGCAGAGCTCGGAAGGGAAGCAGCACCATTTGACTTTTTTGGCTGTAATTGAGATTGGCCGCCATGTCGCATTTGGAGAGCCCCTGCTGTGCCTAAACAGTGGAAACCCCCCACAAGTGACCCCATTTTGGAAACTAGACCCCCAAGGAACTTATCTAGATGTGTGGTGAGAGCTTTGAACCCCAAGGGCTTCACAGAAGGTTATAACGTAGAGCAGTAAAATTAAAAAATCATATCTTTTCCACAAAAATGATCTTTCCACCCCAATTGTTATTTTCCAAAGGGTAACAGGACCCCAAAAGTTATTGTGCAATTTGTCCTGAGTACGCTGATACCCCATATGTGGGGGGAAACCACTATTTTGACGCATGGCAGAGCTCGAAAGGGAAGTAGCGCCTTTTTCAAATGCAGACTTTGATGGAATGGTCTGTGGGTGTCATGTCACGTTTGGATAGCCCCTGATGTGCCTAAACAGTATAAACCCCCCACAAGTGACTCCATTTTGGAAACTAGACCCCCCAAGGAACTTTTCTAGATGTGTGGTGAGCACTTTGAACCCCCAAGTGCTTCACAGAAGTTTATAATGTAGAGCCGTGAAAATAAAAAAATCATATTTTTTTCCACAAAAATAATCTTTTTGCCCCAAATTTTTATTTTTATAATGGTAACAGGAGAAATAGGACCCCAAAAGCTATTGTGCAATTTGTCCTGAGTACGCTGATATCCCATATGTGGGGGGGAACCACTATTTTGACGCATGGCAGAGATCGGAAGGGAAGGAGCACCGTTTTTAAATGCAGACTTTGATGGAATGGTCTGCGGGTGTCATGTCGCGCTTGGAGAGCCCCTGATGTGCCTAAACAGTAGAAACCCCCCACAAATGACCCCATTTTGCAAACTAGACCCCCCAAGGAACTTATCTAGATGTGTGGTCAGCACTTTGAACCCCCAAGGGCTTCACAGAAGTTTATAACGTAGAGCCGTGAAAATAAAAAAAATCATATTTTTTTCCACAAAAATGACCTTTTTGCCCCCAAATTTTTATTTTTATAAGGGTAACAGGAGAAATAGGACCCCAAAAGCTATTGTGCATTTTGTCCTGAGTACGCTGATACCCCATTTGCGGGGGGGAACCACTGTGATCGCCTTACTGCGATCTTTGGGAGGCACAATGAACAAATCTACAAAAGGTGAAGAATTGGTTTTCTTTTTTACGCCGTTCCTCGTGCGGTATTAGTGATTAGGCGACTTTATTCCTCAGATCAGTGCGATTACAGCGATACCAGATTTACACCCTTTTTTCATGTTTAGCTTCTGTCACACACTAAAAGATGCTTTTTTTTGGAATAATTTTTTGTAAGAATTTTTTGCATCGCCGTATTTTGAGAGCTATAATTTTTCCATATTTCGGCCGACAGAGTTATCTGTGGGCTTATTTTTTGCGGGACGAGCTGACGTTTTTATTGGTACCATATTCGGGCACATAACATTTTTTGATCGCTTCCTATTCCGATTTTTGTGGAAGCAGAATGAACAAAAACCAGCAATTCAGGAATTGTTTTTTTTTTAATTTTTTTTCCCCCGTTCCGCGTGTGGTAAAATTGATAAAGCAGCTTTATTCTTCGGGTCACTACAGTTACGGCGATTCCTCATTTATATATTTTTTTTATGTTTTGGCGTTTTTTACACAATAAAGAATTTTATAGAAAAAATAATTATTTTTGCATCAGTTTATTCCGCGAGCTATAACTTTTTTATTTTTTCGCTGATGATGCTGCATAGCGGCTTGTTTTTTGCGGGACAAGATGACGTTTTCAGCGGTACCATGATTATTTATATCTGACTTTTTGATCGCGTGTTATTGCACTTTTTCCAAGCGGTATAATGATACCGCTTGGAAAAAGTATAATTTACTACTTTTTTGTGTTTTATTTTTATAGATTTCACTGAAGGGGTTAACTAGGGTTATGCTTTTATAGATGGGATTTTTACGGACATGGCGATACCTAACATGTGTATTTTTTTTGTTTTTTATTTTTTTTATTACATAAAAATGTGTATTTTTTAGGGGATTTTTTTTTTATTATTTTTTAATATTTTTTTTACAATTTTTTTTAAAAAATGATTTTTTTCAACTTGTCCCTTTATGGGACTTTCACTTTTTTTACTTTTGATTGCAGTTACAATGCATTGCAATGCTCTGGCATTGCAATGCATTGCAACTATAGTGGAAGCTGCTGTGACATGATCACAGCAGCTTCCCGTAGCTAAATGACCCGGAGGTTGTCATCACAACCCCCGGGTCATCAAGGCAGAGATCGGGCCCTGCGATTACATCGCTGGGACGCTGATCTGAGGCAGAGGGAGCTCCCGACCCTCTGCCTCCCCCCCTGAGCTCTGCGATCGCGCTCGATCGCAGCAGTCAGGGGGTTAACAGCCAGGGGCGGTGGGGGCTCCGCTCCTGGCTGTCAGTGCAGGAAGCCTGGCCACTGCAGCGCCGGCTCCTGCACTGATCGCGCTGGGGAAGCTGAAATTTCAGCTTCTCCTGCGCGATCGCTGCTGTGTTTGGTCAGTCAGATTGACTGACCAATCACAGCGCTGTGAGTGCGGGGACCGACGGCAAAGGTCCCCGCACCGCTTGCCGTGCCTGTCAGCTGTCTGTGACAGCTGTCGGCACTGATCTACCACTGCGTGTTTACACGCAGTGGTAGATCAAAGGCATGACGTGCAGAGTCCGTCCTGGTGCCGGAACTGGCATCTTGCCATGACGGACTCTGCACGTCAGTGGACATTAAGGGGTTAAATAATGCTGTGGCTGACTCCACCAGACAGACCCCATTCCTCCTGAACTACGGTCAGCATCCGCGGGTACTAGTGCCCATGACCGTGTCTTCCGCCGATTCCAGGGTGGCAGACTGGGCTGTGGAGGCATGGGACATTTGGGACCGCACCCAGGATGCCATTCAGGCCTCCAAAGAGAGGATGAGGTCTTCGGCCGATGCGCATCGGCACCCCGCTCCTACATTTGCTCCGGGTGACCTAGTGTGGCTTTCTGCCCGAAACATCAGGCTACGTGTAGAGTCCACCTAGTTGGCACCTCGCTTTTTGGGCCCCTTTAAAGTTCTTGAGCAGGTGAACCCGGTGGTTTACCGCCTAGCCCTTCCGCCTCGCCTTGGAATCACCGACACCTTTCACGTGTCTCTCATGAAACCCGTGGCCATTTCCCGGTTTTCCGAGTCATCTGCCGGGACGTCGGGTTCATCTACCGACGATCATCAGGTGAACTCTATTGTTGGGTGCAAGGTGGTACGAGGCAAAAAAATTTATTTGGTGGATTGGAGGGGTTATGGGCCTGAGGATAGGTCCTGGGAGCCTGCTGAGCATGTTCACGCTCCGCAGCTCGTCGCTGCCTTTGAGCGCAGAGAGGCCCAAAGAAGGGGGGCCCTAGGAGGGGGGGTAATGTTAGGGTTCGAGTTCCCGCTGCTGCACAAGGGGAGCCTCGAACCAGTCCCGCTGCGGTCCCCCATCCATCTCCATCCGCAGTGGAGCCTGCTCAGCAGAGACATCGGTCCCAGCGTCTTACTCATTCCAATACTGTGCAGAGACTTGCTGCTGCCATTCCTGGATCTTCTATTATAGCCAGTGCTGGAGCAGACGTCTTTGGGACGAAGTCCTACGTTTCCCCTTCTGAGCATGCCCAGGGTAAGATCTCTCATTGGAGATCAGGGGTCACATGTTCAGGTACTGCAGCAGCTCCTATTGGTCCGCCAGGAAGGTCCTGAAACTACATGTGTTTTGGAACAGTTTCTCATTGGTCCTTGTTTCTGGCAGGTCCTGTAGATGTTACTATAAAAGGGTGGCATGGCTGGGCCACCATGCGCTAGTATCAATTGCATTATGTGCTTTGCGCCAGTGTAATCATGCACGCATGTGGTTAGGGCTTGGCTGAAATAAGCCCCTAGAATACCGGCTTCTCCGGTGAAGAGATTGCTTGATTGCGTTGCTGTCTGCATGATCACGGACTGCTATCCGCACAGCAGTTATCTGTGTATCCCTGTGGTGTTGTCAGGACACAGTCTTTTTTTCAGCGCTCTGTGACACAACAGGGTTCGCTTTATAACGCTGGTTCAGCGCCCTAGCGTTTTACTTTGTGGCTCACTGAAGCTAAGTGAGTTCGCACTTATCGCCATATAGCGCTGTGGCATTCCCGTTAGCGGCTCTGGGGATTAACAGAGTCGCACTTACTGCCAAAGCGCGTTATGGTGTTTATTTTAGCGACTCTGCGGGATAACAGAGTTCGCTACTTTCACCATCTTACTAGCAGCGGGCTTCGCCTGCACGGTGGACCCCAGGCTGCGAACGCACCTTTCTACTATATCCATTAGGTGCGTTCCGCAGACCCTAACATAATGTGAATGTGGTTTTCCTGTGTACATCCACTAGGTCGCTTCTAAGCTTTTTTGGGGTGCATTTCAATTTGATGCAGGCAGGGCCTTGTATTCAATGCATAAGCTAACAGTATTGTAGTGGCAAAAGAGTAATGCGAACATCAATTTCCAGTGTACATCCACTAGGTCGCTTCTAAGCCTTTTTGGCTTGTGTTTCAATTTGATACAGGTCGTGCCTTTCATTCAATGAAGAAGCTAACAGTATGGCAGTGGCAAAAGAGTAATGTGAATTTGGCTTTCCTGTATACATCCACTATGTCGCTTCTAAGCCTTTTTGGGGGTGTGTTTCAATTTGATTCAGGCAGGGCCTTGTATTAAATGCATAAGCTAATAGTATGGTAGTGGCAAAAGAGTAATGTGAATGTGGTTTTCCTGTGTACATCAACTAGGTCGCTTCAAAGCCTTTTTAGGGGTGTGTTTGAATTTGATTTAGAGAGGGCCTTGCATTCAATGAAGAAGCTAACAGTATGGCTGTGGTAAAAGAGTAATGTGAATGTAGGTTTTGCTGTGTTCTTCCACTAGGTCGCCTCTCAGCCTTTTTGGGGTGTGTTGAATTTGATGCAAGGCGGGCCTTGCATTCAATGAAGAAGCTAACAGTATTGTACTGGCAAAAGAGTAATGTGAGCGTGGTTTTCCTGTGTACATCCACTAGGTCGCTTCTAAGCCTTTTTGGTGTGCATTTCAATTTGATGCAGGCAGGGCCTTGTATTCAATGCATAAGCTAACAGTACTGTATGGAGGTGGCAAAAGATTAATGTGAACATCGAGTTTCTGTGTACATCCACTAGGTCACTTCTAAGCCTTTTTGGGGTGCATTTCAATTTGATGTAGGCAGGGCCTTGCATTCAATGCATAAGCTAACAGTGTGGTTAGTGGCAAAAGTGTAATGTAATCATGGTTTTCCTGTGTACATCCACTAGGTCGCTTCTAAGCCTTTTTGTGGTGCGTTTGAATTTGATGCTGGGCGGGCCATGCATTCAATGAAGAAGCTAACAGTATGGCAGTGGGAAAAAGTAATGTGAACGTGCTTTTCGTGTGTACATCCACTAGGTCGCTTCAAAGCCTTTTTGGGGTGCGTTTGAATTTGATGCTGGTGGTGCCCTGCATTCAATGAAGAAGCTAACAGTATGACAGTGGCAAAAGAATAAGGTGAAAGTGGCTTCGTTATGCACATCCACTAGGTCCCTTCTAAGCCTTTTTCAGTTGCATTTCAATTTGATGCAGGCTGGACCTTGCATTCAATGCTTAAGTTAATAGTATGGCAGTGGCAAATGAGTATTGCGAACATGATTTGCCTGTGTACATCCACTAAGTCGCATCTAAGCCTTTTTGGGGTGTGTTTCAATTTGATGCAGGGCGTGCCTTGCATTCAACAAAGAAGCTACAATATTGGAGTGGCTATTAGAGGTCGAATTCCCGCTTCTGCACTAGGGGAATCTCGAGCCATCCCTGCTGCGGTCTCCCATCCGTCTCCGGCCACAGTGGACTCTGCTCAGCATAGGCGTCGGTCCCAGCGTCTCGCCCAGTCTAACATTGTGCAGAGGATTACTGCTGCCTCTCCAGGCTCTACTATTGTAGCCAGTACTGGTTAGCGGTGAGCAGACGTCTTTAGGACAAAGTCTGTTATGAATGTGCTGGAGATGGTTTCTGAGCAGAGGCTCCCTTTGGTGGTTGCTGACAGTACTGAACCTCACAGCGAGGAATGGCAAACTGGGATCACGGACTGGACTGATATAAGAGAGGTTCCCTCCCATGATGGTCGCCTGTAATCAATTGTTCTTGTCTCAATTGTGGTTCCTGGTTCATTTTGAAGTTGCTGGAGTCTTGCCTGCACCTGCTGCTTTCAGATAAGATATTTTATGCTTTTCTTTTTGTGCTTGCTTTTTTCATAGTTTTCTGCACTTTTGTGGAGGTCAGCCGGGTCCCCTCCTGGGGCCTGTGCTCCTCTCAATTTATCTGTAGCCACTAATATTTGTTCATTTGCTTTTTCCTATTTTTTCAGTGGCTGCGGCTTTGTTTTGTTACACCAGAGATCAGATTTAGGTGGTAGAGATCGTATGATCTCAGGTTTTTTTGGCAATCAGAAGTGCTGGTATTTTTTAGGGTTTTTGTTGTATTGCAGTCAGAATTCTTTCCTGTACTTTTCTGTCTAGACAGATTGGGCCCCAACATTTGCTCATTCTATTTTCTGTCTGTGTCCGTGCTATCTTCTTGTCTAACCGCCATTATATTTTTGGGGGCTTCCTATTTTCTTTGGGGATCTGCTCCGCGGCAGATAGCTTTCATCTTTCTGCCTTTAGGTGTAGTTATCTCTCAGGCTGTGACGAGGCGTCTAGGATCAACGTAGGAACGCTCCACGGCTACCTCTAGTTGTGTGGTTAGTTCAGGTTACTGCAATCCAATAGGTTCCAGCCTCTCTGGTGTATTACCGTTTTTGCTTTTCTCCTCAGCTACCTAAACATAACAGTATCACCGGCCCAAAACTAAAATTATATGGTACTCACAGAAGGGAAAAATAGTGTGGAAAGAAAAAGTTGTCAGAGTTGTCAGAGATTTTTTTTTTTCTGTTTGTTGCATTTTTTCCCTCTTTCTCTCTGGGTGCTGAGGAGGATTTTTTTTTCTCTCAATGGAGTTTGCACAGTTGTCTGGCCGTGTGGATCAGCTTGCTACTGAGGTTCGGAGTATTGCTACCTATCTTGCTGGGTTGCCGGTTGTGGAACCTAGGATCCCCATGCCAGGTTTGTTTTTGGGGGATCGGGCTAAATTTCTGAATTTCAAAATTAACTGTAAGTTGTTTTTTGCCTTGAAGCCTAAGTCCTCAGGGAACGCAGCACAGCAGATTCAAATTGTCATCTCTCTCCTTCGCGGCGACCCTCAGGATTGGGCTTTTTCCCTGACACCTGGGGATCCTGTTTTGAATGATGTTGATGTATTTTTTCAGGCTCTGGGGTTGTTGTACGATGAACCTAATGTCACTGATCAGGCTGAGAATACCTTGTTGGCATTAAGTCAGGGCTGTGAAGCCCTGAACTGTACTGTCAGAAATTTCAAAAGTGGGCAGTCCTGACCAAATGGAATGATGATGCTTTGGCAGCCCTTTTTCGGAAGGGTCTGTCAGAGAATGTAAAGGACATTATGGTGGGATTCCCTGTACCCTCTGGTCTCAATGATTCTATGTCTTTGGCTATTCAAATTGACAGACGTTTGCGTGAGCGCAGAGGTATGCGTGAGATGGTGTTGCCTTGTGGGCCAGCTCCTGAGCCCATGCAGTGTGATGGAGTGACTTCTGGGGCACAGCGTCATGAATTTCGAAAGCGCAATGGGTTATGTTTCTACTGTGGTGACGCCTCTCATGCTATTTCCATCTGCCCTAAGCGGGAAGACGTTTTGCGTGCTCAGTTGTCTTGGGTAGTGTTCAGACTAAATATCTGTTGACTGTTACCCTGATTTGCTCCATGTCCACATTTTCGGCTCAGCCTTTTGTTGATTCAGGAGCAGCTATTAACCTGATGGATTTCGACTTTGCCAAACGTTGTGGCTTTCCCATGATACCCCTGCGGAAGTCTATTCCCCTATTGGGCATTGATTCTACCCCTTTGGCGGAGAATAAACCCCAATTTTCTACTCAGGTGATAATGAGGGTTGAACCAGATCATCAGGAGAGTTGCAAATTTCTGGTGTTGCATAATCTGCATGACATTATTGTTCTGGGTTTCCCATGGTTGCAGATTCATAATCCTGTTTTGGATTGGAAATCTGTGTCTGTGACCAGTTGGGGCTGCCAATGTGTTAATGCTGGCACTCCTGTTTTTTCTGCCTCTCCCCAGTCTCAGGATGTTCCTGACTTTTTGACTGATTTTTCTGATGTGTTTAGTGAAAGTAAATCTGCATCCTTACCCCCTCACAGGAGCTATGATTGCGCTATTGAATTAGTGCCTGATGGTAAATTTCCTAAAGGTCACCTTTTTAATTTATCTGTACCTGAACACGATGCTATGCTATCTATATCAAGGAGTCATTGGAGAAGGGTCATATCAGACCATCATCTTCACCCTTGGGCGCCGGTTTTTTCTTTGTGGCCAAAAAGGATGGTTCATTGAGGCCGTGTATTGATTATCGCCCCCTGAATAAGATCACTGTGAAATATCAATATCCGTTACCCTTGATTTCTGACCTGTTTTCCAGAGTGAAAAATGCTAGTTGGTTTACCAAGCTTGACCTCAGGGGGGCGTTTAACCTTATTCGTATTAAGCACGGGGATGAATGGAAGATGGCGTTTAATACCCCAGAGGGGCATTTTGAGTACCTAGTGATGCCCTTTGGGCTTACTAATGCCCCTTCCATCTTCCAATCCTTCATGAATGATATTTTCAGGGATTTTGTAGATAAATTTCTGATTGTTTATTTGGATAATATCTTGATTTTTTCCAATGACTGGGACTCTCATGTGAAACATGTTCGGACTGTGTTCCAGATTTTGAGAGAGAATGCACTGTATGTGAAGGGATCAAAGTGTCTTTTTGGCGTACAGAGGTCTCATTTCTGGGATTCATTTTGTCTCCGTCTGTTATTGAAATGGACCCGGTCAATGTTCAGGCCATCTGTGATTGGGTTCAACCTACAGTACAGACCAAAAGTTTGGACACACCTTCTCATTCAAAGATTTTTCTGTATTTTCATGACTATGAAAATTGTAGAATCACACTGAAGGCATCAAAATTATGAAGTAACACATGTGGAATTATACAATACACTTTACAAAAAGTGTGAAACAACTGAAAATATGTCTTATATTCTAGGTTCTTCAAAGTAGCCACCTTTTGCTTTGATTATTGCTTTTCGTGCAGAAAAAGTGAACGGATGGACACTACATGCCTGGTTCCCACCGTGAAGCATGGAGGAGGTGATGTGATTTGTGGGGGTGCTTTGCTGGTGACACTGTTGGGGATTTATTCAAAATTGAAGGCATACTGAACCAGCATGGCTTCCACAGCATCTTGCAGCGGCATGCTATTCCATCCGGTTTGCGTTTAGTTGGACCATCATTTATTTTTCAACAGGGAAATGACCCCAAACACACCTCCAGGCTGTGTAAGGGCTATTTGACCAAGAAGGAGAGTGTTGGGGTGCTACGCCAGATAACCTGGCCTCCACAGTCACCAGACCAGAACACAATCGAGATGGTTTGAGGTGAGCTGGACCGCTCACCGCTTCAATTTTGAATAAATCCCCAACAGTATCACCAGCAAAGCACCCCCACACCATCACACCACCTCCTCCATGCTTCACGGTGGAAACCAGGCATGTAGAGTCCATCCGTTCATCTTTTCTGCGTGCAAAGCAGTAATCAAAGCAAAAGGTGGCTACTTTGAAAAACCTAGAATATAAGACATATTTTCAGCTGTTTCACACTTTTTTGTAAAGTGTAATATATAATTCCACATGTGTTAATTCATAGTTTTGATGCTTTCAGTGTGATTCTACAATTTTCATAGTCATGAAAGTACAGAAAAATCTTTGAATGAGAAGGTGTGTCCAAACTTTTGGTCTGTACTGTACTTCATTGAAGGCTCTTCAGAGATTTTTGGGTTTTGCCAATTTTTATCGTAAATTTATTGGTAATTTCTCTGGTATTGTTAAACCATTGACTGATCTGACCAAAAAGGGTTCAGATGTGGTGAATTGGCCTCCTGAGGCAGTTTCTGCATTTCAGGAACTTAAGCAGAGATTCATTTCTGCTCCTGTTCTACGGCAGCCTCATGTTTCTCTGCCGTTTCAGGTGGAGGTTGATGCCTCTGAGATTGGGGCAGGTGCCGTTTTGTCCCAAAGGGATCCAGAGACCTCTAAGAGTAAACCTTGTGCCTTTTTCTTTCGAAAGTTTTCTCCAACTGAACGTAATTATGACGTGGGTAATCGGGAGTTATTGGCCATGAAGTGGGCCTTTGAAGAGTGGAGACATTGGCTGGAAGGAGCCAAACATCAGGTGGTGGTCCTCACGGACCATAAGAACCTGGTTTATCTCGAATCAGCCAAGCGACTTAATCCTAGACAGGCCAGGTGGGCCTTGTTTTTCACACGTTTTAATTTTGTGGTTTCTTTTCTTCCTGGCACTAAGAATGTTAAGGCGGATGCCCTCTCAAGGAGTTTCTTTGCTCATTCTCCTGAGTTATCTGATCCTGCTGTTATTTTGAAAGAGGGTGTAGTACTTTCCGCCATCTCGCCCAATTTGAGACTGGCTCTGGAGGGGTGTCAGGAGGATAAACCTGAGCGCTGCCCTGTTGGGAAATTTGTTTGTCCCAGACCAGTGGAAGAAGAGTGTGATGTCTGAGATTCATTGTTCCGCGTTGGCTGGTCATCCCGGGATTTTTGGTACCAGAGACTTGGTGAGTCGGTCCTTTTGGTGCCCTACTTTGTCTCGTGACGTCAGGGACTTTGTGCAGTCCTGTGGGACTTGCTCTCGTTCCAAGCCTTGCTCTCGCTCTAGTGGTTTGTTGATTCAATTACCTGTGCCCAAGAGGCCATGGACCCATATTTCTATGGATTTTATTTCCGACCACCCTGTTTCATAGAAAATGACCGTTATCTGGGTAATCTGTGATGATAGGTTTTCCAAGATGATACATCTTGTGCCATTACCTAAGTTACCTTCCTCCTCCGAATTGGTGCCTTTTTTCCTTCAGCACGTGGTTCTGTTACATGGCATTCCGGAGAATATTGTGTCTGACAGAGGAGTCCAGTTTGTTTCCAGATTTTGGAGGCCATTTTGTTCTAAACTTGGTGTTCAATTATCTTTCTCCTCTGCATTTCATCCTCAGACCAATGGACAAACCGAGAGAGAAAACCAGACCTTGGAGACTTATATGAGATGCTTTGTGTCTGCTGATCAAGATGACTGGGTCTCTTTTTTGCCTTTGGCTGAGTTTGCTCTTAATAATAGGGCTGGCTCTGCCACCTTGATGTCTCCATTTTTCTGCAATTCTGGGTTTCACTCTCGATTTTCTTCAGGACAGGCGGAGGCTTCTGTCTGTCCGGGTTGTTGTGGAGCGTATGCAGCAGATTTGGGACCAGGTAGTGGAGAGGTTGTCTCTCTGTCAGGAGAAGGCCCAACGGTTTGCCAACCAGCATAGGACTGATGGTCCTCGGTTTAAAGTGGGGGACTTGGTTTGGTTGTCCTCAAGAAGTATCCCTATGAGGGTTGCATCTCCAAAGTTTAAGCCTAGGTTCATTGGACCTTATCAGATCATGGAGATTCTTAATCCTGTTTCCTTCCATTTTCTTCTTCCAGGGACATTTAAGATCCATAACGTGTTCCACGAGTCCTTATTGAAGAGGTTTGTCGAGCCAGTGGTTCCTATGGCTGCGCCTCCTGACCCTGTTTTGGTTGAGGGCAATCTGGAGTATGTGGTTGAGAAAATATTGGATTCTCGTTTTTCTAGACAGAAACTCCAGTATTTGGTTAAGTGGAGAGGTTATGGTCAGGAGGACAATTCTTGGGTGTTTGCTTCGGACACCATGCTAGGAGACTGATCCGTGCCTATCACCGAGCTCATCCTCATCAGACTGGTTGCACAAGTGAGGGTTCGGTGACCCAACCTCAAGGGGGGGGGTGTACTGTTATGAATGTGCTGTAGATGGTTTCTGAGCAGATGCTCCCTCTGGTGGTTGCTGACTGTACTGAACCTCACAGCGAGGAATGGCAATCTGGGATCACGGACTGGACTGATATAAGGGAGATTTCCTCCCTTGATGGTCGCCGGTGATCAATTGTTCTTGTCTCAATTGTTTTTCCTGGTTCATTTTGAATTTCCTGGAGTTTTGCCTGCACTTGCTGCTTTCAGATAAGATATTTTCTGCTTTTCTTTTTGTGCTTGCTTTTTTCATAGTTTTCTGCACTTTTGTGGAGGTCAGCCGGGTCCCCTCCTGGGCCATGTGCTCCTCTCAATTTATCTGTAGCCACTGTTATTTGTTCATTTGCTTTTTCCTGTTTTTTCAGTGGCTGCGGTTTTGTTTTGTTACACCAGAGATCTGATTTAGGTGGTAAAGATCGTGTGATCTCAGGTTTTTTTGGCAATCAGAAGTGCTGGTATTTTTTAGGGTTTTTGTTGGATTGCAGTCAGAATTCTTTCCTGTACTTTTCTGTCTAGACAGATCTGGCCCCAACGTTTGCTCATTCTATTTTCTGTCTGTGTCCGTGCTATCTTCTTGTCTAACCGCCGTTATATGTTTGGGGGCTTCCAATTTTCTTTGGGGATCTGCTCCGGGGCAGATAGCTTTCATATTTCTGCCTTTAGGTGTAGTTATCTCTCAGGCTGTGACGAGGCGTCTAGGATCAACGTAGGAACGCTCCATGGCTACCTCTAGTTGTGTGGTTAGTTCAGGTTACTGCAATCCAATAGGTTCCAGCCTCTCTGGTGTATTACCGTTTTTGCTTTTTCTCCTCAGCTACCTAAACATAACAAAAGTCCTTGCTTTCCCCTTCTGAGCATGCCCAGGGTGGGATCTCTCATTGGAGATCAGGGGTCACATGCTTAGGTGCTGCAGCAGCTCCTATTGGTCCGCCAGGAAGGTACTGAAACTTCCTGTGTTCTGGAACAGTTTCCTATTGGTCCTTATCTGGCAGGCCCTGTAGTTGCTACTATAAAAGGGTGGCATGGTCGTGCCGCCATGCGCTAGTATCAACTACATTATGTGCTTTGCGCCAGTGTGATCTTGCACGCATGTGTTAGAGCTCGGCTGAAATAAGCCCCTAGAATACCGGAACCTCGGTGAGGAGATTGTATGCACGTGTTTAGGGCTCGGCTGAAATAAGCCCCTAGAATACCGGCTTCTCCGGTGAGGAGATTGTCTGATTGCGTTGCTGATTGCATTATTATGGACTGCTGTCTGCACAGCAGTTGTCTGTGCATTCCTGTGGAGTTAACAGGACACAGTCCATATCTCTGCATCACTACCTTAGCGACACTGTGGTGTAACAGTGCTCGCTTATACTGCCATATAGTACCACAGTGTCTAGAGTTGCGACTCTGTGAAGTAACAGAGTTCGCCATACTGCCTTCTTACTAGCAGCAGGCTCTGCCTGCACGGTGGACCCCGGGCTGCGAACGCACTTATTATTTATATTTATTTTGTGCGTTCCGCAAGCCTTAACATAATACTAACGCCAGGGTCTGGCTGGTAAATGGCGGACGACCAGCGTCTGCACCAGTATATCCAGCAGCTGGAGGGTAGGTTGGCGACTCTAGAGCGCACAACCTCAGCTGTGGATGTTACCGCTGTTCAGGCTGCTAGTGTGGCTGCAGCCAGTTTGTCCTCTGACACCCCTGCTCCGACTTTTTCCCGCCTCCCACTTCCAGACAAGTTTACCGGTGACAGTAAACAATGTCGGGGTTTCGTCAGTCAGTACTCCATACATTTAGAGCTTCTGGCTGCACGTTTTCCCATGAAGCGGGCGAAAGTGGGTTTTATCATATCCCTTTTGTCGGCAGGGCGTTGGAGTGGGCAACGCCATTGTGGGAGCGTGATGATCGTGTGGTGCAGAGTGCTCCTCTTTTCTTGGACACTCTAAAACAGGTCTTTTTAGGACCTCGCGTCACCCACGATACGGCTCTCCAACTGTTGGCAATCACCCAGGGTTCATCCATGGTCAGCCAGCTCGCCGTCCAATTTCGGACTCTTGCTGGAGTGGCCAGATAAAGTCCTTATACCAGTATACTGGAGGGGATTGGCAGACCATGTGGAGGACGCCTTGTCCACCAGGGAGATTCCCACCACACTGGAGGAGCTCATTACCATATCTACCCGGATCGACCTCCGTTTTAACGAGCGGAGGTTGGAGCGGGCCCAGTGTAGGCAGAGGTTCCGATTGGCGCCCACCTTCGCCAGACCTCTTGAATCTTCCATTCAGGCGCCCGATTCCCCTGAGGCCATGGAAATTTCTCGAGCGAGACCTAAGTCTCGGGCCGCTCGAGTACCTGTGGTTTGAAACAATTGCCAACAGCTAGGACATTATGTCAATAGATGTCCCCAGCGATCAGGAACACGATCGCGTCTAGTAACCATGGGAGGAGGTTCACTAGATTCAGCGGCATTTGCCTCCAAACTGTCCTTTAAAGGGACAATCTCTTTTGGTCCATCCACTCTAACAGTTGAGCTTTGTGTGGATTCTGGAGCAGAGGGGAATTTTATGTTCTCTGCCTTCGCTATCCGCCACACAATACCTCAGGTGATGCTCGCCAAACCGGTGACTGTTCGAGTGGTGAATGGATCAATACTGCCCTCATAGATCACACATCAGACAATCCCTCTTACAATGTCTATGTCTCCTTCCCATCAGGAGGTTATCTCTTTGCTGGTCCTTCCTGATGGTATAGATGAGGCTCTGCTGGGAGTACCCTGGCTTCGTCTTCACTCCCCACATATTGAGTGCTCCTCTGGGAGGATACGGGGTTGGAGTGAATCTTGTAGAGGTAGATGTGTGAGGGAGAGTGTTCAGGTTACTACTACAGAGATACCCGCAGATCTCACTTCCTTCCCAAGTGTTATTGGTCCTATGTAGTGTTGAGCATTCCGATACTGCAAATATCGGGTATCGGCCGATATTTGCTGTATCGGAATTCCGATTCTGAGTTCCGATATTTTTGTCATATCGGATACCGGAATCGGAGATTTACGAGAAAGTCTATAGGAGTTCATGTGTCACAGAACGAAGTACGTGACACAGGAACTTCCCGAAACTGTCACTGTCAGTGTCGGTCGGGTCTGTCAGGTGTCAGGACTCAGCAGAGTCCGCACTTACCTGGCAGAAGATCCCTTCCCCGGTGGTCACGTCCTCCTGGATGGCCGCTATTACCCTGTCCCTGGCGGTCACGTGCAGAATCTCGCAATAACTGCAGTGACTGCCGGGTTCTGGGTAATCTCGGTCAGCTGTACTCTCGCGACAGCTGGCCGTAAACCAGTCCGGATTACGTCACCGTAATAAATTTACAAACTATGATTAATAATGGATCGGTGTCTTATTGACGCCTCTCCATTATTAACCGGGCTTATTGTCACCGATCAATCAAAGGTGACATTAACCCCTTATTACCCCGCTTGCCACCGCTACAGGGCAAGTGGGAAGAGCTGGGTAAAGTGCCACAATTGGCGCATCTTTGGATGCGCCATTTGTGGGGCTGCTGCAGCCTGGTATTTTTAGGCTGTTGAGGGCCAAAATCCATGGGCCTTGACAGTCTTTTAATACCAGGCCGCAGCAGTCTGCATTTTACTTGGCTGGTTAACAAAAATAGGGGGATCCCCACACCATTTTTTTTTTCGAGGGGATCCCCTATTTTTGTTAACCAGCCAAGCTAAGTAGACTGCTGTGGCCTGGTATTATCAGGCTTGCAAGGTCCATGGATATTGGATCCTTACCAGCCTGAAAAACCAGGCCTCAGCAGTCTGCTTCATCTGGCTGGTTAACAAAAATAAGGGGGACCCCACGCCATCTTTTTTCGAGGGGATCCCCTATTATTGTTAATCAGCCAAGCTAAGCAGACTGCTGTGGCCTGGTATTATCAGGCTTGCAAGGTTCATGGATATTGGATACTTAACAGCCTGAAAAACCAGGCCTCAGCAGTCTGCTTCATCTGGCAGGTTAACAAAAATAGGGGGGACCCCACGCCATTTTTTTGAGGGGATCCCCTATTTTTGTTAACCAGCCAAGATACGCAGACTGCTGTGGCCTGGTATTATCAGGCTTGCAAGGTCCATGGATATTGGCTCCTTAACAGCCTGAAAAGCCAGGACTCAGTAGTCTGCTTTATCAGGCTGGTTAACAAAAATAGGGGGGACCCCACTCCATTTTTTTTTTTGAGGGGATCCCTATTTTTGTTAATCAGTTCACTTCAGGTCAGCCGGGATTCCCTCAGACGTCACTGATGCTTTGGGTGTCCCTGGCTGACCTGAAGTGAAAGTGGAAAGCAATCAATTATGCTAACCACTTCCTCTCCTGTCAGCCAGGAGAGGAGATGATTCAGTCAGGGGTTTACTGTGAGACTGTCAGCATAAGGGCTCATACTCACTGGCTGGAAAAAAATCGGTCCGTTTTCTGCAGGAAAAAAACGGTACATTTGTTGTAATAAGGCATGCGATTTTGATGCGATTTTAAATCGCACCATGCGTTTTCCATCAGTTTTCCATCAGTTTTCCATCTGTATGCAATGCGATTTTAACATGAAGTTTTACATAGAGCAGTTATCTCTATGTAAAAAGTCATGTAAAAATCACATTGTCAAAAAAAAAGTACACAAAAAGCAAATAATTATATATATATATATATATATATATATATATATATATATAGGTCATACACTTCTACATAGTATAATAGCCGCTAATTCATCCCTGGCTATACTGTAAAATCACACTCACAGCTTTAATAAAGAATAGAAACAATACATATACACACATAGAATACATATATATATATATTATACATGTCATTGTGACATATATATATACATATATTTATAGTTCATACACTTCTACATACTGTAATAGCTGCTAATTCAATTGCCGGCTTAGCCGACATGAAATGATACATTGTTTACACACACTTAACCCCTTCACCCCCAAGGGTGGTTTGCACGTTAATGACCGGGCCAATTTTTACAATTCTGACCACTGTCTCTTTATGAGGTTATAACTCTGGAACGCTTCAACGGATCTTCGCGATTCTGAGAATGTTTTCTCGTGACATATTGTACTTCATGTTAGTGGTAAAATTTCTTCGATATAACTTGCGTTTATTTTTGAAAAAAAAGCAAATATGGCGAAAATTTTTAAAATTTTGCAATTTTCAAACTTTGAATTTTTATTCCCTTAAAACAGAGAAATATATCACACAAAATAGTTAAGAAATAACATTTACCACATGTCTATTTTACATCAGCACAATTTTGGAACCAACATTTTTTTTTGTTAGGAAGTTATAAGGGTTAAAAGTTGACCAGCGATTTCTCATTTTTACAGCAAAATTTACAAAGCCATTTTTTTTAGGGACCACCTCACATTTCAAGTCACTTTGAGGGGTCTATATGGCAGAAAATACCCAAAAGTGACACCATTATAAAAACTGCACCCCTCAAGGTACTCAAAACCACATTCAAGAAGTTTATTAACCCTTCAGGTGCTTCACAGTAACTAAAGCAACGTGGAAGGAAAAAATGAATATTTTACTTTTTAACCACAAAAATTATCTTTTACAAACTTTTTTTTTATTTTCACAAGGGTAAAAGGAGAAAATGGACAGATAAGGTTGTTATGCAATTTCTCCTGAGTACGCCAATACCCCATATGTGGGGGAAAACCACTGTTTGGGCACACGGCAGAGCTCGTAAGGGAAGGAGCGACGTTTGACTTTTTCAAACTAAAATTGGCTGGAATTTAGATTGGATGCCATGTCGCGTTTGGAGAGCCCCTGATGCGCCTAAACAGTGGAAACCCCCCACAAGTGACACCATTTTGGAAACTAGACCCCCTAAGGTACTTATCTAGATCTGTTGTGAGCACTTTGAACCCTCAAGTGTTTCACAAAAGTTTATAAAGCCTGGGTGTGAAAAAAAAAAAAAATTTTCCACAAAAATGATTAGTCCCAAATTTTTGAATTTTCCCAAGGAAATTGGACCCCAAAAGTTGTTGTCCAATTTGTCCTGAGTACGCTGATACCCCATATGTGGGGGGGGAAACTGTTTGGGCGCATGGCAGGGCTTGGAAAGGAAGTAGTAACGTTTTGGAATGCAGACGTTAATGGGGGTCATGTTCCGTTTGCAGTGCCCCAGATGAGCCTAAACAGTGGAAACCCCCACAAGTGACCCCGTTTTGGAAACTAGACCCCTAAGGAACTTATCTAGATCTTTGGTGAGCACTTTGAACCCCCAAGTGCTTCACACAAGTTTATAATGCCCGGGCATGAAAATAAAAAATCCTATTTTTTTCCCACAAAAATTATCTTTTAGTCACTATTTTTTTATTTTCCCAAGGGTAACAGGAGAAATTGGACCACAAAAGTTGTTGTACAATTTGTCCTGAGTACGCTGATACCCCATATGTGGGGGGGAACCACTGTTTGGGCGCACAGCAGAGCTCGGAATGGAAGGAGCACCATTTGACTTTTTCCAACCAAAATTGGCTGGAATTGAGTTTGGATGCCATGTTGCATTTGGAGAGCCCCTGATGTGCCTAAACAGTGGAAACCCCCCACAAATGACCCCATTTGGGAAACTAGACCCCCTAAGGAACTTATCTAGATTTTTGATAAGCAATTTGAACCCCCAAGTGCTTCACACAAGTTTATAACGTAGAGCCGTAAAATTTAAAAATCATATTTTTTCCACAAAAATGATCTTTTCACCCCAATTTTTATTTTTCCAAGGGTAACAAGACTCCAAAAGTTATTGTGCAATTTGTCCTGAGTGCGCTGATACCCCATATGTGGGGGTAAACCACTGTTTGGGTGCATGGCAGAGTTTGGAAGGGAAGGAGCGCCGTCTGACTTTTTCAACGCAGAATTGGCTGGACGCCATGTCGTGTTTGGAGAGCTCCTGATCTGCCTAAACAGTGGAAACCCCCATAAATGACACCATTTTGGAAACTAGACCCCTCAAGGAACTTATCTAGATGTGTGGTGAGAACTTTGAACCCCAGGTGTTTCACTAAAGTTTATAACGTACAGCCGTAAAATAAAAAATCTTTTTTTTTTTTTTTACAAAAATGATTTTTTTCGCCCCCAATATTTTATTTTCACAAGGGTAACAGAAGAAATTGGAACCCAAAAGTTGTTGTCCAATTTGTCCTGAGTACACTGATACCCAATATGTGGGCGAAAACTACTGTATGGGCACATGTCGGGGCTCGGAAGGGAAGTAGTGACGTTTTGGATTGCAGACTTTGATGGAATGGTCTGGGGGCGTCATGTCACATTTGGAGAGCCCCTGATGCACCTAAACAGTGGAAACCCCCACAAGTGACCCCATTTTGGCAAATAGACCCCACAAGGAACTTATCTAGATGTGTGGTGAGCACTTTGAACCCCGAAGTGCTTCACAGAAGTTTATAACGCACAGCCGTAAAAATAAAAAATCTTTTTTTTTTTACAAAAATGATTTTTTCGCCCCCAATATTTTATTTTCACAAGGGTAACAGGAGAAATTGGACCCCAAAAGTTGTTGTCCAATTTGTCCTGAGTACGCTGATACCCAATATGTGGGAAAAAACTACTGTATGGGCGCACGTCAGGGCTCAGAAGGGAAGTAGTGACGTTTTGGATTGCAGACTTTGATGGAATGGTCTGGGTGCGTCATGTCGCATTTGGAGAGCCCCTGATGCGCCTAAACAGTGGAAACCCCCCACAAGTGACCCCATTTTGGAAAATAGACCCCACAAGGAACTTATCTAGATGTGTGGTGAGCACTTTGAACCCCGAAGTGCTTCACAGAAGTTTATAACGCACAGCCGTAAAATAAAAAATCTTTTTTTTTTTTTTTGCAAAAATGATTTTTTCGCCCCAATATTTTATTTTTACAAGGGTAACAGGAGAAATTGGACCCCAAAAGTTGTTGCCCAATTTGTCCTGAGTACGCTGATACCCAATATGTGGGAGAAAACTACTGTATGGGTACACGTTGGGGCTCGGAAGGGAAGTAGTGACGTTTTGGATTGCAGACTTTGATGGAATGGTCTGGGGGCGTCATGTCGCATTTGGAGAGCCCCTGATGCGCCTAAACAGTGGAAATCCCCAACAAGTGACCCCATTTTGGAAAATAGACCCCACAAGGAACTTATCTAGGTGTGTGGTGAGCGCTATGAAGCCCCAAGTGCTTCACAGAAGTTTATAATGTACAGCCGTAAAAACAAAAAAATATTTTTTTTTGTACAAAAATGATATTTTCGCCCCCAGTTTTTTATTTTCCCAAGGGTAACAGAAGAAATAGGACAAATTGCACAATAACTCTTGGGGTCCAGAGTACGCTGATACCCCATATGTGGGGATAAACTACTGTTTGGACGCATGGCAGAGCTCAGAAGTGAAGGAGCACCGTTTGACTTTTTCAACGCAGAATTGGCTGGAATTGAGATCAGACGCCATGTCACATTTGGAGAGCCCCTGATGTGCCTAAACAGCGGAAACCCCCCAATTCTAACTCCAACCCTAACCCCAACACACCCCTAACCCTAGTCCCAACCCTAACCACAAACCTAACCCTAACACACCCCTAATCCCAACCCTAACCCTAATCCTAACTTTAGTGCCAACCCTAACCCTAACTTTAGCCGCAACCCTAACCCTAACCCTAATGGGAAAATGGAAATAAATACATTTTTTTAATTTTATTATTTTTCCCTAACTAAGGGGGTGATAAAGGGGGGTTTGATTTACTATTTATAGCGGGTTTTTATGATTGGCAGCTGTCACGCTAAAAGACGCTTTTTATTGCAAAAATAGTTTTTTGCATCGCCACATTTTGAGAGCTACAATTTTTGCATATTTTGGCCCACAGAGTCATGTGAGGTCTTATTTTTTGCGGTATGAGTTGACGTTTTTATTTGTACCATTTTTGAGCAGGTGACATTTTTTGATCGCTTTTTATTTCGATTTTTGGGAGGTTAGAATGAACAAAAATCAGCAATTCATGAATTTCTTTTGGGGGAGGCGTTTTTATTGTTCCGCGTGTGGTAAAATTGATAAAGCAGTTTTATTCTTCTGGTCAGTACGATTATGGCGATACCTCATTTATATCATTTTTTTATGTTTTGGCGCTTTTATAGAATAAAAACAATTTTATATAAAAAATAATTATTTTTGCATCGCTTTATTCTGCGAGCTATAACTTTTTTATTTTTTCGCTGATGATGCTGTATGGCGGCTAGTTTTTTGCGGGACAAGATGACGTTTTCAGTGGTATCATGTTTATTTATATCGGTCTTTTTGATCGCGCGTTATTCCACTTTTTGTTCGGCGGTATGATGATAAAGCATTGATTTTTTGCTTCGTTTTTTTTTTTTTTTTTTTAAGGGTTCACTAAAGGGGTTAACTAGTGGGACAGTTTTATAGGGGGGGTCGTTACGGACGCGGCAATACCAAATATGTGTACTTTTATTGTTTTGGTTTTTTTATTTACAGGAAGAAATGAATTTATTGGGGAATATATATATATTTTTTTATTTATTTTGGATTTTTTTTTATAACATGTTTATTTTTATTTTTTTAACTTTTTTACTTTGTCCCAGGGTGGGACATAACTGTATTTTATCAAATCGCTGGTGTGACAGTGTGCACAGCACACTGTCACACCAGCGATCGCTCAGGCAGTGCAGCAGGCTTCTCAGTGCCTGCTCTCAGCAGGCACTGAGGAAGCCGCCTCCCTCCAGGACCCCGGCGCCATCTTGGATCCGGGTCCTGGGAGGGAGGAAGCCTTCAGAACAGCGCGATCACATCGCGCTGGTCTGAGGGTCTCAGGGGGGCGCGCAGGGAGCCCCCACCCTGCGCGATCCTCCTCTGTGCCCCCAGTACACCGCGATCATGTTTGATCGCGGTGTGCTAGGGGTTAATGTGCCGGGAGCGGTCCGTGACCGCTCCTGACACACAATCACGGGTGTCAGCTGTGATAATCAGCTGACACCCGGCGGCGATTAGCTGCGCTCCCCTCAGGAGCGCAGCTGATCGCCTATGACGTACTATCCCGTCCATGGGCAGAATGGCACGGGTTTTATGGACGGGAAAGTACGTCTAATGTCAGAGAGGAGTTAACCATGTCATTTCATGTATTTTGATATATGTTTTTAACTTACAATTACATAAGTGTATGTGTGCAAAATTTCAGACTTGTAGGGGTTAATTAAAGGTGTAAATTCATTGAAAAAAAATGCGTGGGCTCCCGCTGTATTTTCTCCACCAGCTAGACAAAGCAAGCGAGTGGGGGCAGATAATAATAGCCTAGGGAGGGTACATTTTTTTTGTCCCCCCCTGGCTACTAACATCTGCCCCCAGACACCCCAGAAAGGGCAAATCTCTAATTAATAATTGAGAGCTGTCAATTAGACAACTATCAATTATTAATCCTATTGAAGGAAATAAAAAAATCACACACACTTTAAGAAAAAATAATTTTAATGAAATAAAAACACATTTTTTTGACCATCTTTTATTAAACTCTTAATCCGTGCGAAGCCCTTGATCTTCTAAAATAAAGAAAAAATAATAAAACAACATTATTCTTACCTATCTGACGATCTGTCACGTCCCACCATGTAATCCTTTACAAAGGGTTAACTAGCAATCAGCTAAGCAGAGCAAGTAATGCTGCGTGCTCAGCTGATAGCTCCTGAATGAATGAGCTTATCTCCTGCCGACAGGAGAGGATGTGATTAATGAATGAAGCTTAATTGATTGTGTCCCACTTTCACTTTAGGTCAGGTCACTGAAGTGAAAGTGGCAATAAATCTATTAAGCGCCATTCATTAATCTCTTCCTCTACTTTCGCTGGGAGAGGAAGTTATTCATTCAGGGTGTTACAGCTCAGGAGACAGCATTAGCTCTCTGCGAGCTGTAACCTGTTAACCCTTTCTGATGGATTACACCGTGGGACCTGACTGTGCATCGGATTGGTAAGAATAATTTTGCTTTTTTATTTTATTTTTATTACAGGAAATGGTTTTAGCAGGAAAATAAAATATGGTCAAAAACTGTGTGATTATTTAATTAAACTTCTTTTTTATTAAACTGTGTGTGTTTGATTTTTCTATCATACAATAGGATTAATAATTGATAGTTGTCTAATTGACAGCTCTCAATTATTAACCTGGCTTAAAGTGACCTTTCAATTGCAAGGTGGCTTTAACCCCTTATTAACCCATTCGCCACCGCTACAGGGCAATGGGAATAGACGGGCAAAGTGCCAGAAAGGGCGAATCTAATTAGAGATTTGCCCTTTCTGGGGTGTCTGGGGGCAGATGTTAGTAGCCAGGGGGGGCACAAAAAAATGTACCCTCCCTAGGCTATTATTATCTGCCCCCACTCGCTTGCTTTGTCTGTCTGGTGGAGAAAATACAGCGGGAGCCCACGCATTTTTTTTCAACGAATTTACACCTTTAATTAACCCCTACATGTCTGAAATTTTGCACACATGAACTTATGTAATTGTAAGTTAAAACCATATATCAAAATACATGAAATTACATGGTTAACTGTGTGGAAACAATGTATCATTTCATGTCGGCTTCTGTGATTTCACAAAAGCCGGCAATTGAATTAGCGGCTATTACAGTATGTAGAAGTGTATGAACTATAAATATATATATGTATGTGTTACAATGACATGTATATATATATATATAATATGTATTCTATGTGTATGTATCTAGTGTTTTGTGAGCTGTCAGTGTGATTTTACAGTAGCCGGGATGAATTGCCGGCTTTTCAAAGGAGACTGGTGCGTATAAATCGGACAGCACTTGCATGGTGCGAGTGCTGTGCGTTTTTTAATCGCACCCATTGACTTGCATTGGCGATTATCATCCCAAAATCGCATCAAATCGCAGCATGCTGCAATTTTTTTCTCACACCAATTTCTGCTGAGAAAAAAATCGCAAATGAGAATTCACCTATTGAATAACATTGGTCAGATTTGAATCCGATTTTTTTTCGTCTGATTATCATCCGTTTTCGGCGCCAGTGAGTATGAGGCCTTAGCTGCAGTCTCTGCAGTAAACATTAACCCTTTCAGAAGGATTACATCGGGGGACCTGACTGAACATCGGATAGGTAAGAATAATGTTGCTTTTTATGTTATTTTTATTACAGATGAACAAGGACTTCACAAGGAATGGCAGTAAAATAAAATATTGTCAAAAACTGTGTGTTTTTTTCATTAAAATGATTTTTAATTAAAGTGTGTGTGTTTTATTTTTATTTCATACAATAGGATAAATAATTGATAGTTGTCTAATTGACAGCTCTCAATTATTAACCTGGCTTAAACTCACCTTTCAATAGCAAGGTGGCTTTAACCCCTTATTAACCCATTCGCCACCGCTACAGGGCAATGGGAATAGACGGGCAAAGTGCCAGAAAGGGCGAATCTAATTATAGATTCGCCTTTTCTGGGGTGTCTGGGGGCAGATGTTAGTAGCCAGGGGGAGGCAAAAATAATGGTCCCTCTCTGGGCTATTATTATCTGCCCCCACTCGCTGGCTTTGTCTGACTGGTTGAGAAATAGGGCGGGAGCCCACGCATTTTTTTCAACAATTTTACACCTCATATATATATATACATGTCATTGAATTTGTGACACATATATATATATATATTTATATTTCATACACTTCTACATAGTATAATAGCCGTTAATTCAATTGCCGGCTTTTGTGAAAATACTGAAGCCGACATGAAATGACACATGGTTTACATAGAGTTAACCATGTAATTTCAAGTTGTTTGATATATTGTTTTCACTAACAATTACATGAGTGTATGTGTGCAAAATTTGACACATGTAGGGGTTAATTAAAAGAGTAAATTCATAGCAAAAAAATCAGTTTTTTTTACAACGAATTTACACCTTTAATTAACCCCTACATGTGTGAAATTTTGCACACATACACTCATGTAATTGTTTGTGAAAACCATACATCTAACTACATGAAAAGACATGGTTAACTCTATGTAAACCATGTGTCATTTCATGTCGGGTGCTTCTGTATTTTCACAAAAGCCGGCATTACCCGGCAATTGAATCAGAGGCTATTTTACTATGTAGAAGTGTATGAACTATAAATATATGTATATATATATATATATATATATGTCACAATGACATATATATATTATATAATATATGTATTCTATGTGTGTATATTTAGTGTTTACAAGGAAAGAAAGGTTTTTTTTAGTTCCGATATTTCTGTCCCATTGACTTGCTATCACGGGGAGGATTGCAAGAGAACTCACCAGTGCAATCTCCCGGAAGACGAGTGCAGAAGAAAGCTTCAGGCTCCTAGGAACGCAGGGTGAGTAAGGCAGGAGAGAGATGGTTTCAGGGCCTGAATCACCTGACAGTTGAGGGGCGTGGCTTCAGCTCCAGGGAACTAGAAGCTGAGGGAAAACTTCTAGAAAGGTAACTACGGGACAAAGTTACCCAGGGGCACAGACAGAGACGTAAATCTGAACAAGCCAAGGTCAAAGCACGAGAAGACAGTACAGTACCAAGGATGAGACAGAATGGATAGTCGGGGCCAGGCAGAGGTCAAAACCAAACAGACAGCGAAGGTACAGAAACAGAATCCAACAAGCAGTATCCAGAGATCAGACCGAGTCAAAACCAAAGTATCAGGCAAACCAGAACACAGCACAAACACACTCAGGGGTGCACACACTCTGCTAAGGGCGAAAGTATAACTGACAGGGATTGGAGCTTCCTAGGGCTATAAGAAGCTCTCCCCGAACCAAGGAGAGGCCACAATAATAATCACCAGGTGTGCAGGTGTGGAGCCCAGCTGCGACTGAATCCATATCTCCCAGAAGGGTGCACTGAAAGAATATACCACTAGAGGTCATTATACACATTCACACACGTTCATTTATCCCCAAAGACCACCAGAGGGAGCTGTTTTAGACATATAAAAGAAGCTGACACAGGAAACACCAAGTCAGTTCAGCCAGTCACCTCAGAGAACTCATTCGGTCTGCAGTAAGGAAAGTGCAGAGCTGAGATTAGAGAGGCTGCAGAGCTATTCAGTTCAGAGAGTGGAGTCTAGTAAGAGTGGAACAGGAAACCACTCCAGCCTAGTCAGAGCTGAATCTAGGAGTGCAGCTTAGTGAGAAGCGTGCCGACGCTTAGAGAGCGGTGAAGAGGCAGCCCACCAACTGCCAGTGTGTGATCGTGTGAGGATCCGGGTAGGCCGAAGGCGAGTGGAAAGTTAATGAGACAGCGGAGCCTTAATAGCTCACCTCAGCAAGTATTACCGGACACCGGGGTCCGAGCCTATAGGGATCTCCACGACCCATTAGGAGAACACCGGAGTTCCTGGAGGACTACAAGTTCCCGGAGTACCACCGAGCTGATACGTAGCAGGATCAGGAGGACAGAGTCTGGCAAGCAGGACGCTGCAAGCAGAGACTGTGTACTTTCAGTGAGAATGTCCAATCACAAGGTCAGCCAGGTACAAGACGGAGACTAAGCTAGGCCCAGCTACATGCAGGCCAAGACTTCATTACAAAAAGGCAGAGAACAGGAGGCCACACACCTACTCAGTGGAGGAATCTGGATGTGCACCCTTCACCCTACAGTGCTCCGGGGAGTGCCTGCAACATCTTCAGTAAAGGTACCAAAGTGACTTATGTGTGTGTCTACCTTATTGCCCCTGACTGCCGGGTCCCCGTCTGTCCTGCATTTCTACACATCTATCTGCCCTGGAGGAATCAGCCTTACTTGTGGAAGGCTTAACATCTAGCTGCACAATATTAACCCTTCAGTGGATCTGCATAGCAGCGCTGGTCATCCTGACCAGATACCACAAGTGGCGTCACGAATCCCCATACCAATATTCAATTCACCTGTAAATATCCCACATTTCAGTGAGCCCCAGGGCCACGGACCGAGTCGTGTGCTGCCTGTGACATCCCCCATAGAAGTCGACGGGCTCGGTGCCGAGTACCCCACGGCCCTGGCGGGTGGCTCACAGGTAAGAGCTTGCACTGGGATCAAAACCTTAACCCCTAGCGTGCAAGTCAAGCCTGCACTGGGATCATGACAGTACTCCCTTCTCAATGGGGGGCCTCTGGACCCCCAGGCTTGCCTGGGAACCTGGCATGGAAAGCTCGAACCAGGCGATCCGCATGCATCAAACGGGCCGGCACCCAGGATCTGTCCTCCGGTCCATACCCCTTCCAATGAACCAGGTACTGTACCGACCGCTGCACCAACCTGGAGTCAACGATATGATCAATCTCATATTCCATGTGTCCCTCAACCAAAACAGGAGGAGCAGCAGACTCAGACTCCCCCCGGACTGCCTCAAAAGGTTTCAGTAGGGATTTATGGAAGACGTTAGGGATCTTGAATGAGACTGGAAGACACAACCTGTAAGCCACTGGATTGATCTTTTCCACAATCTTGTATGGGCCAATGAACTTGGGGCCCAACTTGGCTGATGGAACCTTCAACTTAATGTTTCGCGTGGAGAGCCAAACTCTCTCTCCAACCCGAAACATAGGACCTGGTGTTCTTTTCCTGTCAGCGAAAAACTTGTACCTGCCTTGAGACCTAGATATATTCCACTGGACCTCCGCCCATGTATTCTTTAATCGCTGAACAGACCCCTCTGCCCCTGGACACCCAGAATCCAAACGAGAAAACTCACCAAAATGAGGACTAAAACCATAATTGATCAGGAAAGGAGACATACCAGTAGATTGGCTCACCCGACTATTGAAGGCGAATTCCGCCAATGGCAGTACATCACACCAGTTATTCTGTCTTGAAGAAGTCAGACATCTGAGGATCTGTTCCAGAGACTGATTAGTGCGTTCCGTCTGACCATTGCTCTCAGGATGGTATGCAGACGAAAAAGACAGAGACATCCCCAACTTCTTGCAGAAAGCACGCCAAAACTTTGCCACAAACTGCACTCCACAATCAGACACCACATTCAGGGGTACCCCATGCAACCGGATAACATGCTGTACAAACAATCTGGACAAAGTCTCAGCTGAGGGTAGTGCGGATAAGGGTACAAAATGAGCCTGCTTCGAAAACCTGTCCACCACTACCCATACCACCGTATTGCCCTTGGATGGAGGAAGATTAGTAATAAAATTCATGGACAAGTGAGTCCATGGCCTTTTGGGAACTGCCAAGGGCATCAGTTCCCCAGCCGGCTGGCTATGTGAGTTTTTAGAACGAGCGCAGACCCCACAACCAGAAACAAATTTTTTTATGTCAGAACTAAGAGTAGGCCACCAAAAGATCCTAGCCACCGCCCGACGTGTGGCAGATATACCAGGGTGAGCACTGAGCTTGGATTCATGGAACTCCTGGAGGAGTTTAAGCCGAAGCTGCTCTGGGACAAACAACTTACCCCCTGGCTTGGCAGCAGGGGCCAGAGACTGGGCCCCCTCAATCTCCTGTTCCAACTCAGACGAGACCCCTGCCAACACAACCCCAGGGTGAAGAATGGAGGAAGGTGGCTCAGGGGGAGACACCAGATGAAAACTGCGAGATAAGGCATCAGCCTTGATATTCTTTGACCCCGGACGAAACGTAATAGTAGACTGAAAACGGGAAAAAAAAAGTGACCAACGGGCCTGTCTGGGCGTTAGTCTCTTAGCAGACTCAATATAAGATAAATTTTTGTGGTTGGTAATCACAGTAACCGAGTGACTGGCCCCCTCCAAAAAGTGCCTCCATTCTTCAAACGCTAACTTGACTGCAAGAAGCTCTCTATTGCCAACATCGTAATTCCTCTCAGCAGCAGAGAATTTCCTGGAAAAAAAAGCACATGGCCTGAGGTTGGTCAGAGTGGCAGGACCTTGGGACAACACAGCACCCACCCCCACCTCAGAGGCGTCCACTTCCACAATAAATGGTTTGGACGGATCTGGCTGTACCAACACCGGAGCAGTCATAAAGCATTTTTTCAGACTAGAAAAGGCCTCTTTTGCGAGCGAGGACCAATTTTTCACATCTGCACCTTTGCATGTTAAATCTGTGAGTGGTTTGACCACCTGCAAAAACCCCCGAATAAATTTGCGGTAGTAATTGGCGAACCCCAAGAAGCGCTGGAGCCCTTTAAGATCTCGGGGTTGTACCCAATCCGCAATGGCCTGCACCTTCTTGGGGTCCATACGAAAACCCTCACAGGACACAATCAATCCCAAAAAAGATAATTCTTGAACAAAAAACACACACTTCTCCAATTTAGCAAACAGATGATTTTCCCTAAGTCTTTGGAGAACAGTTCGTACATGATTCATATGAGAATGACTGTCGGGAGAATATATCAGAATATCATCTAAGTGGATAACAACAAAACGACCAATGAGATCAGAAAACACTACATTGATGAAATTCTGAAATATGGCGGGAGCTTTGGTAAGACCAAACAGCATGACTAAATTTTCAAAAAGTCCCTCGGACGTGAGGAACGCAGTTTTCCATTCATCCCCCTTCCTGACCCTTATCAAATTATATTATCCCCGAAGATCCAATTTAGAGAACCATTTTGCCCCTGATAGTTGGTTACATAAATCAGGAATCAACGGAAGGGGATACGTATTTCGTACAGTAATCTTATTTAGTTCACGAAAGTCGAGACAGGGACGTAGACCGCCATCTTTTTTCTTCACAAAAAAGAACCCCGTCGCCACAGGTGAAACTGAGGGACGTATGTGTCCCTTGCGAAGACTATCTGCAATATAATCCTTCATAGCTAAGCGCTCAGGTCCAGACAAATTAAACAGACGGGCTTTCGGTAGTTTAGCCCCCGGGACTAGCTCGATGGCGCAGTCAAAGGGTCTATGTGGCGGCAACGTCTCGGCCTCGCTTTCTGAGAACACATCTTCGAAGTCTTTCAGGTACTCCGGAATACCTTCCAGCTCGGCAGATGACACAGACACAGATTTAACAGGTTGAACCAGCAGTGCAGATTCATAACATAACTTAGAATCATTAAACCCCCATTGAACAATCTCCCCTGTTTTCCAGTTAATAACTGGGTTATGGCGTTGTAACCAGGGCATGCCCAACACCAACCCTGCTGGTAGATTGTCCAGAACTAAACAACTTAATTTTTCCTCGTGAGCAGCGCCCACTCTGAGTGAAAACAAGTCAGACATAAAGAGAATTCCCTCTTTTGTGAGGGGGGAGGAGTCAATGGCCACCACCTTGATCGGAGCCTTAAGCCTGGCTGTCCCTATCTTGCAGCGTGTGACCAATTGAGAGTCAATCAGATTGATGGATGACCCGCAGTCCACAAAGGCTGTAGAGGAAAAAGAATAACCGTCCACTAACAGTTCCACATGAAGCAACACCTTAGAGAACGAGGAAAAGTGTACCTGAGGGTCTGAGTAGTCTCCTCGCTGACTACCCAGACCTAGTCGTTTCCCGCCGACTGGGTTGAGGACGGGCAGACAGGACACTCCTTTTTCCAATATCCAGCTTTACCGCAGTAGAAGCACAACTGTTCTTCCCAACGGCGTTTTCTCTCCTTTTCCTTCAGAGGATAGCGCCCACATCCATGGGCTCAGAGACAGTCTCTTTTCCACTGGGGAACAATGTAGTCTCCACCTGCATCACCCACCTGGCCCGCAACCTGCGGTCCATCCGGACGGCCTGGGTTATGGGGTCCTCGAGAGAGTTAGGTGGGGGGTGTAATGCCAAGGCATCCTGCAGCCGCTCGGACAAGCCTCTGCGAAATAGTCCTTGGAGGGCGGCATCCTCCCAAGAAATCTCTGCAGCCCAGCGGCGGAACTCAGCACAAAACCACTCGGCTGAGTGCTTCCCCTGACAGACGCTCATCATCATGTCCTCTGCCAATCGCACTCGGTCAGGCTCATCGTAAATGTGCCCGAGGGCCTCAAAGAATGCATTCACCGACACTCTCTCAGGGGCAGTGGGAGGAAGGGAAAATGCCCATGCTTGTGGGGACCCTCTTAATAAAGACATGATGACCCCTACCCTCTGACTTTCATCCCCAGAGGACCGTGGTCTCAAACTAAAGAAAAGTTTGCAACCCTCCATGAAGATCCTAAACTCCTTTTTGTTCCCAGAAAAGAAGTCAGGCAGTTTAACAGGTGGCTCTGAGGACACCAGCGCAACATCACTCGCCATAGCCCTCAGAGAACCAGCAGATAAAGCCCCCTGCACAGTCTCAGAAACCTGCCGCTGTGAACACGACAGCGCTTGCTGTTCCAGAGATAAATCCTGAAACATCTGACTCAGATTTTTCATCTGTTTGGACAGCGACTGTATGGGATCCATAACTCTCTGCACAACCTGCGCCCCAAACACAGCCGTGAAGCAAAAAAAAAAACTTAGTGGTCAGTTATAATATCACAGGGAGGATTGCAAGAGAACTCACCAGTGCAATCTCCCGGAAGACGAGTGCAGAAGAAAGCTTCAGGCTCCTAGGAACGCAGGGTGAGTAAGGCAGGAGAGAGATGGTTTCAGGGCCTGAATCACCTGACAGTTGAGGGGCGTGGCTTCAGCTCCAGGGAGCTAGAAGCTGAGGGAAAACTCCTAGAAAGGTAACTACGGGACAAAGTTACCCAGGGGCACAGACAGAGACGTAAATCTGAACAAGCCAAGGTCAAAGCACGAGAAGACAGTACAGTACCAAGGATGAGACAGAACGGATAGTCGGGGCCAGGCAGAGGTCAAAACCAAACAGACAGCGAAGGTACAGAAACAGAATCCAACAAGCAGTATCCAGAGATCAGACCGAGTCAAAACCAAAGTATCAGGCAAACCAGAACACAGCACAAACACACTCAGGGGTGCACACACTCTGCTAAGGGCGAAAGTATAACTGACAGGGATTGGAGCTTCCTAGGGCTATAAGAAGCTCTCCCCGAACCAAGGAGAGGCCACAATAATAATCACCAGGTGTGCAGGTAAGAGCTTGCACTGGGATCAAAACCTTAACCCCTAGCGTGCAGGTCAACCCTGCACTGGGATCATGACACTTGCATTGTGTTTCCGGTATCGGATCGGCGATACCCAATACTTTTTGAGTATCGGGCCGATCCAATCCAATCCGATATTTTAGGATATCGGGCAGTATCGCTCAACACTAGTCCTATGTAGACGTGTTCTCCAAAAAGGCTGCAGAGACTCTTCCACCTCACTGCCCCTATGACTGTCCTATTGACCTCTTGCCTGGAGCAGAACCGCCTCTGGGTAGGGTTTATCCTCTCTCTCTCCAGGAGATGGAGGCTATGTCCCAATACATCCAGGAGAATCTGGCAAGAGGGTTCATTAGGAAGTCAGTGTCACCTGCTGGGGCGGGGTTCTTTTTCATGCAGGAGAAGAATGGAGAATTACGTCCCTGCATAGATTACAGGGGTCTTAATGCCATCACCGATAAGAATAAATACCTGTTGCCCCTGATTTCTGAGCTTTTTGATAGGCTCCAGGGAGCAAGGGTATTTACCAAATTAGACCTGCGGGGTGCTTATAACCTGATTCGCATCCGTGAAGGGGACGAATGGAAGCCGGCTTTTAAGCACTATGAATATCTGGTGATGCCCTTCGGGCTCTGTAACGCCCCAGCCATTTTCCAAGACTTTGTTAATGACATCTTCCGGGACATACTTTCCACCTCGGTCATAGTCTATCTGGATGATATTCTCATCTTATCTCCAGATATTGACTCCCACCGGAGAGATGTCTGCAGAGTCTTCGACCTCCTGCGGGCAAATTCCCTTTATGCAAAGTTGGAGAAATGTGTGTTTGAGCAATAGTCTTTACCATTCCTGGGCTATATCATCTCCGCCCAGGGATTGGCTATGGATCCTGCCAAACTACATGCTGTAATGGACTGCAAGAACCCCATTCCCTTAAAGCGGTGCAGCGCTTTATGGGGTTCATTAATTATTATCGCCAGATCATTCCCCATTTCTCAACTTTGGTAGCTCCCTTGGTAGCCCTCACCAAGAAGGGAGCAAATCCCAAATTGTGGTCTGAGGAAGTCTCCAAGGCTTTCATCTCAATTAAGTCTCAGTTTGCTAGTGCTCCCATTCTACACCTCCCTGATGTTGATAAGCCATTCATATTGGAGGTGGATGCCTCATCCATTGGTGCTGGAGCAGTCCTCTTTCAAAAGGATGCTCAAGGTCGGAAGCATCCTTGCTTCTTCTTCTCCAAGACCTTCACACCAGCGGAGAGGAATTATTCCATCGGGGACAGGGAGTTGCTAGCAATGAAGTTGGCTTTCTCTGAGTGGAGAAATCTGTTGGAGGGGGCTTGCTTTCCCTTCCAAGTCTTCACCGACCACAAGAATTTGGTATATCTTCAGACAGCCCAGCGGCTTAATTCTCGCCAGGCCAGATGGTCCTTGTTCTTCTCCCGGTTTCATTTCACACTCCACTTTCTCTCTGGAGAGAAGAACATTCGTGCCGACGCTCTCTCTCGCTCTGTGGTGTCCTCTGAGCAGGAGGAGGAGCCTCAGCTTATTGTCCCCACAGAGAGCCTGAGAACAGTGGCCCCGGTTTCGTTAGAGTCTGTGCCCCCGGGCAAGACTTTTGTGCCTACCAATTTGCGACCGGAGGTACTCTCTTGGGCACATTCGTCCAGGGTGGGTGGACACTTTGGGGCAAAGAGGACATCTGAATTGCTGGCAAGGACATACTGGTGGCCGCATATAGTCCGTGACGTTGGGGACTATGTTCGGGCGTGTGTCTCCTGCGCCAAGAATAAGTCTCCACGGCAACGGCCAGCTGGGTTACTTTACCCTTTGCCGGTGGCAGACAGGCCCTGGGAGATGGTTGGGATGGACTTTGTGGTGGGCTTGCCCAAGTCTCGGGGTTGCACCATCATTTGGGTAATCACTGACCATTTTTCCAAAATGGTGCATCTGGTGCCACTACCACGGTTACCTTCTGCACGGGCTCTGGCAGCGTTGTTTGTTAGGCACATCTTCCGTCTGCACGGCATGCCGGACAAAATTGTCAGTGACCGAGGTCCCCAGTTTGCGTCTCGGTTCTGCAGAGAGCTTTGTCGTCTACTCAGTATTGAGTTAAATCTCTCTTCAGCATACCATCCTGAGACGAATGGGTTGGTACAGAGGGCCAACCAGACCTTGGTCACCTATCTACGACACTTTGTCTCAGCAAGGCAGGATGACTGGGCATTCTTGCTACCGTGGGCTGAGTTTGCACTAAACAATGCTGTGGCTGACTCCACCGGACAGACTCCATTCCTCCTAAACTACGGTCAGCATCCGCGGGTTCCGGTGCCCATGCCCGTGTCTTCTGCCGACTCCAGGGTGGCAGTCTGGGCTGTGGAGGCACAGGACATTTGGGACTGTACCCAGGATACAATTCAGGCATCCAAGGAGAGGATGAGGTTTTCCGCCGACGCACATCGGCGCCCCGCTCCGACATTTGCTCCTGGGGACTTGGTGTGGCTCTCCGCCCATAACATTAGGCTGCGAGTTGAGTCCACTAAGTTGGCACCCCGCTGCCTGGGTCCTTTCAAAGTCCTCGAACAGGTTAATCCTGTGGTATACCGTTTGGCTCTTCCACCACGCCTGGGTATCTCCGACACCTTTCACGTATCCCTCCTGAAACCCGTGCTCATGTCCCGGTTTTCCGAGTCATCTGCCGGGACATCGGGTTCGTCTATGGATGACCATGAGGTGAATGCCATCATAGGGTATAAGGTGGTACGGGGCAAAAGATTTTATTTAGTGGATTGGAGGGGTTATGGGCCTGAGGATAGGTCCTGGGAGCCTGCCGAGCACGTTCATGCTCCGCAGCTCATCGCTGCCTTTGAGCGCAGCGAGGCCCAAAGAAGGGGGGGACCTAGGAGGGAGGGTAATGTTAGAGGTCGAGTTCCCGCTTCTGCACAAGGGGAATCTCGAGCCATCCCTTCTGCGGTCTCCCATCCGTCTCCGGCTGCAGTGGACTCTGCTCAGCATAGCCGTCGGTCCCAGCGTCTCGCCCAGTCTAACATTGTGCAGAGGATTACTGCTGCCTCTCCAGGCTCTACTATTGTAGCCAGTACTGGTTAGCGGTGAGCAGATGTCTATAGGACAAAGTCCTTGCTTTCCCCTTCTGAGCATGCCCAGGGTGGGATCTCTCATTGGAGATCAGGGGTCACATCTCAGGTGCTGCAGCAGCTCCTATTGGTCCGCCAGGAAGGTCCTGAAACTTCCTGTGTTCTGGATCAGTTTCCTATTGGTCCTTATCTGGCAGGCCCTGTAGTTGCTACTATAAAAGGGTGGCATGGTCGTGCCGCCATGCGCTAGTATCAACTACATTATGTGCTTTGCGCCAGTGTGATCATGCATGCATGTGTTAGGGCTCGACTGAAATAAGCCCCTAGAATACCGGCACCTCCGGTGAGGAGATTATATGCACGTGTTTAGGGCTCGGCTGAAATAAGCCCCTAGAATACCGGCTTCTCCGGTGAGGAGATTGTTTGATAGCGTTGCTGATTGCATTACTATGGACTGCTGTCTGCACAGCAGTTGTCTGTGCTTTCCTGTGGAGTTAACAGGAAACAGTCCATATCTCTGCGTCGCTACCTTAGCGACACTGTGGTGTAACAGTGCTCGCTTATACTGCCATATAGTGCCACAGTGTTTAGAGTTGCGACTCTGTGAAGTAACAGAGTTCGCCATACCGCCATCTTACTAGCAGCAGGCTCTGCCTGCACGGTGGGCCCGGGCTGCGAACGCACTTATTATTTATATTTATTTTGTGCGTTCCGCCAGTCTTAACAGTGGCAAAAGTGAAATGTGAACCCATTTGCATCCCCAGGACTGTGGGGGGCGGTCCCCTTCATGACGTTATTGCAGGAGTCAGCGGCCTCACCACACGATCATGTGACACTGCTATGGGGGTCACTAGAGTATTGTGTCTGGGGGCACGTCACTACAGCACTTCCGGTCCGCTCTACACATGTAGCAAATTGCTACAATCATTCACTTTCAGGTGGGTGTCAAATGAAGGTCAACACTATATAGCCTCTGCTCTGCACTATTCCCCACAAACCCCTTCTGAGAAAAGAAAAGAGACTCTCCCCTCAGAAATGCACTGCAGCTGGGGACTAAAAATGTTCTTCATTCATTGTTGAACCACTGAAAATTCTGTTACCTCCATTGGGTCTCATGAAGAACTTCGTAAAGGCAATGGACAAAAATGCAGAATCATTCAAGTATCTCATTTGTAAATTTCCAAGGTTGAGTGAAGCAAAGATAAAGGAAGGAGTCTTCATTGGTACTCAGATTTGTGTACTTCTGCAAGATGAGGAGTTTCACTGTTTACTGCATGGCAAGAAAAAGGCTGCATGGGTAGCATTCTAGTTAGTGGTAACAAATTTCCTTGGAAACACGAAGTCAGACAACTATAAAAAGCTGGTGGAAAATCTTCAGGATATATCATAATCTTGGCTGCAACATGTTATTAAAGATTCATCTCTTGCATTCGCATCTAGACTTCTTTGCACCAAACTGCGGAGCAGTGAGTGACGAACACGGTGAGCGATTTCACCAGGAAATTGCGACTATGGAAAAAAGAAATCAGGGTAATTGGAACCCTTCGTTACTTGCAGACTACTGTTGGACAATCACCAGAGATAACCCAATGCTTGAATACAAGAGACAAGTAAAAAGGAGCCGAGTATCCACTGACTAAGGACATATTTTGTACTCTGCAATAACGTATATTAATAGTTAAAATTAAAATTGTTCAAAGTGCTTAGGCATGTGAATTAATTAATTAATTATATAGTAGATTTAAATACACTTGAGTTTCCTCTGAATACAATAAAATTTGTTTGACAATACATGTGCAGTTTTATATTTGTAGAAGTAATAACTACATGTTATAATTATTTATTAATATACATAACAGTAAAACGCAAACTCTTCGATTTCATGGAAACTAGAGCCAAGTAAGTTTTCCTTGTCATATTTGAATTCAGCACATCAAAATCATTAAGAAATGGCTAATTTGATTTCTGAACCAGACAACTTTTGAAATTGTGTTGCCTAGTATTATTGACATGTAGTTTCAAAACTGTATTTTTGACACGGTCTGTCTCAGTGTCCTTTTGTTCTCCATCTAGGTATTCAGCATCTCTGGATTTTAAGATACATGTTTGTAAGTTTCTATCAATAAAAATTCATTTATTTATTTTAAAGTTCTATTTTTGGAGGATCCTTATTTTCGCTATAGGTTATTGTTGTTGTTCTGGACCTTCCCGTTGTTTCTAAGGGCTTCTCAGGTTTGCAGGATGCTGGTGCTTTAGCTGATTCCGTCAAAGTTTTAGGTGCTGTGGTCAAAAACAGATCAAGTTGGAAGAGGAAAAAGAGTTGTTTTGGGGGCATTGAGGGGTATCCAGTAGAGTGTTTTAAAATTTATTTAAGTTTAGAAGTGGATCGTTCTTGCCCATTGTTGAAGCACAAAAATGGGTCTTTTCTGTCTAGGTAACAGTTCGTGGCAATTTTCAGGAAATCACTGTAATTTTTGGGGTTGAATGCTGACAGATTCTCATCTTATTCTTTCTGTATCGGGGCTACAACTGAGGCAAAAAAGTGGGGACTCCCGGCTGAGGTGGTTCAGAAGACAGGCAGGTGGGAGTCTAGGAGAAACAAACTTTATGTGAGGCATCATTTAGTGTGAGGAAAGGGTGGATCAGGGAATGAGGTTGAATGTGAGGTGTTTGTTTATTGATTAAGGATTTAAGTGTCTGTTTAAACATATAGATTTAGTAATTTGGTCTTCACCTCCCTCCTTCTTCCCTCCCCTCCCCTCCTCTCTCTATTTTTCCCATAAAAAGAGCACCACTAGTGTGGGTTTTGGGGCACTCTTTTGTCTATTGGGATAATTAAGGGCTGACATGCGAAAAAACGGGCCTCAGTTGGGTTTTACGAAGCATGAGGTTGTAGCTGTGGCGTAGCGTAGGGGGGTCCGCCCCAGGCGGCACGTGTGTGGGGGGGCGGCGCAGCAGCAGCAATTCCATACCCCAACAGTCCCGATTCTAACCCCTCCCACCCGCTGTCTCGGTCAGGACACTATGTGTCCTGCAGTGAGAAGTCGCCACGCCCCCCATGCACCCCTTCCTTGCCCTCCCAACTTCGCACAGCCAGCATTTACCATTGCTGTGCTGTCCTTTGTAAAGGTGCGAGCAGGACCTGTGATGAGGTCACAGGAGGGGAGGAGTTAGGTGTCACACAGTCACATGATCAGGCCCCTGTGTGCAGGAAGCTGCTGTACTGGTCGTCATGGTGCTGGATGATGGTAATTTATATGTGGGATCATAAGGGGTTTACAGTGTGGATGTAGCTGAGCTGTGTGTGCATGAGGTGTACGGAGCGGAGCCGTGAGTACGAGGTGTACGGAGCGGAGCCGTGTGTATACGAGGTGTACGGAGCGGAGCCGTGTGTGTACGAGTTGTACGGAGCGGAGCCGTGTGTGTACGAGGTGTACGGAGCAAAGCCGTGTGTGTACGAGGTGTACGGAGCAAAGGCGTGTGTGTACGAGGTGTACGGAGCGGAGGTGTAAAGGAGCGGAGCTGTGATTGTACGAGGTGTATGGAGCGAAGCCGTGTGTGTACGAGGTGTATGGTGCAGAGCCATCTGTGTATGAGGTGCACGGAGCGGAGCCGTGTGTGTACGAGGTGTATGGAGCAAAGCTGTGTGTGTACGAGGTGTACGGAGCAAAGCCGTGTGTGTACGAAGTGTACGGAGCAAAGCCGTGTGTGTACGAGGTGTACGGAGCAAAGCCTTGTGTGTACGAGGTGTACGGAGCAAAGCCGTGTGTGTACGAGGTGTACGGAGCGGAGCCGTGTGTGTACGAGGTGTACGGAGCAAAGCCGTGTGTGTACGAGGTGTACGGAGCAAAGCCGTGTGTGTACGAGGTGTACGGAGCAAAGCCGTGTGTGTACGAGGTGTACGGAGCGGAGCCGTGTGTGTATGAGGTGTACGGAGCAAAGCCGTGTGTGTACGAGGTGTACGGAGCGGAGCCTTGTGCGTTTGAGGTGTGTGGAGCGGAGCCGTGTGTGTACAGGGCCACAAATAGCGGAGCCGCGCATGTACAAGGGTCCTGTTACTTGCGGGATCTGTGTGCTTGGGGGCTGCAGGGGGGAAGGAGGGGTGCCATTATGTGCATGGGTCTGCGTGGGGACTGAGCGAATGCTGTTATCTATGTAGGGCTGGGTCCCTGTCCCGCTGTCCTGGCCGGGAGGTTTACTTTCCCGCATTAGAATCGTACATGCGGAAACCCGGGGACCTCCCACACGTTTTGGCAGCCACATGTCACGTTCCACCGGAGGTGACGTGCTGTAAGTCAGCTGAAAGCTGGAAATGACCGCTGACCTCATTTCCGGCGGTCAGCTTACAGCAGCAGGTACTGTAACTCGTTCTCGGGAGAGTCTTCAGAACGGCGACGCATCGAGCCGCTGTTGGAGTGAGAGTCGGGTATTGTACGGACCGCTGCATACAATACCCGACTCTCACTAAGCGAGACAAGCAGGATGTGGGGATCTCATCATGGGATCTGTTCAACAGATGATGAGACCACCAGATCCTGCCTGTCTCGCTCAGTGAGAGCCGGGTATTGAATGGAGCGCTGCATAGCTGATGAGATCCCCACATCCTGGGGAAATGAGGTCAGCGATGGAACGTGACTTGTGGCTGCCAGAATGTGTGGGAGGTCCCCGGGGTTTCCGTATGTACGATTCTAATGCGGAAAGTAAACCGCCTGGCTGGGACAGCTGACAGGGTCCCGAAATCGGGACTGTCCCGCTGAAACCGGGACGGTTGAGAGGTATGTGTTTATAATTATTGTTTATGAAACAGTGTGATCAGCAGTGCTAAATGGGTGTGGTCAGGGCGTGGACATGGGTGTGACCAGTGAAATGGGTGTGGCTAGGGGGTGTGGCCTAAAATTTGCCGCCCTGGGCGCCACAAACAGTTGCTACGCCACTGGGTTGTAGTGAGGTGTATTGAGATTCGAGGCATGAATTGACGACAGGTATTGCCTGATTTTCACCATTTTTTTTGGTTAGATCATTCCCCGGATGTGCTGATGTTGCAGGGGGTAATGATCTGCTCGTGTAGGGATCTAATCAGCGACATTTCGCCATGATCTCTTGAGTTTATGGACTACTTATCCAAAAATGAAGCTAGTATGGTCAGATATAGTGCCCAGAAAAACTTGTCGCACTGCCCAGTCTATGGAAATAATTAATAAGAACAGGATAAAAGTGAACTGGGCAGTGTAAAGTTTTACTGCAAGGAACGGAGGAAGGTCTAGAGTCCGGGGAAGGGGATTTTTGGAGACATGATGGGGTGCACCTGAATGCAGTTAAGTTTAATTTATGGATCTTGAGAATTCAAGAAGGTGTGGAGTGGGCATTTCTTTTGGTTCGGTGACTCGCATTATGAGGAGTCAGGTAATGCTCGCTGTGGCAGAGGGAAGGGGGTTCTTGAAGTAGGTGCCAAAGCTGTGTCTTTTGTTGTAAATTGGGTGGATGGTAATCTCCACTTTATGTTTGGATTTTGGTTATTTGCTTGTAGGATTTTAGGACTCTTCAGGGTAGGTTCCCAGGGAGTCGGTGTTATGGAAAAGATTTTCCGGCAACAAAGGTGCCCTGAGCCTGTGTTTGTAGCAGGGGGTAATGCTGGATGGTTCATTATTATTTATTGGTTTCTGTCAGGTTTTGGATCTCCAAGAACCTCCTCACTGATAAGTTATTTATTGTAAAGTTTGTATAATAAAAGGCCTATTTACGTTGACATTTAATCCAAAGAAAAGGTGGTACGAGTGTTTATTTGGTTTGGATCTGTGGGAGTGGAATGGCGATGTGAAATGGTTGGGTGGTAATAAAGGGACAGTCAGAGGGAAGCCTCTACAATACTGCAGTCATGGTCCTGTGTAGTGTTGAGCGATACGATACTGCAAATATCGGGTATCGGCCGATATTAGCTGTATCGGGCTTTCGATTCCGAGTACCGATATTTTCGTCATATCGGATACCGGAATCGGATTTGTCACTGTCACTGTGAGTGTCCGTCGGTCGGGTCTGTCAGGAGTCAGCGGCACTTACCTGGCAGAAGATCTCCGGCGGTCACGTCCTGGACTGCTTGATGGCCGCCATTATCTTCTCCCTGGCGGTCACATGCAGTTTTTCGCGATAACTGCAGTGACTGCTGGGTAATCCCGGCCGTAAAGCAGTCAGTCCGATGACGTCACCGCCGGGGAAGCAGGTAATCAGCTGTGCTGCGCCGGGATGACAGCCTCTGCCTGCCTGCCTCTGATGTCATTCTGATGTAGCAGAGCTGGATCGTCGTGGGACACTCGTTACTATGGACTGCGTCGGACAGGTGGTATACTGCTGTTTTTTTTTTTCATTTTTTTACAGGAGATCGATGGCGTCGCAGGATGAGACTGTAATAAAAGTAATGAAAACTGTGTTGTTTTTTTTATTAAATTAAAAAAATTTTTTATGAACATTCACCCGTCCGGGTACATCAACAATTTAACTATTTACATACAGGGACCCTGTCCGGGTTATTTATAATTCTTTGACAGGGTGTTCCAGGTACCACCTGGTACTCTTCTGATGCTTGCCAAACATCCGAGACACCAAGGACCACCAGGACCTGATGACGTCGTGTGGCCTGTACAGTCAAGTCGTGACCCGCTATCTGTGTCTGTGTGGCCACCTCTTTCATCTCCCTCCGGGTCTGGAGCCCTATGTCACGGACTGAACGAACCCCAGGGGCCTAACAGGCGCTGGGTACGGGCCAGCTATAGTTATCATGTCCATAGCTGGGGCTGCTGAGGAGACCACTGAGGGAGGCTGGGGAGATTTACGGCGTGGGGTGGGCACTTGTGCAGAGGCCTGGATGTGGGAGGCTGAAGGCTCCGAGGGTCTCACAGGTTCCTGACACTCTGGGGACCAGGGGTCGCACCTGGTGACATTTAGGGCATACCATCCATTGTAACCCCAGTGTCGGGTGTAAGTTACCAAGTCTCCTGGCAACAGGTCCCCCCCGGGTGTCCTTCTGGGAGGTGAGTCTCCACGTCCCGCCGGGTCACAAACACTTCTAAATAAAGTCCAGGCTCCTGGATGAAGCCCCAACCACCTTTCAATTTAAAGCTCCGTACTGCATCCTTACGCCGCGGCTCCATCAGGGTTCCTTTATCTTTTCACATCCGGTCCTTATCTGCCCGGTCCTTCTCGATGTGACGTTGGCGAAGCTTCTGGGATTCGCGCTGCTCCCTTTGTCGCTCGGCTTCTCTCTCCCAACGTCTCCACTCTTCCTCCTGACGCCGGTTGTAATTCTCCACCAGCATCTCCATGTCTCCACCATCAAACTGCAGCTTATGATGTCCGGTTTGCGGCAGCTCTCCTGGCGCCCGACAGTCCTGGCGGCGCTCACCTGCGGAGGAAGCAGCCGGCTCTGGAACAGATGACAGTCGGGGCTCCGGTACAGACAGGTAGACCTCTGGTGCCTGCGCGGCCTCCTCCATGAGGACGGGTGTCGCTTCTTCTGTCTCAGCGACGGGGGCAGACAGCGGGATCTGGGGTGCTGCCGGTGCAGCGTTTTTTGCAGGAACAGGTGCCTCCACTGCGACAACGTCAACCGGATCACATTGCAAGGCTGGGATGCCCGCACGGACTCCTCTACTAGAACGGGTGCCTCACCATCCGGTACAGACACTTCAGGTAAGAGGGATTGGCGCCGCTCCAAGTTTAGTTTTAGGGCACGACAGCTGGCTTCCATCCTGGCGACCTCCTCCCGGTGCCGGGCCAGGCCTCTTAGGGTATCCTCCGCTTCTTGCAGCGTAGGAGGGTTTCCAGGCCGGGTGCCCAACGGTGGTTCCGTGGCGATCGGGTCGCTTCCGTGGGGGGAGAGCTCTGACTGCTCCATCCCTTCACACTTCTGCTCGTGTCCATTAGCCATCTCTGCCAAGTCACATGTGTCATTAGCATCTGGAAAGGGCCCCTCTTTTGTAGTGAGGCGGGACCTTCGTGTTAGTTTCCGCACACTGAGGAGGATGAGGAGGCGGAACTCAAGAGCTGTGGGGCACGATCTTACATTGCAGTACCATTTAGAGTGGTCGACCATCGTTTTCGCGCCACTGAGTGAGTGTACACCCACGAAGAGCTCGCCCTTCTTCTTCACCAGTGCCTCGTTGTGACGCAGATATGGCGGAAAAATGGCAAATACATTCTCTGATGATTTTAGCAATTCTCAAGCACAAAACCAGTTCAATTCAGGCACACAGGACTCGCTTATAGCGAGCTACAGAATCCTGTTCGTGGCGCCCAAGTTGAGTCGCACAGAGCCAGAGTTTTTGGGGGTACTCGGCACCGAGCCCGTCGACTTCTATGGGGTATGTCACGGCTTTACCCGGCAATTGAATCAGAGTCTATTTTACTATGTAGAAGTGTATAAACTATAAATATATGTTATATATATATGTCACAATGACATGTATATATATATATATGTATTCTATGTGTGTATATTTTGTGTTTACAACGAAAGAAAGTGTTTTTTTAGTTGCGATATTTTGTTCCCATAGACTTACATTGGACTTCCGGTATCGGAATCGGATATCGACGATATTTAGTGATATCGGTGATACCATTCCGATCCGATATTTTTAGATATTGAGCAGTATCGCTCAACACTAGTCCTGTGTATAAAAAAATTAGAAAAACAGACACTTATTTCTCCACCAATATAGCCTGGTATCAGAAAAAAGGTAGAAAATATGACAGTGATATAGAGACATTGGAAAAATTACTTTAATATCCGAATGAAAAAAATAGTTAGCATATGTAATGTTTAGAATATGCAACGTTTCAGAGTCAAACATACCTGGCTGAGATCATACAGCAAGTTCCCGATATACGCTGCCCATGGTTATGGCATCAATTATCAGCTGTCAGGTTCCCTTTAATATGGACAAGAAAATGTTTTTGCAAGATTATCTGGTTAGAAATATATATTAAATTGAAATAAAATTTCACTCTATTTAATAGTGCACTATATTGGGTTCATGAAATCATATTATACTACTGTATATTCCACACTAACTTACTTTTTGCTTCAATATACACTTGATATTTTGCTGAGAAGCACTTACTGACAGCAGTAAGTTGTGCAATATACATCAGGTTGATGAAATGGTATTATATTACTACAGGTCGCAACACATAAACCTATGAATTATACAAGTAACTTGCTTTCCACATGTGTATGTAATGGATATATTGCAGTGTCATTCACGGACAGCTATCAGTTTTGCTATATATAGTAGATTTAGTAAATGGAATTATAACAGTATATTTTGCAATGCATAAATATTTGATTATCAGAGGCAAGTTGCCATATGTTTCCGTATGTACCAGACATATCGCTGGTTCACTAGTAATTACTAATTGATGGGCACACTAGTGTGAACAGACCATTATATCCTCTTGTTTTTGCAACAGATCAATAAGGGAAATTGTGGGCAGGAATTATCAGTTACATCCATTGTTCATAGAAGTCTGCAGGATACTTTGTAATTAGTTTTCAGTGTGCCGGTGTAAGGCTGGTTTCACATTAGCATTTGAGGGCTTTGCGGAGGGCTGAGTACTTCCTCCGTTAAGCATCGCCTACTTCAGCATATTTCTGCATGCATCCTGCATACTTTAACATTGGGTACGCAGGACATGTGGATGTATGCGGATGCGTCATTTTGACGCGCCCGCCGTCCGTGCAAAACGCAACTTGCTGCGTTCCCGTGCAGTCGGCGGGCGCTTCAAAACAACGCATCCGCATACATCTGCATGTCCTGAGTACCCAATGTTAAAGATAGGTATGCAGGACGCATGTAGAAGTATGCAGAAGTAGGTGGGGCTTTACGGAGCAAGTACACAGCCCTCCGCAAAGCCCCAGAACGCTAATGTGAACTTAACCTAAGGTTATGTTCACATGCAGCGCTTATAAACATTTTTTTTGCTGTGTGTTTTAAGGCCAGGATCACACATGCGAGAAGCTCGCACGATTCTCATGTGATTTCTCTCATGAACACCCGGCACTGCCGCCGGCACTCGGACCGGAGCGGGTGGCTGTATGTAATTCTATGCAGCCGCATGCTCCAGTCTGAGTGTGCCGGCAGCAGTGCCGAGTGTTCATGAGAGAGACTCGCATGAGAATTGTGCGAGTTTCTCGCATGTGTGATCCCAGACTTAAAAGCTACACAGCTAACAGCACCAGCAAAAGCTGTGAGAGTTCAGAAATGTCATGCGCATTGCTAGCCCTTTTATTTTACCTTGACAGAATTTGAGAACTGCAGCGTTTTTAAATCTGCAGGTTGTCAATTCTTTCATAATTTTTGCTGCATTTTTGGCCAATAGAAAGCAATACGAAAGTGAAAAAAAGCTGTTAAAATACAACAAACGTTTTTTGCGACATCTTTATGGCGTTTTTCATTGCGTTTTTCTTGGATTAAAAGATGTACTGAAGACAAAGCACACATGCAATCTGCACTCAAAATAATGCTGCAATTTTTACTGCAAAGAAAGCAGATTTGGCTGCAGAAAAATGCAGGTAATTAAATGCATGTGAACATAGCCTAAGGCTGTGGTTCCACGGTCCGGAACCACAGCGCTTTGGACGGAGCGGAAATTCCGCTCCGTCTAAGCCCACCCCCTTTCTGACGCGCGCTCTTTCCGGAGGTGTTCAGGACACCTCCGGAACACCTCCGGAAAGAGCGCAGGGCTACATAGCCCTGTGTTAAATTCTGTTGCGGCGACGTACCGTCGCCGCAACACGCAAGGACATGCTGCGATCTGAAAAGACGCGCCGCATGTCTGTTTACGCAGGTCTGCCACCTGCGTGTTGTTACGCATAGTGGAGACGGGATTTCTTAAAATCCCCTCCACTATGCTGTAACATCTGGACGCTGCGTGTTTGGCGCTGCGCCAGCGCACAGCACCAAACACGCAGCGTTTACTGATCGTGGAAACTCACCCTTAGTGTTTGTATTATTCTTTTTATGTCTTGAGTAAGGTTTGTTTAAAGAAGCAAGTTGATATTTTTGTTTTACATTTTTGTGGATGTTCAAAAGGATGCTAAACGTTCCATTGAAGAAATAAGAAGGTTTTCCTTGAATGCTGGAGCACATATATTATTCACAATTAAGAATATTGCCTGCTACAGAGGAACTCCTCCTGGGTGGGCTGATTATTTCCCTTAGGTTACACTTGCGAGTGCAATGCGAGAAACTCGCGCAAGTCTCTTGCATCAATACCCAGAACTCAGACTGTAGCATTCAGCTGCACAGAAATACATGCAGCTGCACACTCCAGTCCTGAGTGCCGGCGGCAGTGCCGGGTATTGATACAGAGACTCACACGAGTTTCTCGCATTGCACTCGCAAGTGTGACACTGGCCTTAGAGCTCGTTCATACTAATGTATTTTCGATCCAAGTGCTGTTTGCAAAAAAAAAGGACAGGCAGTGCAGTGGGGCAGAGCAGGTAAGAGATCTTTTTTCACTGACTGAATCTGTGTTTGAAATACAGTACAGACCAAAAGTTTGGACAGACCTTCTCATTCAAAGATTCTTCTGTATTTTCATGACTATGAAAATTGTAGAATCACACTGAAGGCATCAAAACTATGAATTAACACATGTGGAATTATACATTACACTTTAGAAAAAAGTGTGAAACAACTGAAAATATGTCTTATATTCTAGGTTCTTCAAAGTAGCCACCTTTTGCTTTGATTACTGCTTTGCACGCAGAAAAGGTGAACGGATGGACTCTACATGCCTGGTTCCCACCGTGAAGCATGAAGGAGGTGGTGTGATGTGTGGGGGTGCTTTGCTGGTGACACTGTTGGGGATTATTCAAAATTGAAGCGGTGAGCAGTCCAGCTCACCCCAAACCATCTCGATTGGGTTCAGTTCTGGTGACTGTGGAGGCCAGGTCATCTGGCGTAGCACCCCAACACTCTCCTTCTTGGTCAAATAGCCCTTACACAGTCTGGAGGTGTGTTTGGGGTCATTGTCCTGTTGAAAAATAAATGATGGTCCAACTAAATGCAAACCGGATGGAATAGCATGCCACTGCAAGATGCTGTGGTAGCCATGCTGGTGCAGTATGCCTTCAATTTTGAAAAAATCCCCAACAGTGTCACCAGCAACGCACCCCCACACCATCACACCTCCTCCTCCATGCTTCACGGTGGGAACCAGGCATGTAGAGTCCATCCGTTCACCTTTTCTGCGTGCAAAGCAGTAATCAAAGCAAAAGGTGGCTACTTTGAAGAACCTAGAATATAAGACATATTTTCAGTTGTTTCACACTTTTTTGTAAAGTGTAATGTATAATTCCACATGTGTTACTTCATAGTTTTGATGCCTTTAGTGTGATTCTACAATTTTCACAGTCAAGAAAATACAGAAAAATTGCTGAATGAGAAGGTGTGTCCAAACTTTTGGTCTGTACTGTATGTCTCCGCAATGCATGTACTAATTTCTGGTGTAAACCAGATGAGATTCACCCATTCATTTCTATGGGTAGGAAAAAAAATCAGAAACCATATAAGGAAAGCCGATTTTTACGAATACATTGCAATTCTGTAACATAGGAAACTGTAAATAGACTTGTAAATTATTAATACCTGCTATTAAATAAAAAAACAGATTGCATATGAATGACAATTGTGAAAAAAAATGCCAGATTTTTGTGGATGAAAAGTTTTCTTAAAGCTTGTGCGAACCTGCCCTAAGCATCATTTCCTTCTGCAGCCGCTCTTTCACTTAGATACTTGAACATATTTCAAATATACTGTATATACTCGAATATAAGCCGAGATTTTCAGCCCATTTTTTAGGGCTGAAAGTCCCCCTCTCGGCTTATATTTGAGTCATATACCAGGGGGTCGGCGGGGGAGGGGGAGCGCAGCTGTCCTATATACTTACCCCTCCGCCGGCGCGGTCTCTGCAGCCCCTGCTCTTCTCCCATGGTCCCGGCGCCTGTGTTCAGTGGTCAGCTGGTACCGCTCATTAAAGTCATGAATATGTGCATATTCATGACTTTAATGAGCGGTAACACGTGACAGCTGAACACTGGCGCCGGGACCGTGGGAGAAGAGAAGGGCAGAGACGCACCGGCAGAAGGGTAAGTAAGCGATATTTACCTGTCCCGTTCTGCTGTGTCCTCGGGTCCTCTTACTGCAATGTTCAGGCAGAGGGCACGATGACGTAGTTACTGCGCGCAGCGCCCTCTGCCTGATCATTGACTGCTGGAGGACCCGTAAGACAGCGGCGAGCAGCGGTGACAGGTAAATGTCTCAGGTGCCGGGCTCTGAGCGAGCGGTGACACCGGCACCTGTCCCCCATAGCGCGCCGGTGTCCCCGCCTGCTCAGGACACCGGCACCTGGCCCCCAGCAACGAGAGGTGAGTATGTCTTTTTTTTTTTTTTCGGTTGCAGCGGCAGCAATTGAGGCCTATACTGTGGAGCATAATCTATGGGGGCACAATCTATGGATCATATATGGGGGCATAATCTATGGGGGCACAATCTATGGGGGCATAATCTATGAAGCATCTATGGGGGCACAATCTATGGAGCATCTATGGGGGCACAATCTATGGATCATCTATGGGGGCATAATCTATGGGGGCACAATCTATGGAGCATCAATGGGGGCATAATCTATGGGGGCACAATCTGTGGATCATATATGGGGGCATAATCTATGGGGGCACAATCTATGGAGCATCAATGGGGGCACAATCTATGGATCATCTATGGGGGCGCAATCTATGGAGCATCTATGGGGGCACAATCTATGGATCATCTATGGGGGCATAATCTATGGAACATCTATGGGGGCACAATCTATGGAGGATCTATGGGGGCATAATACATGGGGCATCTATGGGGGCACAATCTGTGGATCATCTATGGGGGCACAATCTATGGAGCATCTATGGGGGCACAATCTGTGGAGCATCTATGGGGCACAATCTATGGATCATCTATGGGGCATAATCTATGGAGCATCTATGGGGGCACAATCTATGGAGCATCTATGGGGGCATAATACATGGGGCATCTATGGGGGCACAATCTGTGGATCATCTATGGGAGCACAATCTATGGAGCATCTATAGGGGCACAATCTGTGGAGCATCTATGGGGCACAATCTATGGAGCAGATGTGTAGCCCATCTGCGCTTGGTGCCACATGTTCCCTGAAGGATGCACGGAAAGGTAATTCACAAATACCTGATAAGCATACAACACTTCACATTTTTCCTGGTTCCACCAGAGGGAGCCCTTGAGACAGCAGTGAGATGAAGACAATCTAGCTGAATGTTAGTTAGTCATTGGTGTTACCTCAGGAGAGAAGACACACTTTTCAGAATGCAGTTACCTCAGACGAGCTGTGAGGGGGAAACTCCTGTCAGATTAGCCTGAGGGCTGAGGAACGGTCAGTGAGCGGTGGATAGAAGGAAGCTGACTACTACATCTACTGCTGCCTGTGCTTATATTAAGGTGTGCGTAGGACGACAGGCGAGTGGACAAAGGGGACAAGGGGGCATCCTCTACGTCTGGAGGAAAGAAGGTTTAGCCATAATCACAGACGCAGATTCTTTACTGTAAGAGCAGTGAGACTATGGAACTCTCTGCCGTCTTATGTTGTAATGAGTGATTCCTTACTAAAATTTAAGAAGGGACTGGATGCCTTTCTTGAAAAGTATAATATTACAGGCTATATTCACTAGTTTCCTAGATACAGCGTTGATCCAGGGAGCTAGTCTGATTGCTGTATGTGGAGTCGGGAAGGAATTTTTTTTCCCCAATGTGAAGCTTACTGTTTACCTCTTGGGTTTTTTTGCCTTCCTCTGGATCAACATGTTAGGGCAGGTTAGGATAGGATATGGGTTGAACTAGATGGACTTAAAGTCTTCCTTCAACCTTAATAACTATGTAAAAGGGAGAGAGTGACTGAGGAGAAATAGCGACGATAGCTTATCCTCCACTCTGCACAACCGGACACCGGGTCCGAGCTTGCTAGCATCTTCACAGCTAGTGGGAAAAACCGGAGACTCTGGACTTCAAGTCGCAGAGGGGCCCTTCAGTGCTGATACGTAACCGGGATCAGGAAGACGGGGGTCTGGGAGGTACCGCCATAGAGACACTGTTCGGTCCACAAAAAGACCTCATCACAAGATCAGCCGGGCGTAGCAAGGAGAAGGAGTTAAACTTAGCTTCATGCAAGTTAGAAACTCACACACATCGGGAAGTAAGGAGGCCTTAACCCTACACAGTGATTACTGGATGTGCATTCTCCACCCTGACAGCCTCCCGGGACATGCCTGCAACCATCACCAGTAAAGGTATGGAAAGAGACTGACTTGTGTGTGTCTGCCTTATTGCTTGCACCCCTGCACCGCCATATACCTCGGGGGATTAGTCTCGCCTGTGGTAGACTTAACACCTTGCTGCCCAGTAACAACCCCTCAGAGGATTCACCCTGCAGTGCTGGTCACCCTGATCAGAAACCACAGATGGCGTCACAAACATTTCTAAATCCCCTGTAAATATTCCCCCTTGAATGAGCGCCCAGGGCAACGGACCGAGCTGCGCTACCCGTGACCTCTCCCCCATTGAAGTGAATGGGCTCGGTGCCGAGTACCCCATAAGCCCTGGTTCGTGCGACTCATCTTTGGCGTCACGAACAGGATAAGAAGCTCGCTATATGTGAGTCCCGTGTGCCTAAATGGACTGTTTTTGTGCTAGAGACTGTGTTGCTGTTTTGTGATTTTTGGCGCCAATTGTCCGCCATTGCCCGCCAAAGTACAGCGCTACAGCGCAAAGAGAAGGGGCGTACCTGCAGAAAGCGCGCGGAGTCCCGGACACGCCCCCAACGCTGACGCGGCGGCAGGTCCTGTGGAGAGCTTCAGAGTGCCGGCGACGCAGGTCCTTCCCCATCGCTGTGCCTGGCAGAGCTGCAGCCTTCAGGAGAAGGTAGGCCACACTTAACTAGGGGGGGAACAGACATGTCGCAGCCACAAGCTGACAGCGCGGCCCAGAGCGACCGCTCTGGTGACTTACCCGCCGGGCTGCAGCGCAGGATGGAATCGCTGGCCCCTCACCAGGTCCGGTGGCCCCGATAGTACCGCTGACGCTCCCATACCTGCCTGGAGCAAAGTGGCTCCCTCAGTATAGCGGTAAGCCGGATACCCTGTCAGGGTTCAAGCGCAAAATATGCAGCATAATGGACATGTACCCTATGACAGAGAAACAAAGAGCTGCAGTGGTATTAGGACAATTGACTGGTGCTGCAGAAAGAGAAGTAGAGACTTGGACAGCTGAAGACCAGGAATCAGTGCTTTCAATTTTCTTAAAGCTACAGACTATTTTTGAGGACCGCACTGAAACAGATCTCCGGATGAGGTTTTACCAATGCTCTCAGAGACCAGATGACAGTATTAGGGACTACGCCTGCCGACTACAGGGGGCCCTGCGAGCTCTCAAACAGGTTAACCCTATAAGTGCCATTAATGAAAGCAAAATGCTGAAGGAACAATTTGTACGGGGACTGAGGTCCCAAGCTGAAAGCAGAACTGTGCACTGGTGGTCCTTGGATCATCCTGACGCTTTGATGCCTTAAAAGATATGGCTATAAAAGGACTGCGACCCCTGGAGAAGCCCGAGGTGTCGACCCAGTGTCACCCGGGTGAAGCCAATCTAAAGCCGGCAGCATCCACCTTTTCCCCGCTGGTGGCGGAAGCCAAAACGCAGGTGGCGCCCCCTACTGAGTTGGACTGTCTGCGCTCAGAAGTGCGCCAGCTGACCAAAAACCTGGCCGCTGTAATGAATGCCCTGCAACTACAGAAGGAAGAAGGAGGAAAGATCCTGCTAGCCGACTGCCCAGAGGATGTCCCTTGGATGAACCGGAAGAAAGGAAGGACGTCGCCCCACCGGAGGAGGACAACGCCACCCCCAGGAGCGACCCCTGATCAGCACCATCCTCGCCGAGAGATCATCTGCTACCGTTGCCACAGAGAAGGTCATCTAGCCCGACAGTGTCCTTTAAACGAGCATATCCTGGGTCCAAGGGCCAACACCCAGGAATAGACTCATCAGGCCCCTCAGACTGGAACAGCAGGTTTGTGGGAGGAAGACCTTACCTGTCCATCATCCTGCACGGGATCGCAATCACTGCCCTGCTGGACACTGGATCTCAGGTGACCATCATACCTGATGTCCTGTATAATAAGTTTTGGTCCATGGACAGCCTCCAGCCCCCGAGCCCTGACTTTGCTGTGTATGCCTCTAATGGTCTCCCTGTTGATATACTCGGAGCCAAAAACGTGGACGTAAAGGTGGGCAGAGTGGAGCTGAAGGACCAGGGACTCTTAGTAGTAAAGACTGTAAATGAGGAAAATGGCTTAAATGTGGTTTTAGGTACAAACATTATTAGTAACTGTCTGGGAGAAGTTGTGTTTTTGCTCCAACAGCTCGCTGAAGTTGCCAAGCCAAAGCAAAAGGGAGTGATCCAGAGGGAGATCCGGGCCCTGATGTGCCAGCAGCAAGCGAAGCTGACAGATGGTGAAATTGGTAATGTACGGGTGACAGACCCGAACCACATTGTGATACCCCCAATGAGTGAAATGCTTATATGGTGTAGAGCAGCAATAGGTCTGAGAGGACAGAACTACCAAGCAGTAGTAGAGCCCCATTGTTCAGAGCACAGACCTACACTCTTGACTGCTAGAGGGGTAGTAGAAGTATGAAATGGGAGAGTACTAGTACGTCTTCTCAACTGGGGAGAAGATGAAGTGAATTTACCACGCTATGCCACAGTTGCTAAATTACATACCGTAGATAACAACTCTATTCTCACGACAGAGTCCTTAGCCTCCCGCCAACCAGCGGAGGATAATGACCCAGCCTCCCAGGTGGAGGATTGGTGTCAGCAGCTCCATGTTGGGACAGACACCACTCCCGCCCACCAGAAACAGGGAGTACTACGGGTGGTACAGGAGTACACACAGGTATTTAGCAAACACCCACTTGACTTTGGGACAATTAAGGGAGTACAACATCATATCCCTACAGGCAGCCATCCTCCCATCAAAGAGCGGTACAGGCCTATACCTCCAGCACACTACCAGAAAGCTAAGGAAATATTGCGTGACATGAAGGAAGCAGGGGTGATAAGGGATAGTTGTAGTCCCTGGGCAGCACCTCTAGTCCTAGTTAGGAAAAAGGATGGAAGCATGAGAATGTGTGTAGATTACAGACAATTAAATCGCATTACACATAAAGATGCATACCCTTTACCACGCATTGAGGAATCCTTAGCTGCCTTAAAAACAGCTAACTACTTTTCCACCCTCGACCTCACTAGTGGGTACTGGCAAGTAGCTGTGGCTGAGGAGGATCGGGAGAAGACGGCTTTCACCACCCCAATGGGACTCTGTGAGTTTGACAGTATGCCGTTTGGACTCAGCAGTGCCCCGGGAACGTTTCAGAGAGTGATGGAGAGTTGCCTGGGACATCTCAACTTTGAAACAGTGTTGCTGTACCTGGACGACGTAATTGTGTACTCCAAGACGTATGAGGATCATCTGAAGCACCTGGCAGAGGTATTCGAGTCACTGTCCAAGTATGGGATGAAACTGAAGCCTTCAAAGTGCCATCTGCTCAAACAAAAGGTCCAGTACTTGGGACATATTGTCAGCTCAGAAGGAGTAGCGCCGGACCCCGAGAAGGTCACTGCCATCCAGAAATGGCCAGAACCAAGGAATCTCAAGGAGGTGCATCAGTTCCTGGGACTAACAGGTTACTACCGGAGGTTTGTAAAGGACTACACCAAGAAAGCAGCACCTCTGCAGGACCTCCTGGTAGGACAACCCCTCAAGAGCAGAAATCCTCCATTCCACTGGGGTAAAGAACAAGCTGAGGCATTCAAAGAGATGAAAGAGATCCTGACAGGCGATTAAATCTTAGCCTACCCTGACTACAGCCAGCCGTTCCTGCTGTACACTGATGCCAGCAACGAAGGATTGGGAGCTGTCCTCAGTCAGAAGCAAAATGGCCAAGAAAAAGTCATCGCATATGCAAGCAGGAAGCTCCGGCCGACTGAGAGAAACCCAGAGAACTATAGCAGCTTCAAGTTGGAGTTCCTGGCGCTGGTCTGGGCCATTACAGAAAGATTCAAGCATTACCTAGCCTCCAGCAAGTTCACTGCTTACACTGATAATAACCCCTTGACACATCTTGAAACAGCCAAGCTGGGAGCCATGGAGCAACGTTGGATGGCTCGGCTGTCGAACTATCAATTTACCATCAAGTACAGGGCGGGCCGTAAGAACGCCAACGCTGACGCCTTGTCCAGAATGCCGCATGAGTCCGACACGGAAGAGGAATTGGATGATCTAGAAGAGATTGAGCTACCTGCATTCCACAGAAATGGGATGATCCACGAGCAACGAGCCTACAGGAGGCAGCGTGGTAAGACGTTAAACCCTTTACCTCACCACAGCTGGAAGGAGACCCAGAACAGTGACCCGGTTGTCAGCCACATCAAGGAACTGATAACTCAGGAAGGTTCCTCCTTGGAGAAGGATGCGTCTCAACAAGCGAAGCAGCTGTGGAACGAGAGAAGCCGGCTGTTTATCTACCGAGAGAAGCTGTGCCGAAGGTACGTCAACCCCAGAAACCATGAGATGGTATGGCAGATAGTAGTGCCAAGAACAGACATCCAGATGGTGTTGGAAGCCTACCACGATCGAGCGGGGCACTTTGGCTGGAAGAAGCCGGAAACCCTGCTGAAGTGTCGTTTCTACTGGGTGGGAATGCAAAGTTCCATCGAGAAATGGTGTAAAAACTGTGTGTCCTGTAGCCTCCGAAGAAAAGACTACAGTAGCCAGAAAGCACCCCTGCAGCCCATCAAGACTACTCGTCCCTTGGAGATCGTGGCCTTGGACCATGTCAAGTTGTCACCCAGCAGGTCAGGATACTCATATGCCCTGACAATGGTGGATCACTACTCCAGGTTCCTGGTGGTCGCCCCTGTCAAAGATCTGACAGCTGAAACAGCAGCAAAGACGTTTCAGGCATATTTCTGCAGACCCCATGGATATCCAGAGCAAGTGTTAAGTGATCAGGGTCCTGCATTTGAAGCCGAACTGTTTAAGGAATTCTGTCACTTGTACGGGTGTAAGAAGATAAGAACCACACCGTACCACCCCCAAACCAATGGTCTCTGTGAGAAGATGAATCACATAGTCATTGATCTGCTGAATACGGTACCACTTGAGGAGAGGAATAGGTGGCCAGACCTACTACCTGACCTGGTAGATCTGTACAATCACATACCGGAGGTTCCACCAACTGCACTCCAGCCTACCTTATGCGAGCAAGACTAGGAAAGCTGCCCATGGATTTGGAACTTGGTGTTGTAGAACCAGAAGCTGATGTTACTACTGAAGATTGGGACACAAACAGACAGGAACAGTACAGGAGAGTACAAGCCTGCGTGGAAGATAGTCTCAATAAAGTAAGGGAAAAGCAAGAGAACTACAACAAAAGTGCGCCAGCTAAGCCTTTTATGCCTGGAGAAATTGTGCTAAAAAGAAAAAGAAGAATGCACAAATTGGATGATCAGTGGGAACAAGAGCCATATGTCGTGCAAAATTCCAAATTTGACAACAGGAAAACCTGTACAATTAGCAAAGATGGAGGAAAAACGACCACCACGGTATCCAGAGATCACCTAAAACTGTGTCCAGACATGTTAAAACTTCCCGAGGAAGAACTTGTTATGGAAAAAGATAAACCAGGTGAAGTCATACACACGGACCTAGGAGATTTTCCTGCAGATTGGCCTTGTATCGGAGACGCTGTGATTATTCCAGTACTTCAATTTTACCAACCACAAGAAGCGCTTCAACGTCCAGTTGAGCCAGTTGCCGCAGCAGAAGAAATAGTTCAAGAAGAACCTGTGTAATGTATGTAGTACAGTTCATATAGCGTCTTGTGCTTGGGTGCGATGAAAACACAGGAGTCACAGGTTTGATATAGAAAAGTCCTGTATTACTTCATACAAGTTGGCAGAAATAGTCACACAGTTTGCAGACACAGAAACAGGAGACACAGCAGGCCAGAGTAATCCAAGCTCAGCAATCACTCTCCAATACAGATTCAGGATCTTCTTCTCTGTTACCGTAAGTCCATGCAAACGTGGGTCTTTCAAAGAGCAGGGTTCAGAGTCCACAAGTGCTTCAGAGTTCCTCAGTAGGAATAGCTGGAGTACAAGGTCCAAGGCTTACAGGAGTCAAGTCACAGGTTCACTGCAGGCTAGATTCTGAAGCACTGATTGCTCAGCTGTGGCTGCTTAAGAAGCAAAGGAGAGAATCAGGGCAGGAACATGCAAGCTGGAAACTCCATTTTGACTGAGGGCAAGATAGCTGCAGCAAGACAGAAAGTAAAATGGCTGACGAACAAACTGAGTTTCAGGAATATATACATAGAACCTTACATTACTCCCCCCCTAAGGACAACCTCCGGATGACCTCAGACCAGGCTTGTGTGGGTACCTCTGATGAAACTGACGGAGCAAGCGAGGAGCATTAACGTTATTGACCGGTTCCCATGAGTTGTCCTCCACTGGGTAGCCCTGCCATTTAATCAGATATTGTAACTGATTTCTACACAACCTGGAATCTAAAATCCTTTCCACCACAAATTCTTCCTGACCATCGACTAGCACTGGGTCAGGGCAAGGAGAGGAACGTCCAGGAAACGTATTGGGTGTCGCAGCCTTTAGTAGGGATACATGAAAGACAGGGTGGATTCTCATAGTTCTGGGCAGTTGAAGACGACAAGCAACGGCACTTATAATTTTACTGATTTTATAGGGTCCAATGTACTTATGTCCCAACTTAGACGATGGAATCCTTAACTTAAGATTTCTGGTTGACAGCCAGACCAAGTCTCCTACCTTGAAAGCTGGTGCAGGTTTACGAAATTTATCTGCTGCTTTCTTGTACCTTTCTTGAGCCGATTCCAGATTTTCCTTTAGAAGATCCATATTCTTCTGTAAAGACATGATTCTTTCAGCCACTGCTGGTAAAGGCGTTTCTATGGGAAATCGTGGTAGAATGTTAGGATGATAACCTAGATTAGAGTAAAAAGGAGACTGTTTAGTGGAGGCACTCTGAGAGTTGTTATACGAGAACTCAGCTAATGGAAGTAGATCCACCCAATCATCCTGTAGGTGGCAGATAAAGCAGCGGAGATACTGCTCCAGGGTTTGATTGGTTCGTTCGGTCTGTCCATTAGTCTGGGGATGAAAAGCAAAAGAAAGGTTTACTTTAATGTCCAATGCTGCACAGAAATTTTGCCAAAACCTAGAAGTGAATTGCACCCCTCGATCCGAAATAACCTCATCCGGTACTCCATGTAAGCGAAACACATCTTTAATCATCAAATCTGATGTCTGTTTTGCAGTGGGTAAGCCGACACAAGGGATAAAATGAGCTGCCTTTGTTAGACGGTCAACCACCACTAGAATGGTGTTCTTCCCCTGAGAGGTTGGTAACTCCACAATGAAGTCCATAGAAATGGATCCCCACGGGCGGGACGGGGTGGGAAGAGGCTGTAACAGACCAGTTGGTGAGGAGCGAGGTGTTTTGCATCTTGCACAGACCTCACATGAAGTGACATAATTCAAAACATCCTTCCTGCAAGTGGGCCACCAAAAGAAACGAGAAAGAAATTCCTGTGTCTTTAGAATTCCTCTATGCCCAGCTATCTTGGAATCGTGAATGAGTTGCAATACTCTTAATCTGACTGTTTCAGGAATATACAGACGTTGTCCCTGAATCCACACACCATTCTTAAAGACAAGACTTACGTCCCTTGGGGGTTGTGCCAAAAAGGAATCCGCATGGTATGCTTCCTTGATGTCCTTAAGTAGGTCTTGATTATGAATTACTCCTAGGAATCTAGAGTCAGGAAGAATAGTCTTAGGAGGAGTAATTGGACGTGTCTCTGCTGAGTAAATCCTAGAGAGTGCATCAGCCTTTCCATTGCGCGATCCTGGTCTATAAGAGATGATAAAATTAAATTGGTTTAAGAAAAGATTCCAGCGAGCCTGGCGAGGAGTCAGGCACTTAGCCGACCTGATAAACTCAAGGTTACGATGGTCTGTCAGGACGACTATTTGCTGTGCAGCTCCCTGAAGAAGGTGTCTCCATTCTTTGAAGGCGGCAATAATAGCCAACAACTCTCTATTGCCCACATCGTAGTTCCTCTCAGCCGAAGACAACTGCTGGGAAAAGAAGGCACAGGGATGCAAGACATTCTTCTCACCTGTTCTCTGAGAGAGTATAGCTCCAACGGCACAGTCTGAAGCATCCACCTCTATTATGAAGGCAAGCTCAGGGTTGGGATGTACTAGGATAGGTGCAGTGGTAAATTTATCTTTTAGACGGGAAAATGCTTCCTGGGCTTGGGGAGTCCAGGAAAACCTAGACTCTTTCCGGGTAAGTTGAGTGATAGGTGACACTACCTCAGAGAAATTTCTAATGAAACGTCTATAGAAGTTGGCAAACCCGATGAAGCGCTGTACCTCCTTCACATTTCTAGGACTTGGCCAATCCTTGATGGCTTGGGTTTTGCTTCCATCCATACTAATTCCTTGTGTAGACAGTACATACCCCAGAAATTGAATTTCGGTCCTATGGAATTCACACTTTTCAAGTTTGATGTAAAGATGATTTTGTCTTAGACGTTCCAAGACCATTCTCACATGTCCATGATGTTCCTCTGTGGAGTTAGAAAAAATTAGAATATCATCCAAATAAATTACCACAAATGTATCTAGGAGATCCCTGAAGATGTCATTCACCAAGTGTTGGAAAGTGGCTGGGGCGGTACTCAGACCAAAAGGCATAACTAGATATTCAAAGTGTCCATAGCGTGACCTGAATGCAGTCTTCCATTCATCCCCAGGTCTAATACGGACTAAGTTATAGGCCCCACGAAGATCTAGTTTAGAAAAAATTTTGGCATGTCGCACTCTCTCCAATAACTCAGGGATTAAAGCAATGGATAACGGTTTCTAATAGTAACCTTATTGAGTTCCCTATAGTCTACGCATGGTCTCAGAGATCCATCTTTCTTCTTTACAAAGAAGATGGGTGCACCTGCAGGAGATGAAGAGGGGCGTATGAAGCCCTTGGCTAGATTTTCATCTATGTAATCCTTTAAAGCCTTTAGCTCGGGCCCCGCCAGGGGGTAGATCTTACCAAAAGGTATCTCTGCTCCAGGCAATAATTCAATTGGACAATCATATGGACGGTGAGGAGGAAGCTGGTCAGCGTTCTTCTTGTCACATAAATCCACATAGTCCTGGTATACAGCTGGTAGTTCAGGGACTGACATGATTCCTTTAGGAACAGAGCAAGCTGAAACTTTTGGACTCATCTGTTTCTCTGGAAAGTGTAATTCCTTGGTCTCCCAGTTAATGGTAGGATTCTGAGCCTGCAGCCATGGTAGCCCTAGAATAATGGGAAAGTGGGGAGAAGAGATAAGCATAAAGGACAGTTTCTCTTGATGATCTTTACCCATAAGAACCCTCAAAGGCTCTGTTTCCTGATCCACTGGTCCAGAGGTCAGCAGGGAGCCATCCACAGTTTCCATCTGTACTGGAGTAGCCTTCTTCACTGAACGTATTCCCTGTTTCAGAGCAAAGGAGACATCCATAAAATTTCCACTTGCCCCTGAGTCGATCATAGCAGAGCTAGACACCCAAGCTGAGTCAACCCAGAGTTTGATGGAAAGAAAGCAATGAGAATTGTTTTTCTTACAACTCAGCTGGGACACCGCTGAGGAAACTTGAAAAATGGCAGCGTTTACACAGTCAACGTCCTCAGAGGTAACGGAGTTTAAGTCCGAGAAATCAAGATCTGTTGCTGCAGATCTCTCTGGAGCCTGAGGCTCGGACCTGACAGATCCCCTCTCGCAACACTCACAATGAATGAGTGCTGCAGTAGTCTTACGAGAACGGCTGGGGCAGTTTATAATGAAGTGCCCTGACTTACCACAATAGAAACATAGATTCTCCTTAAAACGATGTTCCTTGCGTGCATCACTAACCCGTCGTTGTAAAGAGTCTACCTGCATGGGTTCAGGTTCAGGTTCCCGTGTAATCCTACTCAAAGGTTCCTTAGCTGGAGAGGAAGGTAGGAAAAGGTTAGTACGATTGCTTTCGAACCATCTCTCTTGCCTGCGTTCAGTCAGACGAGTATCAATACGGATGCAGTAGTTAATAAAGTCACCTAACGCAGTGGGAGGGTCGGCACGAGCAAGTTCATCCTTAATCAGTGGAGATAACCCCTTTCGAAAAATAGATTTTTTGGCGGAACTGTCCCAGGTGGTATCAAGGGCCCATCTCCTGAAATCCAAGGCATATTCAGCTACCGAGTGCTTACCTTGGCGCAAAGCTAACATGGCTGCTTCAGCTGTTGCACCTCGATTGGGGTCATCAAACACCTGCCCCATGGCTGAAATAAAATCATCAAGGTGATTCAAACAATCATCCTCAGTCTCAATCAGAGGGTTTGCCCACATTAAAGCTTGTTGGTAAGCAACATAATTATAGTAAGCACCTTAGATCGTTCAGTGGGAAATTGTGAAGCATGTGCAGAAAAAAAAAGATTGCATTGATTAATAAATCCCCTGAATTTCTCACGTTCACCGCCAAAACGAAAAGGGGGCAACTTGGGAATCCCAGCACTCGGGGCTACGGCAGGAGCCTGGACTCGCCCCTCTAGAACCTCAATCCTGGCTCGCAAATCCTGGGTAGTCTGTCCAACCACTTGCAAATTGTGATTATTGAGGTCCTGTAGATTTGTAAAACGGGTCTTTATATTCTGCAAATCTGCAAGGATATTATCAGTCACTCCGCAAAGTTCCTTTATGCGGGCCTCCATTTTCCAGATCTTTTAAGACAGGATTACTGGAAGAAGAGGAGAGAAAAAAAAACAATAGTGTTCACCTGTGGCAACACTGCAGAGAGGAAAAAAAATTAAGGGAACTGCTCACCTGGAATGGTTGTGAGAAGTCACAACCACTATCATAACAGAAAGTTTCAACCAGACATCTGATATCCAGAGTTACAGCAGACAAAAAAGAGAAAAGAAAGGAAAAAAAAAAAACAATAGTGTTTACCTGTGGTAACACTGCAAAAAGAAAAAACTTAAGGGAATTGCTCACCTGGAATGGTTGTGAGAAGTCACAACCACTGTCATCACAGAAAGTACAACCGGACGTCTGATATCCACAGTACAGCAGACACAGCCTTCCAGACCCAGCAGACACTAACGTTTTGTCTTCAGAATCTTGTAATGTATGTAGTACAGTTCATATAGCGTCTTGTGCTTGGGTGCGATGAAAACACAGGAGTCACAGGTTTGATATAGAAAAGTCCTGTATTACTTCATACAAGTTGGCAGAAATAGTCACACAGTTTGCAGACACAGAAACAGGAGACACAGCAGGCCAGAGTAATCCAAGCTCAGCAATCACTCTCCAATACAGATTCAGGATCTTCTTCTCTGTTACCGTAAGTCCATGCAAACGTGGGTCTTTCAAAGAGCAGGGTTCAGAGTCCACAAGTGCTTCAGAGTTCCTCAGTAGGAATAGCTGGAGTACAAGGTCCAAGGCTTACAGGAGTCAAGTCACAGGTTCACTGCAGGCTAGATTCTGAAGCACTGATTGCTCAGCTGTGGCTGCTTAAGAAGCAAAGGAGAGAATCAGGGCGGGAACATGCAAGCTGGAAACTCCATTTTGACTGAGGGAAAGATAGCTGCAGCAAGACAGAAAGTAAAATGGCTGACGAACAAACTGAGTTTCAGGAATATATACATAGAACCTTACAACCTGCTCCTGTAGCATCTCCAGAAGTAGTATCTCAAAGAATGGAATCTCAAAATGTGGAACCTTCAGATGTTGGGTCTCAGGTAGAAGAATCCCCTGGTGGAGAAGAACCGCATCGCCCAGTCGCTAGTATGCTTGCCAGATCCCTAGAGAGGTGGAGGCGGATTTACAGTTTGCCAGCACGCAGCACAGATAGGCTAGATGCTACTATACCTGACACCACACCACGTAGGTCAGTACGCACAACGCAAGGAAGGTTACCTGTTAGGTACCAAGAGTAGTCCTAGCAAATTAATCCAGTATGACCCAGACAGGGTTTACTTAATTGTACAAAGTTATGAAGAAAATTGCATTTTATTGAGAATGTTATATGATGATAATGTTTACATGCTGAAGTAGTATACCCTAGTTGGGTAATGTGATAGGTAAAATGTGTTTCTTTTAAAGGACTGCGTGGCTGAGGACTTTGCCAGCCCAAAAACTGTGTTGTAAATAGTTGGCACTCAGTGCCCCATCTTGGTTTTAAGCAAACCATTCTACCTCAGAAGAAAAACCCGTATGGTGTGGCCTTGAGTGAGGTTTGCAGCAGAGAAGTCCTGCAGCCCACCCAGGACCCCCGTGGGAGGTTTTGTGCGGGTCCTCCACAAGAATCTTGTATTTATTTGCACTGTAAAAGTATTTGATATTTTTCTATTGCCATTTGTACACATTGTAACGTTTGAAGTGTCCTTACCTCCCGCAAGGGATGAGTTATGTTTATTGTTATGTTATAAAAATTGTTTTTCTTTTTCAGCCCGGGAGTGCTGATATTAACTATGGGGGGATGTGTAGCCCAGCTGCGCTTGGTGCCACATGTTCCCTGGAGGATGCACGGAAAGGTAATTCACAAATACCTGATAAGCATACAACACTTCACATTTTTCCTGGTTCCACCAGAGGGAGCCCTTGAGACAGCAGTGAGATGAAGACAATCTAGCTGAACGTTAGTTAGTCATTGGTGTTACCTCAGGAGAGAAGACACATTTTCAGAATGCAGTTACCTCAGACGAGCTGTGAGGGGGAAACTCCTGTCAGATTAGCCTGAGGGCTGAGGAACGGTCAGTGAGCGGTGGATAGAAGGAAGCTGACTACTACATCTACTGCTGCCTGTGCTTATATTAAGGTGTGCGTAGGACGACAGGCGAGTGGACAAAAGGGAGAGAGTGACTGAGGAGAAATAGCGACGATAGCTTATCCTCCACTCTGCACAACCGGACACCGGGTCCGAGCTTGCTAGCATCTTCACAGCTAGTGGGAAAAACCGGAGACTCTGGACTTCAAGTCGCAGAGGGGCCCTTCAGTGCTGATACGTAACCGGGGTCAGGAAGACGGGGGTCTGGTAGGTACCGCCATAGAGACACTGTTCGGTCCACAAAAAGATCTCATCACAAGATCAGCCGGGCGTAGCAAGGAGAAGGAGTTAAACTTAGCTTCATGCAAGTTAGATACCCACACACATCGGGAAGTAAGGAGGCCTTAACCCTACACAGTGATTACTGGATGTGCATTCTCCACCCTGACAGCCTCCCGGGACATGCCTGCAACCATCACCAGTAAAGGTATGGAAAGAGACTGACTTGTGTGTGTCTGCCTTATTGCTTGCACCCCTGCACCGCCATATACCTCGAGGGATTAGTCTCGCCTGTGGGAGACTTAACACCTTGCTGCCCAGTAACAACCCCTCAGAGGATTCACCCTGCAGCGCTGGTCACCCTGATCAGAAACCACAGGTGGCGTCACGAACATTTCTAAATCCCCTGTAAATATTCCCCTTGAATGAGCGCCCAGGGCAACGGACCGAGCTGCGCTACCCGTGACCTCTCCCCCATTGAAGTGAACGGGCTCGGTGCCGAGTACCCCATAAGCCCTGGTTCGTGCGACTCACATCTATGGGGGCACAATCTATGGATCATCTATGGGGGCATAATCTATGGAGCATCTATGGGGGCACAATCTATGGAGCATCTTTGGGGGCATAATACATGGGGCATCTATGGGGGCACAATCTGTGGATCATCTATGGGGGCACAATCTATGGAGCATCTATGGGGCACAATCTGTGGAGCATCTATGGGGCACAATCTATGGATCATCTATGGGGGCACAATCTATGGATCATCTATGGGGCACAATCTATGGAGCATCTATGGGGGCACAATCTATGGATCATCTATGGGGGCACAATCTATGAAGCATCTATGGGGGCATAATACATGGGGCAGCATATAGGGCATAATCTCATTTTCCACCCTAGGCTTATACTCGAGTCAGTAAGTTTTCCCAGTTTATTGTGGCAAAATTAGGGGGGTCGGCTTATACTCGGGTCGGCTTATACTCGAGTATATACGGTATATTATGACTGTGTAGCAGCTCACTTTGTAAAACAGGTTATACACGAAAAACTGCAATTGACCCTGCAGGTTGCTGCACAGATGAGACATCCTGACTCCCCAGTCCCTAGTGGTGATTGTGTGTGCAGAGATAACCCTAACGACAGACTAGGACAGCGATGGCGAACCTTTTAGTGACTGAGTGCGCAAACTGCAATCCAAAACCCACTTATTTTAGGCAAAGTGCCCTGAATTCTTAGGTTTCAGATTAGAAAGACAACTCGTACATTAGCGTGCCATAGAGTCAATATCAAAGAGCTTGTAAGCGCTGCACTTCAAGCCTAAGATACTAGCCACCAATTGTAGTGAAGGTCTGTTATTGAGAAAGGTGAGGATTTTTAATCAAAAGTAAAACTGCAAAGTTATTTGTTTCTACAACCTCTTTGGAGGGGAAGAAGGTGGACCCAGGGAACTACAGGCCGGTGAGTCTGACTTCTATACCAGGAAAGATCTTTGAACAAATTATTAAAGAACATGTATGCAAGTACCTGGATAAGAATGAAGTGATTAAACAGAGTCAGCATGGGTTTGTAACTAATAAGTCATGTCAGACTAACTTAATTTCCTTCTATGACAGAATCACTGACTGGGTGGATCAGGGAAATGCTGTAGATATAGTATATCTTGACTTCAGCAAAGCATTTGACAAAGTATCTCACACAATCCTTATTGAAAAAATGACTAAGTATGGAATGGACAAGGCAACTGTTAGGTGGATTCATAACTGGCTTAGTGATCGGACCCAAAGAGTGGTTGTAAATGGCTGCACATCCAGTTGGAAGAATGTCTCAAGTGGGGTACCACAAGGCTCTGTTTTGGGCCCTGTATTGTTCAACATCTTTATCAATGATTTAGATGAAGGAATTGAGGGTAAACTGATCAAATTTGCTGATGACACAAAGCTAGGAGGGGTAGCTAATACTAGAGAAGAGAGAGAGAGGATTCAAAAAGATATACATAAACTGGAGCAGTGGGCAGCAACTAACAGAATGGATTTTAACAGGGAAAAATGCAAAGTACTACATCTGGGCAATAAAAATGAAAAAAGCATATACAAAATGGGAGGAATAGGGCTAAGTAACAGCACATGTGAAAAAGACTTGGGTATACTAATTGATCACAGACTTAACATGAGTCAACAGTGTGATGCAGCAGCAAAAAAGGCAAATGCAATTCTAGGATGTATCAACAGAAGCATACAGTCTAGATCATGTGAGGTCATTATTGCCCTCTACTCCTCTTTGGTCAGACCTCATCTGGAATACCGTGTCCAGTTTTGGGCACCACATTTTAAAAAAGACATCAACAAACTGGAGCAAGTTCAGAGAAGAGCCACCAGAATGGTGACCGGTCTGCAAACCATGTCCTATGAGGAACGGTTGCAGGATTTGGGAATGTTTAGCTTGCAAAAAAGAAGACTGAGAGGAGACTTAATAGCTGTCTACAAATATCTCAAGGGCTGTCACATTGTAGAAGGATCATATTTATTCTCATTTGCGCAAGGAAAGACTAGAAGCAATGGGATGAAACTGAATGGGAGGAGACACAGATTAGATATTAGAAAAAACTTTTTGACAGTTAGGGTGATTAATGAGTGGAACAGGCTGCCACAAGAGGTGGTGAGTTCTCCTTCAATGGAAGTCTTCAAACAGAGGCTGGATAGACATCTGTCTGGGATGATTTAGAGAATCCTGCTTTGAGCAGGGGGTTGGACCAGATGACCCAGGAGGTCCCTTCCAACTCTACCATTCTATGATTCTATGATCAATTGTAACCCTTTATCGTGATGAGAGCAAACACTTTAAGGCAGGGATATCAAACTCAAATATGCAGAGGGCCAAAGTTAAAAGCTTGCAGAAAGTTGCAGGCCAACCTTGATTTTTGTTAAAAAAAAATGTCTACAATTGAGGATGTTTTTCCTTATCAAATAAAACGATTAACTTTTTTAATTATAGTGGAATAATATATATATATATATATATATATTATGTAACAACCAAAAAAGAAACAATAGGGAGCTATAAATTAAGGTCCCTATCAAATGAATTGGTGAAAACTAATAATATATGATCAAAAGAAAAATAATATAAACACAAAATAGGGGTAATTATGAAAAATTAGTAAACTTTATTTTAGCAAAATATAATTAAGATAGACAGGGTATGAGGGAGATGAATACAAATATCAGCTGAATGACATACTGTGTCAGATGGAAAAAACAGTATGAGAGAAAACACACGTCTGCCCATGTAGTTGCATGTGTGCAGGCAACAATGATAAATAGAGATCAAGTCACTAGCAAGCAAAAGTGATGGCAACGAATATAGCCAGACAATAAGAATAGCGAGTTAGTAGACTAAGGCAAACAAAACACAATAAGTTAAGATGTTACCTTGTGACATAATGAAGAGCCGCATACTGCAATGCTGGGGGGGACGTATGAGAGCGTAACAGCAGTAAAAGCATGTGGCCCAATAGCCTAATTTACATATGTATTAACAAAGGATAAGAAAACCTTGAATAAAACAGATAATAATAAAATATGATGCAAATAAAAGTGATCCCCAAAATAGTATGATACCCCCACAGTGAACTCCTCCACACTCACAGTATGATGACCCTACTGTACCCCCTCCCTCATTTCTCCCTACAAAGAATGGAGACCCCATCACAGTATGATTCTCCAACTGTAATCACCACACAGCCCTCCATAATGTATTACGGGCACATAAAGTCCTTCATACAGTACAATGGCTCCTGTTGTGAATGGGTTTGAGATGAGTTCTGAGCAGAGACTCCCTCTGGTGGTTACAAGCGGTACTGGTCTGTTCAGTGAAGATTGTGAGGACTGGGAATCAGGTGTTACTGATTGGTCTTATATAAGGGAGTCACCTTCCCATCAGGGTTGCCGGTGATCAATTGTTCTGGTCTGAATCCTTCATTCCTGTTTCCCTTGTAGCCTGCTGTGTCGTGTCTGCATCTCCTGCTAACAGATAAGACATTTTCTTCTTTTTGTTTTTTGTGCTATATTTTTGCATTTTGTCCTGCACTTCTGTGGGGGCCTTCAGGGTCCCCTCCGGGGGCTTTTGCCCTCTCAGTTTAGTTCAGCCACTGATGTTTGTACTTTTGCTTTTTCCAGTTTTTTCAGTGACTGCTGTTTTGATTTTGTTACACCAGAGAACTAATTTAGGTGGTAGAGGTCGTGTGATCTCAGGTGATTTTGAAATTAGTAGAGTTGGTGCTTTTCAGGGTTTTTTGGGATTGCAGTAAGTGCCCTTCCTATCCTTTTCTATTTAGTTAGTTTGGGCCCCAGCGTTTGCTCATACTATTTTCTTTCTGTGTCAGTATTTCTTCTTGTCTAACCGCCATTACATGTGTGGGGGCTTTCTATTATCTTTGGGGATCTGCTCCGGGGCAGATAGCTTTCCTATTTCTATCTTTAGGTGTAGTTAGTTTCTCATGCTGTGACGAGGCGTCTAGGACCAACGTAGGAACGCTCCACGGCTGCCTCTAGTTGTGGTGGTTAGTCAGGGTACTGCAATCCCATAGATTCCAACCTCTCTGGTGTATTGCCTTTTTTACCTGCACTCCTCAGCTACCGAAACATAACAGTATCACCGGCCTAAAAATTGAAAATTGTATGGTACTCACAGAAGGGAAAAAATATTGTGAAAGAAAAAAGGTTGTCAGAGTTGTCAGAGATACTTTTCTGTTTGTTGCATTTTTTTTTCCTCTGTATCTCTGGGTGCTGGGGAGGATCTTTTCTCTCAATGGAGTTTGCACGGTTGTCTGGCCGTGTGGATCAGCTTGCCACTGAGGTTCAGAGTATTGCTGCATATCTTGCTAGGTTGCCTGTTGTGGAACCTAGGATCCCCATGCCAGATTTGTTTTTGGGGGATCGAGCTAAGTTTCAGAATTTCAAAAATAATTGTAAATTGTTTTTTGCCTTAAAATCTAAGTCCTCAGGGAACGCAGCGCAGCAGGTTCAAATTATCATCTCTCTCCTGCGCGGCGATCCTCAGGATTGGGCTTTTTCCCTGACACCTGGGGATCCTGTTTTGAGTGATGTTGATGCATTTTTTCAGGCTTTGGGGTTATTGTACGATGAGCCTAATGTCACTGATCAAGCTGAAAAAGCCTTGTTGGCATTAAATCAGGGGCCTTATGACGCTGAGTTATACTGTCAGAGATTCCGTAGGTGGGCAGTCCTGACCAAATGGAATGACGACGCTTTGGCAGCTCTTTTCCGGAAGGGACTGTCAGATAATGTAAAGGATGTTATGGTGGGATTCCCTGTCCCCTCTGGTCTCAATGATTCTATGTCATTAGCGATTAAAATTGACAGACGTTTGCGTGAGCGGAGAAGTATGCGTGGAATGGTGTTGCCTTGTGAACCAGCTTCTGAACCCATGCAGTGTGATAGAGTGGTGTCTGGGGCACAGCGTCATGAGTTTCGAAAGCGCAATGGGTTATGTTTCTACTGTGGTGATGCCTCTCATGCTATTTCAGTCTGCCCTAAGCAGGGAAGACGTTTTGCACGCTCAGTTGTCTTGGGTAGTGTTCAGACTAAGTTTTTATTAACTGTCACTCTGATATGCTCTCTGTCCTCATTTTCTGCTCAGGCTTTCGTTGATTCTGGAGCAGCTATTAACCTGATGGATTATGATTTTGCTAAACGTTGTGGGTTTCCCTTGATACCCCTACAAAAGTATATTCCCTACTGGGGATCGATTCTACCCCTTTGGCTGAGAATAAACCCCAGTTTTCTACTCAGGTGATAATGAGGGTTGAACCTGATCACCAGGAGTGCTGCAAATTTTTGGTTCTGTATAATCTGCATGACATTATCGTGCTGGGTTTCCCTTGGTTACAGTCTCATAATCCTGTTTTGGATTGGAAATCTGTGTCTGTAACCAGTTGGGGCTGCCAATGTGTTAATACCAACACTCCTGTTTTTTCTGCCTCCCCCAGGCTCAGGATGTTCCTGACTTTTTGATTGATTTTTCTGATGTGTTTAGCGAAAGTAAATCTGCATCCTTGCCTCCCCATAGGAGCTATGACTGCGCTATTGAATTAGTGCCGGGTAGTAAATTCCCTAAAGGTCGCCTTTTTAACTTGTCTGTACCTGAACATGACGCTATGCGGTCTTATATCAAGGAATCATTGGAGAAGGGTCATATCAGACCATCCTCTTCACCCTTAGGTGCCGGTTTTTTCTTTGTGGCCAAAAAAGATGGTTCATTAAGGCCGTGTATTGATTATCGTCTCTTGAACAATATTACTGTGAAATATCAATACCTGTTACCCTTGATTTCTGACCTGTTTTCCAGGGTGAAAAACGATACTTGGTTTACCAAGCTTGACCTCAGGGGGGCGTATAACCTTATTCGCATTAAGCACGGGGATGAATGGAAGACGGCATTCAATACCCTGAAGGGCATTTTGAGTACCTAGTGATGACCTTTGGGCTCACTAATGCTCCTTCCGTCTTCCAGTCCTTCATGAATGACATTTTCAGGGATTTTGTGGACAAATTTCTGATTGTTTATTTGGATGATATCTTGATTTTTTCTAATGACTGGGACTCTCATGTGAAACATGTTCGAACTGTATTCCAGATTTTGAGAGAGAATGCTCTGTATGTGAAGGGATCAAAGTGTCTTTTTGGCGTACAGAGGATCTCATTTCTGGGATTCACTTTTTCCCATCTGTTATTGAAATGGACCCGGTCAAGGTTCAGGCCATCTGTGATTGGGTCCAACCTACTTCATTAAAGGCTCTTCAGAGATTTTTGGGTTTTGCCAATTTTTATCGTAAATTTATTGGTAATTTCTCGGTTATTGTTAAACCATTAACTGATTTGACCAGAAAGGGTTCTGATGTGGTGAATTGGCCACCTGAGGCAGTCTCTACATTTCAGGAACTTAAGCAGAGATTCACTTCTGCTCCTGTTCTACGGCAGCCTGATGTTTCTCTGCCATTTCAGGTGGAGGTTGATGCCTCTGAAATTGGGGCAGGTGCCGTTTTGTCCCAAAAAGATCCAGAGACCTCTAAAAGTAACCCTTGTGCCTTTTTCTCTCGAAAATTTTCTCCTACTGAACGTAATTATGACGTGGGTAATCGGGAGTTATTGGCCATGAAGTGGGCTTATGAAGAGTGGAGACATTGGCTGGAGGGAGCCAAACATCAGGTGGTGGTCCTTACGGACCATAAGAATCTGGTCTATCTGGAATCTGCCAAGCGACTCAATCCTAGACAGGCCAGGTGGGCCTTGTTTTTCACACGTTTTAATTTTGTGGTTTCCTTTCTTCCTGGCACTAAGAATGTTAAGGCGGATGCCCTCTCGAGGAGTTTCCTTGCGGACTCTCCTGAGTTATCTGATCCTTCTGTTATTTTGAAAGAGGGTGTAGTTCTTTCCGCCATCTCGCCCAATTTGAGACTTGCTCTGGAGGGGTGTCAGGAGGATAGGCCCGAGTGCTGCCCTGTTGGAAAATTGTTTGTCCCGGACCAGTGGAAAAAGAGTGTGATGTCTGAGATTCATTGTTCCGCATTGGCTGGGCATCCCGGAATTTTTGGTACCAGAGACTTGGTTAGTCGGTCCTTTTGGTGGCCTACCTTGTCTCGTGATGTCAGGGAATTTGTGCAGTCCTGCGGGACTTGCTCTCGCTCCAAGCCTTGCTCTCGCTCTAGTGGTTTTTTGATGCCATTGCCTGTGCCCAAGAGACCATGGACCCATATCTCTATTGATTTCATTTCCGACCTTCCTGTTTCTCAGAGAATGACCACCATCTGGGTAATTTGTGATAGGTTTTCCAAAATGATACATCTTGTGCCATTACCTAAGTTGCCTTCCTCCTCTGAATTGGTGCCGTTGTTCCTTCAGCACGTGGTTCGTTTACACGGCATTCCTGAGAACATTGTGTCTGACAGAGGAGTCCAGTTTGTTTCCAGATTTTGGAGGACTTTTTGTTCTAAACTGGGTGTTCAATTGTCTTTCTCCTCGGCATTTCATCCTCAGACCAATGGTCAAACTGAGAGAACAAACCAGACATTGGAGACTTATCTTAGATGCTTTGTGTCTGCTGATCAGGATGACTGGGTCTCTTTTTTGCCTTTGGCTGAGTTTGCTCTTAATAATAGGGCTAGCTCTGCCACTTTGATGTCTCCGTTTTTCTGTAATTCTGGGTTTCACCCTCGATTTTCTTCAGGACAGACGGAGGCTTCTGTCTGTCCAGGTGTTGACTCTGTTGTGGAGCGTATGCAACAGATTTGGGACCAGGTAGTGGAGAGGTTGTCCCTCTCTCAGGAGAAGGCCCAGCGGTTTGCTAACCGGCATAGGACTGATGGTCCTCGGTTTAAAGTGGGGGACTTGGTCTGGTTGTCCTCAAAGAATATTCCTATGAGAGTGGCATCTCCTAAATTTAAGCCTAGGTTCATTGGACCTTATAAGATCATTGAGATTCTTAATCCTGTTTCTTTTCGTTTGCTTCTTCCAGGGACATTTAAGATCCATAACGTGTTCCACAAGTCCTTGTTGAAGAGGTTTGTTGAGCCAGTGGTTCCTGCTGCTGTGCCTCCTGACCCTGTTTTGGTTGAGGGCAATCTGGAGTATGTGGTTGAGAAAATATTAGATTCTCGTTTTTCTAGACGGAAACTCCAGTATTTGGTTAAGTGGAGAGGTTATGGTCAGGAAGACAATTCTTGGGTGTTTGCTTCGGACATCCATGCTGGGAGACTCATCCGTGCGTATCATAGAACTCATCCTGACCGACCTGGTTGCTCAAATGAGGGTTCGGTGACCCCTCCTCAAGGGGGGGGTACTGTTGTGAATGGGTTTGAGATGAGTTCTGAGCAGAGACTCCCTCTGGTGGTTACAAGCGGTACTGGTCTGTTCAGTGAAGATTGTGAGGACTGGGAATCAGGTGTTACTGATTGGTCTTATATAAGGGAGTCACCTTCCCATCAGGGTTGCCGGTGATCAATTGTTCTGGTCTGAATCCTTCATTCCTGTTTCCCTTGTAGCCTGCTGTGTCGTGTCTGCATCTCCTGCTAACAGATAAGACATTTTCTTCTTTTTGTTTTTTGTGCTATATTTTTGCATTTTGTCCTGCACTTCTGTGGGGGCCTTCAGGGTCCCCTCCGGGGGCTTTTGCCCTCTCAGTTTAGTTCAGCCACTGATGTTTGTACTTTTGCTTTTTCCAGTTTTTTCAGTGACTGCTGTTTTGATTTTGTTACACCAGAGAACTAATTTAGGTGGTAGAGGTCGTGTGATCTCAGGTGATTTTGAAATTAGTAGAGTTGGTGCTTTTCAGGGTTTTTGGGATTGCAGTAAGTGCCCTTCCTATCCTTTTCTATTTAGTTAGTTTGGGCCCCAGCGTTTGCTCATACTATTTTCTTTCTGTGTCAGTATTTCTTCTTGTCTAACCGCCATTACATGTGTGGGGGCTTTCTATTATCTTTGGGGATCTGCTCCGGGGCAGATAGCTTTCCTATTTCTATCTTTAGGTGTAGTTAGTTTCTCAGGCTGTGACGAGGCGTCTAGGACCAACGTAGGAACGCTCCACGGCTGCCTCTAGTTGTGGTGGTTAGTCAGGGTACTGCAATCCCATAGATTCCAACCTCTCTGGTGTATTGCCTTTTTTACCTGCACTCCTCAGCTACCGAAACATAACAGTATCACCGGCCTAAAAATTGAAAATTGTATGGTACTCACAAAAGGGAAAAAATATTGTGAAAGAAAAAAGGTTGTCAGAGTTGTCAGAGATATTTTTCTGTTTGTTTCATTTTTTTTTTCCTCTGTATCTCTGGGTGCTGGGGAGGATCTTTTCTCTCAATGGAGTTTGCACGGTTGTCTGGCCGTGTGGATCAGCTTGCCACTGAGGTTCAGAGTATTGCTGCATATCTTGCTAGGTTGCCTGTTGTGGAACCTAGGATCCCCATGCCAGATTTTTTTTTGGGGGATCGAGCTAGGAACGCTCCACGGCTGCCTCTAGTTGTGGTGGTTAGTCAGGGTACTGCAATCCCATAGATTCCAACCTCTCTGGTGTATTGCCTTTTTTACCTGCACTCCTCAGCTACCGAAACATAACAGGCTCCCCTTAGATTTCCATAAAGTATAATGACTCCTCATAGTCCTCCATACAGTGTAATGGCCCCCATAAAGTCCTGCATAAAGTGTAATAGGCCCCACATAGTGCTCCATGCAGTATAATGGCACCACACGATGCTCCATACTATGAAATGGCCCCACATAGAGCTCCATACTGTATAATGCCCCCACACGATCCTCCTTGCTGTATAATGGCCCCACACGATGCTCCATACTGTATAATGGCCCCAGATAGTTATTCATACTGTAAAAAATCCTACTTACCTTCCCTGCGTGCCCTCGCAGTATCTTGTTCCTGTGCAAGCAGCATCTGCGGCCGAGCAATCATGTGTCCCCGCTCATTAAGGTAATGAATATTCACTTCTCTCCACGCCTATGAGAGTGGAGAGAGTTGAATATTCATTACCTTAATGAGAGGGCACCTGTGAAAGCTCGGCAGCTGCTGGAAGCTGGCGACTGTGGCTGAAACTGTGAGTGCTATAAGAGAAATTAATACTCACTGCCAGCGCAGTGAATATTCATTTATCTTTTGGAGCAGGCACAGGAGTTAGCTGAAGTAGCCGGCTCCTGCCTCCTGTGACCCGCTGCTCCCCCTCCATCTTCTAGTCCTAAGGAGATGGCGTGCGTGCCCACCGGGAGGACTCTCCGTGCCCCCTTGACACGCGTGTCAAAGGTTTGCCGCCACTGGACTAGAAGATGGGAACTTAGACCTAACTGCCTAAAAGGCCGTCAAATTGCTTCACATTCCTCCTAAAGAACCAGAGGGCAGAGCAGAGTGTGAATTACCTGCAAGAGGAGAAGTGTACTGAACAAAGGAAAGCGTAAGTGAAGCAAGTACTGTTAACAAATGTACTGACTGCTTCCTAATGATAAACAGAAGATAAGTGCAAAGTATTGCAAAGAATCAATAAAGTGACAATCCTGAAAGCTCACAGACTGGCTGCTACCATCAATAGCATGTAAAAACATCCAAATAAAACTATCACTAACAAGAAACACCAGCAAGGGGACAGAATATAAAGCTGCACCCAAAAGGTGATAGGAATACAAATGAAAACACCTTTGTTAAGCTAGAGAGACTACTACCAGAATAGCAGAACCCACACATCCAGAGAAAAGGCGTGCCTCCTGTTGCTCCAGGAGCAAGGCAATTTACTTGCAGATTATCACTATCACTGCAGGTAAATACTGTTTTTTTTCTCACATTTTCCTTTTAAATTAACAGTAGGGATAAGAAGTAGTTAAAGAAAGTAGCAGGGAAATACTGAAACCAGTTTTGATTTTTAGATACGGTGCTAAAACACAAAAATTATTGCTGTAGGTAAACTGTGTAAGAAACAAAAAATTATAATTCCAGACAACAGCGCAGTCAAGAAAAAAAAAGACAGTAGTTTATCTTGTAGGAACCCTTTTTCTTAGAAATAACAATAAATTGATCACAAAGTGTACTGGTGGGAAAATCAGCAGTGTTTATTTCTCCTGCAGCTCAAGAGGAAATTAAATGGAGTTTGAATTGAACTATTTAGACATTGATATAGTGGACTTAGACAATCAAAAAATCATTAGTGTATTGTAGATTTTACTAATTTCATTTTATATAAAAAATAGTTTTATTACATATGTAAATTAGAGGTCCTCAATGCTTCTTTGGTGTGCACTGTTCTGTCCCTTAAATTACCATCCACCGAACCTCCCCTTATGGTGAGTGATAACTCTACTTTGGGCAAAAAAGAGGGACAATGCACTGTCAAAGGGAGCGCTAAGAACACACAGACAATGCAAAAGTTTCTTTAGCTAACAACGCGTTTCAATGGTGACCCGTCTTCATCAGGTGTCAGTCACCGTTGAAACGCGTTGTGGGCTAAAGAAACTTTTGCATTGTCTGTGTGTTCTTAGCTCTCCCTTTGGCCGTGCATTGTCCCTCTTTTTTTGCTCAAGTTATTGTCCTCCATTGGAGGTCACAGCTGGAGCTGCTTTCAACCTTGCAATGCTTTGATTACCATTCTGCTGGCACTCCCTGGTGACCGCTAATTTGTTTTATAATTCTTACTTTGGAGCACTAACACTGCATGGGTCAAGAGTACACAATGTCAGTGTGTGCAGGTGCATTCTCATCCTTCTGTATGTAGTTCCTCCTCATTGCCCACAGGATCACACGGCAGTGAGAAGTCAATGCTGACAGTAGAAGGAGCTGAGAACATGCTTATGCTGACATTGTGCTCATTCTCATCACCCTTATAGTTTAAATTACAGAAAAAAACACCTGCGGTGGCGGAATCACCCTAACAATGACATCCAAACTGCAAACAAAGCTGCTTTAGGGAAAAAAAAACTGCTTTGCTGAAGCGGCTCCATGTTGTTAAACCTAAAAAAAACTAAGAAAACAAATGTATTTTTATTTCTATTGATCACCAAGGTCGGGACACCCACAAACCACCAGAACAGTGGAAAAAAACAGAAAACTGCACATCAATTATTTGTATAAGAACATCAAACTGTTATTCCATCTTGATAAAAAAAAACAACATGTCGTATTATTGCGTATATTACATAGAGAACACTGACGCGTTTCTGGCGTGTAGCAGCCCTTAGTCATAGTGAATCACCAGAATAGAGCTCCAGAAAAATTCCTTTCTTTCATTTTGTTGTTAAAACGTTTTACAATGATTTGAGAAATACTTTCCATCTGTTCTATCTCATGATGTAATTATTGTTTCAAGCTCCATATATTCACTACATGCTTCCTTAAAAGTGTTAAATATCAATATAAAAAACATTTTAATTAGGCACAATAACTTATAACTTATGTAGATAAAAAAGGTAATTAGCAATTGCTAGAGATAAGAAGTGAAATTTGTACTTAATAAATTATCATTTCTGCTTATAATACACTAGCTTGGCCCATGCGAAATTTTCCACATTGGTTGTCAGAGTCGCAGGCAATTTCAGAAAAAGCAAGCTGGTCAAATGTAAATGTATTTCATGAGATGATGAACACAGACAGGTATTTATATATGTAGATTGGTAATACAATAAATTGGTTTGATAAGTAGAGGCCAAAAAATGTCTTACGGTTGAGGTGCCACATGCAGGTCATTGTTTCTTTCTGCAGGTTTATGAAAATGAATGTTTGAACTGTATTTAGTGATAAATCGTGAATGTGTGACTTGTTTGGCTCTTTTGCTGCTGAAGGGGGCAAGTTTACCTTTCAAATGGTGTATCATTTGTGTGTTTGGGGCAAAGTAATCAGCGAAAAAACAGTGCATGTTTACAAATGTGTTTGCATATGTGACTCACCAGCAGTGAAGTGTACAATCCTCCAATGTGCCTGAAATAGGCTGGGCAAGCACTTGGGCAAGCTGGAAAGACCCAAGGCAAATGTTTGGATTTTTTGTGACGTCTGTAAGCAGCTTTGTGGTAGTGTGCTTCGGGATAGTGTGGTGCCACCTGAAGGTCATTTTTCCTTACTGCAGTTTTATTAAAGTTAATGTTTAAACTGTATTCTGTGATCAAATTGTGGATGTGTGGTTTGTTTAACTATCTTCTTGGTGACAGGGGCAAGTTTACCTTTCAAATGGTGTATCATTTGTGTGTGTGGGTCCAGTATGAACGGAGAAACAAAGTAATCACCGAAAAACAGTGTTTAGAAATAATAGAATAGATGATTCCCATAAAACAATTTGTATCTTAGATATTCCTCCAAACATTGAATGGCATGATCATCAACTCTGGGATCAAATTTATTAGCGAAGAAATGATGCTGCTGGACCAGCCAGTGCAAGTCGCCTGTCCCATATATACACACTTCTCTTCTATGCTTTCCAGTGCATACAGAATAAGCAGCTCCATTGTTCATGTCTCCTTCTAGGCTTTGCCATTTCACCAGTCTTGTCAATGCATTTAGGTCTGATATATCATATTTAATGTGCTTGTGCACAGATCCTGGCATCTCGGTAAGTCTTTGAAGTGTCGCCCAAAGAAACTCATCTGGACTGTATGTGTCCTTAGCCCATTCCATAAGTTCTTTCACCATTGAGTTTTCAAACAAGGACCTCACAAAATCTTTGGTGAGCAGCACATAGGCATTACCACTAAAAATTGGAATATTAAAGGGTGGCACATTTTTTTTTATATTTGTCAGCACTGGGTGATCCTTTATTTCGTAATGATATTCCCATCGTCTCTTCTTATGTGAAGGTGGTTTTTCTGACTCCATATTGTTTTTGCCATTTAAAAGCTTTAATTTTTTGACAATTTCAGCATTTGTTTTTAAAGGGAAATCAGTTCCGCAAGTATTTATTAGGTACTTCCAGTTAACATTGCTGTTCAACAAGTCCTCCATGCAGTTTAGATCAGCTTGGACACGAGACCATGTCGCATAGACCACAAATTCCCTCTTAGATGACACAAATACATTGTGAAAGCATGAAGCTATGGCTTTCACTGCCTCAAAGAACGTTTCTGAAGATTTCATGTCCACATGTATGCAATAAACATTCTGAGGCATGTAAATGGACCGTAATAACCTTTCAAACATCTCAATGTCATTATGGATTACCATGGAATAGGCAATAGGATAATCTCTTTCCTCCTCACTGAGAGTGAACATCACGTATTTTTTCAGTTTTGTAAAATTTGTACAGTCTTTGGTTAATTCTATGTAGTCTGTGTCCGTGGCAAGAACTCTTCTATTTGCAACAATTAAATTGTCAATCAGAGTCTTTCTTACCTCGTCCGGGTCACCACTGATGATTTTGGAGCAATTCTTTCTCCCGGAGGCTGGAAGCTTTAATTCCTGGTAGTAAAGATATCTGCAATATTCACTCCTCAAATAACCATTCTGCTTGCTAAAGTCCATGTTACAGTCCAGTGAAATATATACCATAATCATTGTAATGCAGAATGCAATGCTGCCAAAAATAAGAATTTGTTTTGAATTCAGTCTCCATAGTTTTCTCTGAAATTTTTGCCACATTTTCGGTAATTCTACAGGACACAAAAGCCTAATAATCACATCCTTAACGCGCAGTCGCTGCAGTTATGTACCGTAGTTTGTTCAGAGAAATCAGAGGCTTGTGAAATATGTAAAGCAAAGATAACTTCCTTTGATAAAGCAGCCAATAATTAAGCAGATTAAGTATTACTTATTTTAAAGGACTGGCAGATCCTGTTTTTAAGTCTCCACCCATATTCTGACACAATATACTCGGCTTTTTCTCAATAGAGAAGCTACATGAAATGTCCTACAGTGCTACAGTGCAGACAGTTCATTTTCTAATGTAAATTGTAGAAATTATTTTGGCCGTAGGCTGCTGGAAAATGCTTTGCCATATCAAATGAACAGTAACTCTATATTTTATTTCAAAAAAGCTGTTTAAAAGGGTTTTCTCAACATAGCGCTTGAAGAACATATCACTCCCAATTGTCCTAGCTTTTTGCTTGCTGGAGGGAACAATGAGGTCTTGATGATTATAGTTCAAAGAAAGGGAATGGTTGCAACACTGGTCTGAACTGTAAGCTCTCCGATGATGCAAGCAGAGGCAGTTTTGCCTCTGCTGCATCTGAGAAGCACAAGGGCACTGAAGCCGGCTGTATCTAGTGGTCCGGCCCGCTACAGAGCAGCACTTACAAGTAGAGATAAGCGACTTTGCCTCTGGGAGGGTCGAGTCGGGTTTCGGACCACCCGACTTTCACAAAAGTTGAGTCAAACGAAATCTGCCAACTATCGGAAAAAGTCGAGAGTCCGACTGAAACACTAAACCCAATGCAAGTCAATGGGGAAGCAAAGTCAGCAGGGAGTGGAGTACAGTAAACACACCTACAGTGCCCATTTCAATGCCAACGACATCAATTCTTATTGCTTAAGCTTGTCAACCTTAATTTACTTTATAATAATAGTTACGTATTGAAAACTGGGGGTTATTTGGCTAAAGTTGTGGGGGGGCAGGGCTGGCTCCTGGTTTTTGTGGGCCCCGAGCCAAAGAGTGTCAGTGAGCCCCTTTAACACATACCACAATTCACGATGCTCCGATACGGCAGAGAAATATAGGTATAGTACAATGACAAATACTTCACTTCTTACATTACATGACTGATATCTATTTTAAATTCTACAATAGCTCAAAAACCGAACAGTATATTCCTATATACAGTATTATGGCCACCACATAGTGCGCCATACAGAATAATGAGCCCCATATATTGCTCCATACAGAATAATTGGTCCCATATAATGTTCCATACAGTATATGATGAGCTCCACATAATGCTCCAGTATATGATGGTCCCCATATAGTGTGCCATACAGTATAGGACGGTCCCCATAGAGTATAATGAGCCCCACATATTGCTCCATACAGTATAATGAGTCGCATATATAGCTCCATACAGTATATGATGGGCCCCATATATTGCTCCATACAGAATGGGCTCCATATAATGCTCCATACAGAATAGGCCCCATATGAGCTCCATATGATGCTCCATTCCCTATATGATGCCCTATAAATAATGAACCCCATATAATGCTCCAGGATATGATGGGCCCCATGGATGATGCTCCAGTGTATGATGGGCCTATATAATGCTCCATATATAATGGGCCCCATTTATAATGCTCCAGTGTATAATGGGCCCCGTATATGATGCTCCAGTGTATGACGGGCCCCATTTATAATGCTCCAGTGTATGATGGGCCCATGGATGATGCTCCAGTGTATGACAGGCCTATATAATGCTCCATATATAATGGGCCCCATTTATAATGCTCCAATGTATAATGGCCCCCGTATATGATGCTCAGTGTATTATGGGCCCCATTCATAATGCTCCAGTGTATGATGGGCCCCATGCATGATGCTCCAGTGTATGATGAGCCTATATAATGCTCTATATATAATGAGCCCAATTTATAATGCTCCAGTGTATAATGGTCCCTATCTATGATGCTCAAGTGTATGATGGGCCCCATATATAATTCTCCAGTGTATAATGCTCCCCATATATTGCTCCAAACATTAAAAAAAATGAAATACTGCTCCTCGCTGGGCACTGCTCTACTCTAGACTCCTCAGCGTCACCATCTTCCAGCTCTCTGCACTTGGACTGTTCAGGCACAGGGTGCACAGACGTGACATCATCGCGCTCTCTGACCTGAATGTCACTGTCAGGAAACACGGAAGATGTCACAGCGATGGAGCAGGGACAGGTAAGTATTGCAAGTGCTGGGGCCCTGAGCAAGCAGATGAGGCCCACTCGTGGGCGACGGCACCGGCACAGGGCCCCTCATAGTACGCCGGTGACTCTGACGGCGAGTGGGCCCCCGCACCATCAGAGACACCGGAGTACTATGAGGGGCCCTGTGCCAGTGCCGTCCCCCACGAGTGGGCCCCCCCACCTGCTCAGGGCACAGGCACTTGCCCGGGTGTGCCAGGTGCTGACGCCGGCCCTTGGGGGGGTACAGCCCAGTTAGGGAGGTGAAAAAACTGGCATATGTTGAGGTGTAGGCTGGACGTTAAGCAGCTGCAAATGAAGGAATTGGAGAAGTCGGAGGAAGAGGAGGACATAGTGAGCCATTTTGCTGGCAACCTATGTGTCATCAGGGGAAGATGGTACAAAATCCTTTGAAACCCAGGCATGGTTCATTTTAATGAAGGTGAAATCACCAACATTTTGGGTCAACAGCCGGGTCCTTCTTTCTGTCAGGATTGATCCAGCAGCACTGAGGACTCTTTCTGATAGCACACTACGAGCAGGGCAAGCGAGCTCCTGTAAGGCATATTGTGCCAATTCAGGCCAGGTGTCCAGTTTACAGGCCCAGTAGTCAAAGGGGAATGAACTGTGAGGGAGAACATCGATAGGGGAGGAGAGGTAATTTTGAACCATAGTTGACAACTTCTTGCTCCTGTCTGTTGCAATCGATTCAGTATTACCAGTCGTGTGAGCGTTACTCGAGAAACCAGTCCACAACATGGTCATGAAACCCCTGTCTCCAACGCCACTTCGGCTGTGTGCACCACGAACACCTCTTCCATTTGGCCCAGTACGGCTCGTGGTAGAACCTGCACCGCTGCTGTGCGCTGGGAATGCCTCTAACAAACGGTTTACCAGAGTTGCTTGTTTGTTCGCCAATATTAGCTCTAGGTTCTCCTGTAATTTGCCTTTATAGCGTGGATCGAGGATGCTGGCCAACCAGTAGTCGTCATCCTTCATAATTTTGGCAATGCGGGGGTCTCTTTTTAGGATCCGCAAGGCATAGTCACGCATGTGGGCCAATGTTCAAGGTGTCAATCATGCACTGCCAGTGGTGGGTGGAGGAGCACTTTCTGCCAAATCCACATTCTTTCAGTCACACACAAACCCTGAACCTGACCGTGGCATGCCAACATTTTCTCTTGCCCCCTGAGAAGCATCCTCCTCCCCAAAATAATCATCCCCCTCATCCTCCTCTAACTCTTCTTCCTCCACCTCGTCCAGGACAGTTCCCTGAGCAGACAATGGCTGACTGTCATCAAGGCTTCCCTCTTCCTCCTCCTCTTACTCCTCCGCTGCAGATGCCTGATCTATAATGTGCATCAAAGTTTGCATGAGCAGACGCATAAGTGGGATGCTCATGCTTATGATGGCATCGTCTGCGCTTACCAGCCGTGTGCATTCCTCAAAACACTGAAGGACTTACAGAGGTCTTTCAGCTTTGACCACTGCACACCTGACAACTCCATGTCTGCCCTCAAACTGCCTGCCCATGTATCCTCCCGCAAATGCATTACAGGCTGCCTCTGTTCGCACAGCCTCTCAACCATGTGCATGGTGGAGTTCCACCTTGTTGCAACGTCTATGATTAGGCGGTGCTTGGGGAGGTGAAGCGATTGCTGCAGCCTCTGCATACGACTGGAGTCTACGGGCGAGCGACGGATGTGCGAGCACAGTCTTAGCACCTTATGGAGCAGGGCTGTTAACTCCAGATAATTATTAGGAAGCACTGCACCACCAGGTTCAAGGTGTGAGCCAGGCAAGGTATGTGTCTGAGTTTTGCCAGGGCTATGGCCGCCACAAAATTATGGCCGTTATCACTGACTAACTGTAGCAAGTTCAGAGAAGAGCGAACAGAATGGTGACTGGTGTTATGCTTAGGTAGCTGAGGAGATAAAGCAAAAACGGCAATACACCAGAGAGGCTGGAACCTATTGGATTGCAGTAACCTGAACTAACCACACAACTAGAGGTAGCCGTGGAGCGTTCCTACGTTGATCCTAGACGCCTCGTCACAGCCTGAGAGATAACTACACCTTAAGGCAGAAAGATGAAAGCTATCTGCCCCGGAGCAGATCCCCAAAGAAAATAGGAAGCCCCCAACATGTAATGGCGGTTAGACAAGAAGAAGCACGGACACAGACAGAAAATAGAATGAGCAAACGCTGGGGCCCAATCTGTCTAGACAGAAAAGTACAGGAAAGAATTCTGACTGCAATCCAACAAAAAAACCATAAAAAATACCAACTCTTCTGATTGCAAAAACACCTGAGATCACACGATCTCCATCACCTAAATCAGATCTCTGGTGTAACAAAACTAAGCCGCAGCCATTGAAAAAACAGGAAAAATCAAATGAACAAATAACAGTGGCTACAGATAAACTGAGAGGAGAACAGGCCCCAGGATGGGACCTGGCCGACCTCCACAAAAGTGCAAAAAACAATGCAAAAAGCAAGCACAAAAAGAAAAGCAAAAAATATCTTATCTGAAAGCAGGAGATGCAGGCAAGACTCCAGCAAACTTCCAAATGAACCAGGAACCACAATTGAGATAAGAACAATTGATCACCGGCAACCATCAAGGGAGGGAACCTCCCTTATATCAGACCAGTCCGTGATTCCAGATTGTCACTCCTCGCTGAAAGGCTCAGTACTGTCTGTAACCACCAGAGGGAGCCTCTGCTCAGAAATCATCTCTAGCACATTCATAACAGTACCCCCCCTTGAGAAGGGGTCATCGAACCCTCACTTGTGCAACCAGGCCGATCAGGATGAGCTCGGTGATAGGCACGGATCAGTCTCCTAGCATGGATGTCCGAAGCAAACACCCAAGAATTGTCCTCCTGACCATAACCTCTCCACTTAACCAAATACTGGAGTTTCTGTCTAGAAAAACGAGAATCCAATATTTTCTCAACCACATACTCCAGATTGCCCTCAACCAAAACAGGGTCAGGAGGAGCAGCCATAAGAACCACTGGCTCGACAAACCTCTTCAATAAGGACTTGTGGAACACGTTATGGATCTTAAATGTCCCTGGAAGAAGAAAATGGAAGGAAACAGGATTAAGAATCTCCATGATCTTATAAGGTCCAATGAACCTGGGCTTAAACTTTGGAGATGCAACCCTCATAGGGATATTTCTTGAGGACAAGCAAACCAAGTCCCCCACTTTAAACCGAGGACCATCAGTCCTATGCCGGTTGGCAAACCATTGGGCCTTCTCCTGAGAGAGAGACAACCTCTCCACTACCTGGTCCCAAATCTGCTGCATTTGCTCCACAACAGAGTCAACACCCGGACAAACAGAAGCCTCCGCCTGTCCCAAAGAAAATCAAGGGTGAAACCCAAAATTGCAGAAAAATGGAGACATCAAGGTGGCAGAGCTAGCCCTATTATTAAGAGCAAACTCAGCCAAAGGCAAAAAAGAGACCCAGTCATCTTGATCAGCAGACACAAAACATCTCAAATAAGTCTCCAAGGTCTGGTTTGTTCTTTCGGTTGTCCAATGGTCTGAGGATGAAAAGCAGAGGAGAAAGATAACTGAACACCAAGTTTAGAACAAAATGTCCTCCAAAATCTGAAAACAAACTGGACTTCTCTGTCAGACACAATGTTCTCCGGAATGCCATGTAACCGAACCACGTGCTGAAGGAACAAAGGCACCAATTCGGAGGAGGAAGGTAACTTAGGTAATGGCACAAGATGTATCATCTTGGAAAACCTATCACAGATTACCCAGATAATGGTCATTCTCTGAGAAACAGGGAGGTCGAAAATAAAATCCATAGAGATATGGGTCCATGGCCTCTTGGGCACAGGTAATGGCATTAACAAACCACTAGAGCGAGAGCAAGGCTTGGAGCAAGAGCAAGTCCCACAGGACTGCACAAATTCCCTGATGTCACGAGACAAAGTAGGCCACCAAAAGGACCGACTCACCAAGTCTCTGGTACCAAAAATCCCGGGATGACCAGCCAACGCGGAACAATGAATCTCAGACATCACACTCTTCTTCCACTGGTCTGGGACAAACAATTTCCAATAGGGCAGCGCTCAGGTTTATCCTCCTGACACCCTTCCAAGGCCAGTCTCAAATTGGTCGAGATGGCGGAAAGAACTACACCCTCTTTCAAAATAACAGCAGGATCAGATAACTCAGGAGAGTCCGCAAAGAAACTCCTCGAGAGGGCATCCGCCTTAACATTCTTAGTGCCAGGAAGAAAAGAAACCACAAAATTAAAACGTGTGAAAAACAAGGCCCACCTGGCCTGTCTAGGATTAAGTCGCTTGGCTGATTCGAGATAAACCAGATTCTTATGGTCCGTGAGGACCACCATCTGATGTTTGGCTCCTTCCAGCCAATGTCTCCACTCTTCAAAGGCCCACTTCATGGCCAATAACTCCCGATTACCCACGTCATAATTACGTTTAGTTGGAGAAAATTTTCGAGAGAAAAAGGCACAAGGGTTACTCTTAGAGGTCTCTGGATCTCTTTGGGACAAAATGGCACCTGCCCCAATTTCAGAGGCATCAACCTCCACCTGAAACGGTAGAGAAACATCAGGCTGCCGTAGAACAGGAGCAGAAGTGAATCTCTGCTTAAGTTCCTGAAACGCAGAGACTGCCTCAGGAGGCCAATTCACCACATCAGAACCCTTTTTGGTCAAATCAGTCAATGGTTTAACAATACAGGAGAAATTACCAATAAATTTACGATAAAAATTGGCAAAACCCAAAAATCTCTGAAGAGCCTTTAATGAAGTAGGTTGGACCCAATCACAGATGGCCTGAACCTTGACCGGGTCCATTTCAATAACAGACGGAGACAAAATGAATCCCAGAAATGAGACCTTCTGTACGCCAAAAAGACACTTTGATCCCTTCACATACAGTGCATTCTCTCTCAAAATCTGGAACACAGTCCGAACATGTTTCTCATGAGAGTCCCAGTCATTGGAAAAAAAATCAAGATATCATCCAAATAAACAATCAGAAATGTATCCACAAAATCCCTGAAAATATCATTCATGAAGGATTGGTAGACGGAAGGAGCATTAGTGAGCCCAAAGGGCATCACTAGGTACTCAAAATGCCCCTCTGAGGTATTAAACGCCGTCTTCCATTCATCCCCGTGCTTAATGCGAATAAGGTTATACGCCCCCTGAGGTCAGTCTTGGTAAACCAACTAGCACTTTTCACCCTGGAAAACAGGTCAGAAATCAAGGGTAATGGCCGGTGATACTGTTATGTTTCGGTAGCTGAGGAGGACAGGAACAACAGCAGGGCAGCCGAACACCTGAGACGTTGGCAACTGATGGGTTGCAGATTCCTAAACTAACGACACAACTAGAGGTAGCCGTGGAGCGTTCCTACGTTGATCCTAGACGCCTCGTGACAGTCTGAGAGACAACTACACCCAAAGGCAGAAAGAAGAAATCCATCTGCCCTGGAGCAGATCCCCAAAGAAAATAGGAAGCCCCAAAAAGACAACGTATGTTTGCTTTAGGAGGATATTCTCTGTTGCTTCCATTATTTTAGGTGACTTATAACAAACCCCTATCACTAATTTATAATTTTTCCCCCTTCCCTAATCTCCTCCCACAGAGACTCTACATCTTCATTAGATTCACAGATATCACGCAGGATGGGTTTTAAGGATGATTTTACATATAAACACACACCCCCACCTCGCTTATTTTTACGGTCATTTCTAAACAAACTATAGCCCTGTAAATTAACCGCCCAGTCATGGCTCTCATCCAGCCAAGTCTCAGATATCCCCACCATGTCATAATTATGTTCCAACAAAATAAATTCTAATTCCTCCATTTTGTTGGTGAGGCTTCTGGCATTAGTATACATGTACTTTATGTATCTCTCTGAACCTCTATTCTTTCTTAAATTATTAACTGTTCTAACCCACCCCCAATTTCATTATTTGTGCCCAGGTCTCTATCTGCACTGCCTTCTCCTCCTATAAAATGAATACCCTCCCCCCTAGTCCCTAGTTTAAAGACTCCTCCAACCTTCTAGCCATTTTCTCCCCAGCACAGCTGCATCCTCCCCATTGAGGTGCAGCCCATCCCTAGCATAGAACATGTAACCAACTGAGAAGTCGGCCCAGTTCTCCAGGAACCCAAACCCCTCCTTCCTACACCAATTCTTGAGCCACTTATTAACCTCCCTAATCTCCCGTTGCCTCTCTGGTGTGGCACGTGGTACAGGCAGTATTTCAGAAAATACCACGCTGGAGGTCCTTGCTTTAAGCTTGCAGCCTAATTCCCTGAAATCGTCTTTAAGGACCTTCCACCTACCTCTAACTTTGTCATTTGTGCCAATGTGCACCATGACCGCTGGGTCCTCACCAGCCCCTCCCAGTAATCTGTCAACCCGATCAGCGATGTGTCGGACTCGAGCGCCAGGTAGGCAGCACACTGTTCGACGATCCCTGTCTTTGTGACAGATTGCCCTATCTGTTCCCCTAATAATTGAGTCCCCCACTACCAGCACCTGTCTGGCCTGCCCTGCTCTCCTATTTCCCCCCTTACTGGAGCAGACACTCCTCCGGCTTTCAGAGGACGTGCCTGGCTGCAGCAGTGCTACCCCTGTACTGACACCCCCCCATCTGCCAACTTTGCAAACTTAATGGGGTGTGCCAGATCAGGACTAGCCTCCCTGATGCTCTTCCCTCTACCCCGCCTTCTAACTGTCACCCAGCTTCCTACTTCAGTGTCCTGCTGCTCCATCCTAGCATCCCCCCCCCTCATCTATCCTATTGAGTGTCTGCTCAGTGAGCAGAAGACTCCTTTCCATATTGTCTATGGATCTCATTTTGCCAGCTGCACATTTAGATCCAGAATTTGGGCTTCCAAATGCACAACGTGCTCACATCTCGCACAGCAGTATGCACCCTCGACCGGCTGTTCAAGGACTGTATACATGTGGCGAGATGTACACTGGATGGCATTGGCATTAGTGGAGCACATTTCTAATGGGGATTTCACCAGACAGCAAGGATAAGTAAAAATAAAAAAAGTACCGTATAAACTCGTGTATAAGCCGAGATTTTCAGCCCATTTTTTAGGGCTGAAAGTCCCCCTCTCGGCTTATACGCTGTTAGGGTCTGCGGAACGCACCAAATATTTGATGTGGAAAGGTGCGTTCGCAGCCCCGGGGCCACTGTGCAGGCGGAGCCTGCTGCTAGTAAAATGGCGCAAGAAGCGAACTCTGTTATCCCGCAGAGTCGCCAAAATAAATGCCGTAACGCGCTGTGGCAATATGTGCGAACTCTGTTAATCCACAGAGCCGCTAGAAGGAGTGCCGCAGCGCTATATGGCGATGTGTGCAAACTCACTTAACACAACTGAGTCGCAAAATAAACACGCTAGGGCGCTGTCTAGCGTTGCAAGCGAACCCTGTTACGTCACAGAGCTGCTGAGACAAACTTCTGTGTCCTGTCAGGCACCCAGGTACACATTTAACTGCTAAGCGAACATAGAACGTGATCATGCGCTAATGTCCTCGCGGGAGTCACCCGCAATCTATGGTGTCTGAACGCCAGACCCTGAATACGGCAATCAAACTCCTCACCGGTTATGCCGGTAATCTAGGGCATCTAGGACACCGACCCTGATCAGCTAACATACCAAACTCCTCACCGATTAAGTCGGTATTCTAGGGGCTTATTTCAGCCGGGCCCTAACCACACACACGCATGACCACACTGGCGCATAGCATATAAAGATTGATATTAGCGCATGGTGGCCCAGTCATGCTACCCTTTTATAGTAACAGCTACAGGACCTGCCAGAAACAAGGACCAATGAAACTTGTTCCAAAACACCAGTAGTCACAGAACCTTCCTGGCGGACCAATAGGAGCTGCTGCAGTACCTGAGCATGTGACCCCTGATCTCCAATGAGAGATCTCACTCTGGGCATGCTCAGAAGGGGAAAACAAGGACTTTGTCCTAAAGATGTCTGCTCGCTGCTTACCAGTACTGGCCACAATAGCAGAGCCTGGAGGAGTAGCAGTAATCCTCTGCACACTGCCAGACTGGGTGAGACGCTGGGACCGACGTCTAAGCTGAGCAGGCTCCACTGCGGACGGAGACGAATGGGGGACCGCAGCGGGATTGGTTTGAGACTCCCCCTGTGCAGAAGCGGGAACTCGACCCCTAACATTACTCCCCCTCCTAGGGCCCCCCCTTTTCTGGGCCTCGCAGCGCTCAAAGGCAGCGATGAGCTGCAGAGCGTGAACATGCTTGGCAGGCTCCCAAGACCTATCCTCAGGCCCATAGCCCCTCCAGTCCACCAAATAAAACTTTTTGCCCCGTACCACCTTACACCCTACGATGGCGTTCACCTCATGATCGTCTGTAGATGAACCCGATGTACCGGCAGATGACTCAGAAAACCGGGACATGAGCACAGGTTTCAGGAGGGATACGTGAAAGGTGTCGGAGATACCCAGGCGTGGTGGAAGAGCCAAACGGTATACCACAGGGTTAACCTGCTCGAGGACCTTGAAAGGACCCAGGCAGCGGGGTGCCAACTTAGTGGACTCAACTCGCAGCCTAATGTTACGGGCAGAGAGCCACACCAAGTCCCCAGGAGCAAATGTTGGAGCGGGGCGCCGATGTGCTTCGGCGGAGGACCTCATCCTCTCCTTGGATGCCTGAATGGCATCCTGGGTACGGTCCCAAATGTCCCGTGCCTCCACAGCCCAGTCTGCCACCCTGGAGTCGGCAGAAGACACGGGCATGGGCACCGGAACCCGCGGATGCTGACCGTAGTTTAGGAGGAATGGAGTCTGTCCGGTGGAGTCAGCCACAGCATTGTTTAGTGCAAACTCAGCCCATGGTAGCAAGGATGCCCAGTCATCCTGTCTGGCTGAGATAAAATGTCGTAGATAGGTGACCAAGGTCTGGTTGGCCCTCTCTACCAACCCATTCGTCTCAGGATGGTACGCTGAAGAGAGATTTAACTCAATACTGAGTAGACGACAAAGCTCTCTCCAGAACCGAGACGCAAACTGGGGACCTCGGTCACTGACAATTTTGTCCGGCATGCCATGTAGACGGAAGATGTGCCTAACGAACAACGCTGCCAGAGCCCGTGCAGAAGGTAACCGTGGTAGCGGCGCCAGATGCACCATTTTGGAAAAATGGTCGGTGATTACCCAAATGATGGTGCAACCTCGAGACTTGGGCAAGCCCACCACAAAGTCCATCCCAACCATCTCCCAGGGCCTGTCTGCCACCGGCAAAGGGTAAAGTAACCCAGCTGGCCGTTGTCGTGGAGACTTATTCTTGGCGCAGGAGACACATACCCGAACGTAGTCCCCAATGTCACTGACCATATGCGGCAACCAGTATGTCCTCGCCAGCAATTCAGATGTCCTCTTTGCCCCAAAGTGTCCACCCACCCTGGACGAATGTGCCCAAGAGAGTATCTCCGGTCGCAAATTGGTAGGCACAAAAGTCTTGCCCGGGGGCACAGACTCTACGAAACCGGGGCCACTGTTCTCAGGCTCTCTGTGGGGACAATAAGCCGAGGCTCCTCCACCTCCTCCTCAGAGGACACCACAGAGCGAGAGAGAGCGTCGGCACAGATGTTCTTCTCTCCCGAGAGGAAATGGAGTGTGAAATGAAACCAGGAGAAGAACAAGGACCATTTGGCCTGGCGAGAGTTTAGCCGCTGGGCTGTCTGAAGATATACCAAATTTTTGTGGTCGGTGAAGACTTGGAAGGGAAAGCGGGCCCCCTCTAACAGATGTCTCCACTCAGAGAAGGCCAACTTCATGTCTAGCAACTCCCTATCCCCGATGGACTAATTCCTCTCCGCTGATGTGAAGGTCTTAGAGAAGAAGAAGCAAGGATGCTTCCGACCTTGAGCATCCTTTTGGAAGAGGACTGCTCCAGCACCAACGGATGAGGCATCCACTGTCATGAGCTGCTTTGTTTGTGGGATTTGGTACTTCAGAGGTTAATCTGGACGGCCTCATTTTGGGATTCTGGGAGGCTTCTTATAGCCTCATTGTGGAGCTATTCCCTGTCGCTTATACTTTGACCCTTGGCCGAGTGTGTGTGACCCTGTGCTTTGTGCTTGTGCTACTTTATGCTTGCTTGGTTTTGACTTGGTTCTGTTCCCATTACGAGTTCTGCCTGCCCCTCCAGTACTGCGTTGCTATCTTGTGTATGACCCTGGCCTTTGTCCTGACAACTCTCTGCTTGTCCCTCCTGTACTGCATTGCTATCTCCGTGTATGACTCCTGGCTTATGTTGTGACTATTCTCTGCCCGCCCCTTCTGTACTGCGCCGTCCTCTCTGTGTATAAACCCCGTCTGTCTGACCTGAGTTTCCCTCTTTACTAATCCAGGGTCCCTGTAAAGTCCTGCATTCATCTCTAGCAGCAGGACGCTAAGCCCCGCCCCCTGTGGTCACATGATCGCAGGTCCTTTTACTTACTGCTATCTTCAGTGTCCCCTCTCACCACGCTGTTCAGGTCCCCTCTGCCTGAGCCTCCCCTGCGGTATTTGACCCCGGGCCCTTCCACAGTGTGGGTGAGTCACCCTGCTCAGCCGTGGCAGTTCGCTGGCGCTGACAGGAGCATGATATTATAAGCGACCGCACATTTTTTTTTTTTTCTTGGGGATAGTTGTATGGGTCTTCTGAGCATATTTGCAGCATGGATCCCCTGCAGGGTTTGGCCGATCAGGTCAAGCATCTAACCCAAATGTTCCAAAAGCTCAATGTGGAACAGTGCACGATGGTCCATACTCAACAGCATGTAAGGTTCTATGTATATATTCCTGAAACTCAGTTTGCTCGTCAGCCATTTTACTTTCTGTCTTGCTGCAGCTATCTTGCCCTCAGTCAAAATGGAGTTTCCAGCTTGCATGTTCCCGCCCTGATTCTCTCCTTTGCTTCTTAAGCAGCCACAGCTGAGCAATCAGTGCTTCAGAATCTAGCCTGCAGTGAACCTGTGACTTGACTCCTGTAAGCCTTGGACCTTGTACTCCAGCTATTCCTACTGAGGAACTCTGAAGCACTTGTGGACTCTGAACCCTGCTCTTTGAAAGACCCACGTTTGCATGGACTTACGGTAACAGAGAAGAAGATCCTGAATCTGTATTGGAGAGTGATTGCTGAGCTTGGATTACTCTGGCCTGCTGTGTCTCCTGTTTCTGTGTCTGCAAACTGTGTGACTATTTCTGCCAACTTGTATGAAGTAATACAGGACTTTTCTATATCAAACCTGTGACTCCTGTGTTTTCATCGCACCCAAGCACAAGACGCTATATGAACTGTACTACATACATTACAAGATTCTGAAGCCAAAACGTTAGTGTCTGCTGGGTCTGGAAGGCTGTGTCTGCTGTACTGTGGATATCAGACGTCCGGTTGTACTTTCTGTGATGACAGTGGTTGTGACTTCTCACAACCATTCCAGGTGAGCAATTCCCTTAAGTTTTTTCTTTTTGCAGTGTTACCACAGGTAAACACTATTGTTTTTTTTTTTTTTCCTTTCTTTTCTCTTTTTTGTCTGCTGTAACTCTGGATATCAGATGTCTGGTTGAAACTTTCTGTGATGATAGTGGTTGTGACTTCTCACAACCATTCCAGGTGAGCAGTTCCCTTAATTTTTTTTTTTCTCTCTGCAGTGTTGCCACAGGTGAACACTATTGTTTTTTTTCTCTCCTCTTCTTCCAGTAATCCTGTCTTAAAAGATCTGGAAAATGGAGGCCCGCATAAAGGAACTTTGCGGAGTGACTGATAATATCCTTGCAGATTTGCAGAATATAAAGACCCGTTTTACAAATCTACAGGACCTCAATAATCACAATTTGCAAGTGGTTGGACAGACTACCCAGGATTTGCGAGCCAGGATTGAGGTTCTAGAGGGGCGAGTCCAGGCTCCTGCCGTAGCCCCGAGTGCTGGGATTCCCAAGTTGCCCCCTTTTCGTTTTGGCGGTGAACGTGAGAAATTCAGGGGATTTATTAATCAATGCAATCTTTTTTTTTCTGCACATGCTTCACAATTTCCCACTGAACGATCTAAGGTGCTTACTATAATTATGTTGCTTACCAACAAGGCTTTAATGTGGGCAAACCCTCTGATTGAGACTGAGGATGATTGTTTGAATCACCTTGATGATTTTATTTCAGCCATGGGGCAGGTGTTTGATGACCCCAATCGAGGTGCAACAGCTGAAGCAGCCATGTTAGCTTTGCACCAAGGTAAGCACTCGGTAGCTGAATATGCCTTGGATTTCAGGAGATGGGCCCTTGATACCACCTGGGACAGTTCCGCCAAAAAATCTATTTTTCGAAAGGGGTTATCTCCACTGATTAAGGATGAACTTGCTCGTGCCGACCCTCCCACTGCGTTAGGTGACTTTATTAACTACTGCATCCGTATTGATACTCGTCTGACTGAACTCAGGCAAGAGAGATGGTTCGAAAGCAATCGTACTAACCTTTTCCTACCTTCCTCTCCAGCTAAGGAACCTTTGAGTAGGATTACACGGGAACCTGAACCTGAACCCATGCAGGTAGACTCTTTACAACGACGGGTTAGTGATGCACGCAAGGAACATCGTTTTAAGGAGAATCTATGTTTTTATTGTGGTAAGTCAGGGCACTTCATTATAAACTGCCCCAGCCGTTCTCGTAAGACTACTGCAGCACTCATTCATTGTGAGTGTTGCGAGAGGGGATCTGTCAGGTCCAAGCCTCAGGCTCCAGAGAGATCTGCAGCAACAGATCTTGATTTCTCGGACTTAAACTCCGTTACCTCTGAGGACGTTGACTGTGTAAACGCTGCCATTTTTCAAGTTTCCTCAGCGGTGTCCCAGCTGAGTTGTAAGAAAAACAATTCTCATTGCTTTCTTTCCATCAAACTCTGGGTTGACTCAGCTTGGGTGTCTAGCTCTGCTATGATCGACTCAGGGGCAAGTGGAAATTTTATGGATGTCTCCTTTGCTCTGAAACAGGGAATACGTTCAGTGAAGAAGGCTACTCCAGTACAGATGGAAACTGTGGATGGCTCCCTGCTGACCTCTGGACCAGTGGATCAGGAAACAGAGCCTTTGAGGGTTCTTATGGGTAAAGATCATCAAGAGAAACTGTCCTTTATGCTTATCTCTTCTCCCCACTTTCCCATTATTCTAGGGCTACCATGGCTGCAGGCTCAGAATCCTACCATTAACTGGGAGACCAAGGAATTACACTTTCCAGAGAAACAGATGAGTCCAAAAGTTTCAGCTTGCTCTGTTCCTAAAGGAATCATGTCAGTCCCTGAACTACCAGCTGTATACCAGGACTATGTGGATTTATGTGACAAGAAGAACGCTGACCAGCTTCCTCCTCACCGTCCATATGATTGTCCAATTGAATTATTGCCTGGAGCAGAGATACCTTTTGGTAAGATCTACCCCCTGGCGGGGCCCGAGCTAAAAGCTTTAAAGGATTACATAGATGAAAATTTAGCCAAGGGCTTCATACGCCCCTCTTCATCTCCTGCAGGTGCACCCATCTTCTTTGTAAAGAAGAAAGATGGATCTCTGAGACCATGCGTAGACTATAGGGAACTCAATAAGGTTACTATTAGAAACCGTTATCCATTGCCTTTAATCCCTGAGTTATTGGAGAGAGTGCGACATGCCAAAATTTTTTCTAAACTAGATCTTCGTGGGGCCTATAACTTAGTCCGTATTAGACCTGGGGATGAATGGAAGACTGCATTCAGGTCACGCTATGGACACTTTGAATATCTAGTTATGCCTTTTGGTCTGAGTACCGCCCCAGCCACTTTCCAACACTTGGTGAATGACATCTTCAGGGATCTCCTAGATACATTCGTGGTAATTTATTTGGATGATATTCTAATTTTTTCTAACTCCACAGAGGAACATCATGGACATGTGAGAATGGTCTTGGAACGTCTAAGACAAAATCATCTTTACATCAAACTTGAAAAGTGTGAATTCCATAGGACCGAAATTCAATTTCTGGGGTATGTACTGTCTACACAAGGAATTAGTATGGATGGAAGCAAAACCCAAGCCATCAAGGATTGGCCAAGTCCTAGAAATGTGAAGGAGGTACAGCGCTTCATCGGGTTTGCCAACTTCTATAGACGTTTCATTAGAAATTTCTCTGAGGTAGTGTCACCTATCACTCAACTTACCCGGAAAGAGTCTAGGTTTTCCTGGACTCCCCAAGCCCAGGAAGCATTTTCCCGTCTAAAAGATAAATTTACCACTGCACCTATCCTAGTACATCCCAACCCGAGCTTGCCTTCATAATAGAGGTGGATGCTTCAGACTGTGCCGTTGGAGCTATACTCTCTCAGAGAACAGGTGAGAAGAATGTCTTGCATCCCTGTGCCTTCTTTTCCCAGCAGTTGTCTTCGGCTGAGAGGAACTACGATGTGGGCAATAGAGAGTTGTTGGCCATTATTGCCGCCTTCAAGAATGGAGACACCTTCTTCAGGGAGCTGCACAGCAAATAGTCGTCCTGACAGACCATCGTAACCTTGAGTTTATCAGGTCGACTAAGTGCCTGACTCCTCGCCAGGCTCGCTGGAATCTTTTCTTAAACCAATTTAATTTTATCATCTCTTATAGACCAGGATCGCGCAATGGAAAGGCTGATGCACTCTCTAGGATTTACTCAGCAGAGACACGTCCAATTACTCCTCCTAAGACTATTCTTCCTGACTCTAGATTCCTAGGAGTAATTCATAATCAAGACCTACTTAAGGACATCAAGGAAGCATACCATGCGGATTCCTTTTTGGCACAACCCCCAAGGGACGTAAGTCTTGTCTTTAAGAATGGTGTGTGGATTCAGGGACAACGTCTGTATATTCCTGAAACAGTCAGATTAAGAGTATTGCAACTCATTCACGATTCCAAGATAGCTGGCATAGAGGAATTCTAAAGACACAGGAATTTCTTTCTCGTTTCTTTTGGTGGCCCACTTGCAGGAAGGATGTTTTGAATTATGTCACTTCATGTGAGGTCTGTGCAAGATGCAAAACACCTCGCTCCTCACCAACTGGTCTGTTACAGCCTCTTCCCACCCCGTCCCGCCCGTGGGGATCCATTTCTATGGACTTATTGTGGAGTTACCAACCTCTCAGGGGAAGAACACCATTCTAGTGGTGGTTGACCGTCTAACAAAGGCAGCTCATTTTATCCCTTGTGTCGGCTTACCCACTGCAAAACAGACATCAGATTTGATGATTAAAGATGTGTTTCGCTTACATGGAGTACCGGATGAGGTTATTTCGGATCGAGGGGTGCAATTCACTTCTAGGTTTTGGCAAAATTTCTGTGCAGCATTGGACATTAAAGTAAACCTTTCTTCTGCTTTTCATCCCCAGACTAATGGACAGACCGAACGAACCAATCAAACCCTGGAGCAGTATCTCCGCTGCTTTATCTGCCACCTACAGGATGATTGGGTGGATCTACTTCCATTAGCTGAGTTCTCGTATAACAACTCTCAGAGTGCCTCCACTAAACAGTCTCCTTTTTACTCTAATCTAGGTTATCATCCTAACATTCTACCACGATTTCCCATAGAAACGCCTTTACCAGCAGTGGCTGAAAGAATCACGTTTTTACAGAAGAATATGGATCTTCTAAAGGAAAATCTGGAATCGGCTCAAGAAAGGTACAAGAAAGCAGCAGATAAATTTCGTAAACCTGCACCAGCTTTCAAGGTAGGAGACTTGGTCTGGCTGTCAACCAGAAATCTTAAGTTAAGGATTCCATCGTCTAAGTTGGGACATAAGTACATTGGACCCTATAAAATCAGTAAAATTATAAGTGCCGTTGCTTGTCGTCTTCAACTGCCCAGAACTATGAGAATCCACCCTGTCTTTCATGTATCCCTACTAAAGGCTGCGACACCCAATACGTTTCCTGGATGTTCCTCTCCTTGCCCTGACCCAGTGCTAGTCGATGGTCAGGAAGAATTTGTGGTGGAAAGGATTTTAGATTCCAGGTTGTATAGAAATCAGTTACAATATCTGATTAAATGGCAGGGCTACCCAGTGGAGGACAACTCATGGGAACCGGTCAATAACGTTAATGCTCCTCGCTTGCTCCGTCAGTTTCATCAGAGGTACCCACACAAGCCTGGTCTGAGGTCATCCGGAGGTTGTCCTTAAGGGGGGAGTAATGTAAGGTTCTATGTATATATTCCTGAAACTCAGTTTGCTCGTCAGCCATTTTACTTTCTGTCTTGCTGCAGCTATCTTGCCCTCAGTCAAAATGGAGTTTCCAGCTTGCATGTTCCCGCCCTGATTCTCTCCTTTGCTTCTTAAGCAGCCACAGCTGAGCAATCAGTGCTTCAGAATCTAGCCTGCAGTGAACCTGTGACTTGACTCCTGTAAGCCTTGGACCTTGTACTCCAGCTATTCCTACTGAGGAACTCTGAAGCACTTGTGGACTCTGAACCCTGCTCTTTGAAAGACCCACGTTTGCATGGACTTACGGTAACAGAGAAGAAGATCCTGAATCTGTATTGGAGAGTGATTGCTGAGCTTGGATTACTCTGGCCTGCTGTGTCTCCTGTTTCTGTGTCTGCAAACTGTGTGACTATTTCTGCCAACTTGTATGAAGTTAATACAGGACTTTTCTATATCAAACCTGTGACTCCTGTGTATTCATCGCACCCAAGCACAAGACGCTATATGAACTGTACTACATACATTACACAGCAGTTGATGGACACCGTGCAGGGGGCCGTTGTGACAGGGTCTCCAGGTTCCGAGAGTTGGGACATATCTGTGATATCCCCTGAATCTCCGGTCAAATTGCCTGATCTCTTTTCAGGGGATAAAGAGGAGTTTAGGTCCTCCAAGGAAGGATGTAAGCTTTTTTTTTTCTTTAAGGCCCTGTTCCTCTGGGGACGAATTTCAGAGGGTGGGGGTTGTTATTTCTTTACTGCGTGGTGCCCCTCAAGCTTGGGCTTTCTCTCTGTCTTCCACCGCCCCCGAGAGAATGACAGTCGATGCCTTCTTTGAGGCCCTGGGCCGCATATATGATGAGCCTGACAGAGTACGTATGGCTGACGATAAGGTCATGAGTGTGTGCCAGGGTAAACGCTCGGCTGAGTGGTTTTGTGCGGAGTTCCAACGCTGGGCAGCGGAGGTCTCATGGAGTGATGCCGCCCTTCGGGGCTTATTCCGCAGAGGCCTATCCGAACGCCTCCAAGATGCTCTGGCCCTCCATCCACCACCTGACACCTTGGAAGATGCCATTACTCAGGCTGTGCGTATGGACCGCAGGCTGTGGGCTAGGGGTGTCATGCATTCCGAGATGTCCCTATTCTCCAGCAGTAAAGAGATCGGTGTCGCTCTTGAACCCATGGAGATTGGCGTCACTTCGGTCAAGGAGATGGAGAGGAAACGCCGCCGGGAAAAACAGCTCTGTTTTTATTGCGGGGAGGCTGGTCATTGGAAAAAGGATTGTCCCTCGTGCCCATCGTCCTCTAAAGCGACGGGAAAACGACTAGGTCTGGGTAGTGGTCGAGGAGGCTGCCCACACCTTCAGGTACTTTCTTCTTCATGTCCTAAAGTTTTTTTAAGGGTTGAACTGTTGGTAGACAACGTCCGTTTTTTCTCTACAGCACTGGTGGACAGTGGTTCATCACTTAACCTGATCAGCTCTGATGTCGTTTCCCAACACCAGATAGGGACAGTCAGGCTTCCTACACCACTTAAAGTCATGGCCATTGACTCATCTCCTCTTACCCGAACTGGGATCATTTCTGTGTCTGAAAAGTTTATGTTGAGAATTGGTTCTTCCCACATGGAAGAAATTGAATGTTTTGTCATGGACAAATTACCCTCAGGGCTGGTACTGGGAATGCCGTGGCTTCGGTGCCATAACCCAGTGATTGACTGGGAATCTGGGGAGATTGTTAAGTGGGGGTCCAAATGTGCTGACTGTTATCATAAATCTATTTGTTGTATGAAAATTGCTAAATCTGTCTGTGTGTCTTCTACTAGTCTGGAGGGTATTCCGGAGTACCTGAGAGACTTTGAGGACGTGTTCTCTGAGAGCGAGGCTGAGGCGTTACCCCCTCATAGGCCATTTGATTGTGCCATCGATCTGATTCCTGGATCCAAATTGCCTAAAGCTCGCCTGTTCAATCTGTCTGGTCCAGAGCGCCTTGCTATGAAACAGTACATTTCTGAAAGTCTCCGTAAGGGGCACATAAGACCCTCAGTTTCCCCAGTAGCTGCGGGGATTTTTCTTTGTTAAGAAAAAAGATGGCGGCCTACGTCCCTGCCTCGACTTTCGTGAACTAAATAAAATTACTGTCAGGAACACATATCCCCTACCGTTGATTCCTGATCTCTGTAATCAGCTTTCTGGTTCTAAATGGTTTTCTAAACTGGATCTGAGGGGGGCTTATAACTTAATAAGAATACGAGAGGGGGACGAGTGGAAAACGGCTTTCCTTACGTCTGAGGGGTTGTTTGAGAATCTAGTAATGCCGTTTGGGCTCACCAACGCACCTGCAGTGTTTCAAAATTTTATCAATGTGGTATTTTCGGATCTCATAGGCCGTTTTGTAGTGGTATACCTAGATGATATTCTGATATATTCTGTTGATAGAGCTTCCCATTTGTTGCATGTTAAAACTGTACTTCAGAGGCTAAGAGAAAACCAATTGTATGTCAAACTCAAGAAATGTTCATTTTTTGTTCAGGAGTTGTCATTTCTAGGTCTGATAATTTCACCTCAGGGTTTTCGCATGGATCCCAAGAAAGTGCAAGCTATTGTGGAGTGGGTCCAGCCCAGGGACCTTAGGGGGATCCAGCGCTTCTTGGGATTTGTGAATTATTATCGCAAGTTCATTAAAGGTTTTTCTCAGGTGACTAAGCCTCTCACGGACCTGACTCGTAAAGGGGCAGATGTCAGAAACTGGTCCTCGTTAGCTAAACAATCATTTCTTACGCTTAAAAACTGTTTCTCATCTGCTCCTATCCTGGTCCAACCGGATCCTTCCAAGCCATTTGTGGTTGAGGTGGATGCTTCCGAGGTTGAGGTGGGGGCAGTTTTGTCGCAAGGTCCAGCTTCTCTGACTAATCTCAGGCCCTGTGCCTATTTTTCTAAGAAATTTTCTCCGGCGGAGAAAAATTATGACGTAGGCAACAGAGAGCTTCTGGCTATTAAGTTGGCGTTCGAAGAATGGAGGCATTTTTTGGAGGGGACGGCTCACTCTATTACGGTTATCACTGACCATAAGAATTTGGAATACATCAAATCTGCTAAAAGACTGACTCCCAGGCAAGCCCGCTGGTCACTTTTTTTCTCCAGGTTTCAATTTTCTATTACCTTTCGGCCAGGGTCTAAGGACATAAAGGCTGATGCTGTTATGTTTCGGTAGCTGAGGAGTGCAGATAAAAAAGGCAATACACCAGAGAAGTTGGAATCTATGAGATTGCAGTACCCTGACTAACCACCACAACTAGAGGCAGCCGTGGAGCGTTCCTACGTTGGTCCTAGACGCCTCGTCACAGCCTGAGAAACTAACTACACCTAAAGATAGAAAGAGGAAAGCTATCTGCCCCGGAGCAGATCCCCAAAGAACATAGAAAGCCCCCAAACATGTAATGGCGGTTAGACAAGATGAAATACTGACACAGACAGAAAATAGTATGAGCAAACGTTGGGGCCCAAACTACCTAAATAGAAAAGGATAGGAAGGGCACTTACTGCAATTCCAAAAAACCCTGAAAAGCACCAACTCTACTAATTTCAAAATCACCTGAGATCACACGACCTCTACCACCTAAATTAGTTCTCTGGTGTAACAAAATCAAAACAGCAGCCACTGAAAGAACTGGAAAAAGCAAAAATACAAACATCAGTGGCTGAACTAAACTGAGAGGGCAAAAGCCCCCGGAGGGGACCCTGAAGGCCCCCACAGAAGTGCAGGACAAAATGCAAAAATCAAGCACAAAAACAAAAAGAAGAAAATGTCTTATCTGTTAGCAGGAGATGCAGACACGACACAACAGGCTACAAAGGAAACAGGACTCAAGTATTGAGACCAGAACAATTGATCACCGGCAACCCTGATGGGAAGGCGACTCCCTTATATAAGACCAGTCAGTAACACCTGATTCCCACTCCTCACATTCTTCACTGGACAGTCCAGTACCGCTTGTAACCACCAGAGGGAGCCTCTGCTCAGAACTCATTTCAAGTCCATTCACAACAGTACCCCCCCTTGAGGAGGGGTCACCGAACCCTCACTTGAGCAACCAGGTCGGTCAGGATGAGTTCTATGATACGCACGGATGAGTCTCCTAGCATGGATGTCCGAAGCAAACACCCAAGAATTGTCTTCCTGACCATAACCTCTCCACTTAACCAAATACTGGAGTTTCTGTCTAGAAAAACGAGAATTCAATATTTTCTCAACCACAAACTCCATATTGCCCTCAACCAGAACAGGGTCAGGAGGCAAAGCAGTAGGAACCACTGGCTCAACAAACCTCTTCAACAAGGACTTGTGGAACACGTTATGGATCTTAAATGTCCCTGGAAGAAGCAAACGAAAAGAAACAGGATTAAGAATCTCCATGATCTTATAAGGTCCAATGAACCTAGGCTTAAATGTAGGAGATGCCACTCTCATAGGAATATTTCTTGAGGACAACCAGACCAAGTCCCCCACTTTAAACCGAGGACCATCAGTCCTATGCCGGTTAGCAAACCGCTGGGCCCTCTCCTGAGAGAGGGACAACCTCTCCACTACCTGGTCCCAAATCTGCTGCATACGCTCCACAACAGAGTCAACACCTGGACAGACAGAAGCCTCCGTCTGTCCTGAAGAAAATCGAGGGTGAAACCCAGAATTACAGAAAAATGGAGACATCAAAGTGGCAGAGCTAGCCCTATTATTAAGAGCAAACTCAGCCAAAGGCAAAAAAGAGACCCAGTCATCCTGATCAGCAGACTCAAAGCATCTTAGATAAGTCTCCAATGTCTGGTTTGTTCTCTCAGTTTGACCATTGGTCTGAGGATGAAACCCGAGGAGAAAGACAATTGAACACCAAGTTAAGAACAAAAGGTCCTCCAAAATCTGGAAACAAACTGGACTCCTCTGTCAGACACAATGTTCTCAGGAATGCCGTGTAAACGAACCACGTGCTGAAGGAACAAAGGCACCAATTCAGAGGAAGAAGGCAACTTAGGTAATGGCACAAGATGTATCATCTTGGAAAACCTATCACAAATCACCCAGATGACGGTCATTCTCTGAGAAACAGGGAGGTCGGAAATGAAATCCATAGAGATATGGGTCCATGGTCTCTTGGGCACAGGCAATGCATCAACAAACCACTAGAGCGAGAGCAAGGCTTGGAACGAGAGCAAGTCCCGCAGGACTGCACAAATTCCCTGACATCACGAGACAAGGTAGGCCACCAAAAGGACCGACTAACCAAGTCTCTGGTACCAAAAAGTCCGGGATGCCCAGCCAACGCGGAACAATGAATCTCAGACATCACACTCTTTTTCCACTGGTCGGGACAAACAATTTTCCAACAGGGCATCACTCGGGCCTATCCTCCTGACACCCCTCCAGAGCAAGTCTCAAATTGGGTGAGATGGCGGAAAGAACTACACCCTCTTTCAAAATAACAGAAGGATCAGATAACTCAGGAGAGTCCGCAAGGAAACTCCTCGAGAGGGCATCCGCCTTAACATTCTTAGTGCCAGGAAGAAAGGAAACCACAAAATTAAAACGTGTGAAAAACAAGGCCCACCTGGCCTGTCTAGGATTGAGTCGCTTGGCAGATTCCAGATAAACCAGATTCTTATGGTCCGTAAGGACCACCACCTGATGTTTGGCTCCCTCCAGCCAATGTCTCCACTCTTCAAAAGCCCACTTCATGGCCAGTAACTCCCAATTACCCACGTCATAATTACGTTCAGTAGGAGAAAATTTTCGAGAGAAAAAGGCACAAGGGTTACTTTTAGAGGTCTCTGGATCTTTTTGGGACAAAACGGCACCTGCCCCAATTTCAGAGGCATCAACCTCCACCTGAAATGGCAGAGAAACATCAGGCTGCCGTAGAACAGGAGCAGAAGTGAATCTCTGCTTAAGTTCCTGAAATGCAGAGACTGCCTCAGGAGGCCAATTCACCACATCAGAACCCTTTCTGGTCAAATCAGTCAATGGTTTAACAATAACCGAGAAATTACCAATAAATTTACGATAAAAATTGGCAAAACCCAAAAATCTTTGAAGAGCCTTTAATGAAGTAGGTTGGACCCAATCACAGATGGCCTGAACCTTGACCGGGTCCATTTCAATAACAGATGGGGACAAAATGAATCCCAGAAATGAGATCCTCTGTACGCCAAAAAGACACTTTGATCCCTTCACATACAGAGCATTCTCTCTCAAAATCTGGAATACAGTTCGAACATGTTTCACATGAGAGTCCCAGTCATTAGAAAAAATCAAGATATCATCCAAATAAACAATCAGAAATTTATCCACAAAATCCCTGAAAATGTCATTCATGAAGGACTGGAAGACAGAAGGAGCATTAGTGAGCCCAAAGGGCATCACAAGGTACTCAAAATGCCCCTCAGGGGTATTGAATGCCGTCTTCCATTCATCCCCGTGCTTAATGCGAATAAGGTTATATGCCCCCCTGAGGTCAAGCTTGGTAAACCAAGTAGCGTTTTTCACCCTGGAAAACAGGTCAGAAATCAAAGGTAACGGGTATTGATATTTTACAGTAATAATGTTCAAAAGACGATAATCAATACACGGCCTTAATGAACCATCCTTTTTGGCCACAAAGAAAAAACCGGCACCTAAGGGTGAAGAGGATGGTCTGATATGACCCTTCTCCAATGATTCCTTGATATAAGACCGCATAGCGTCATGTTCAGGTACAGACAAGTTAAAAAGGTGACCTTTAGGGAATTTACTACCAGGCACTAATTCAATAGCGCAGTCATAGCTCCTATGGGGAGGCAAGGATGCAGATTTACTTTCGCTAAACACATCAGAAAAATCAATCAAAAAGTCAGGAACATCCTGAGCCTGGGGGGAGGCAGAAAAAAACAGGAGTGTTGGTATTAACACATTGGCAGCCCCAACTGGTTACAGACACAGATTTCCAATCCAAAACAGGATTATGAGACTGCAACCAAGGGAAGCCCAGTACGATAATATCATGCAGATTATACAGAACCAAAAATTTACAGCACTCCTGATGATCAGGTTCAACCCTCATTATCACCTGAGTAGAGAACTGAGGTTTATTCTCAGCCAAAGGGGTAGAATCGATCCCCAGTAGGGGAATAGACTTCTGTAGGGGTATCAAGGGAAACCCACAACGTTTAGCAAAATCATAATCCATCAGGTTAATAGCTGCTCCAGAATCAACGAAAGCCTGAGCAGAAAATGAGGACAGAGAGCATATCAGAGTGACAGTTAATAAAAACTTAGTCCGAACACTACCCAAGACAACTGAGCGTGCAAAACGTCTTCCCCGCTTAGGGCAGACTGAAATAGCATGAGAGGCATCACCACAGTAGAAACATAACCCATTGCGCTTTCGAAACTCATGATGCTGTGCCCCAGACACCACTCTATCACACTGCATGGGTTCAGAAGCAAGTTCACAAGGCAACACCATTCCACGCATACTTCTCCGCTCACGCAAACGTCTGTCAATTTGAATCGCTAATGACATAGAATCATTGAGACCAGAGGGGACAGAGAATCCCACCATAACATCCTTTACATTATCTGACAGACCCTTCCGAAAAAGGGCCGCCAAAGCGTCGTCATTCCACTTGGTCAGGACTGCCCACCTACGGAATCTCTGACAGTATAACTCAGCGTCATCAAGACCCTGATTTAATGCCAACAAGGCTTTTTCGGCTTGATCAGTGACATTAGGCTCATCGTACAATAACCCCAAAGCCTGAAAAAATGCATCAACATCACTCAAAACAGGATCCCCAGGTGTCAGGGAAAAAGCCCAATCCTGAGGATCGCCGCGCAGGAGAGAGATGACAATTTGAACCTGCTGCGCTGCGTTCCCTGAGGACTTAGATTTTAAGGCAAAAAACAATTTACAATTATTTTTGAAATTCTGAAACTTAGCTCGATCTCCTAAAAACAAATCTGGCATGGGAATCCTAGGTTCCACAACAGGCAACCTAGCAAGATAGGCAGCAATACTCCGAAAACCAGTGGCAAGCTGATCCACACGGCCAGACAACTGTGCAAACTCCATTGAGAGAAAAAAAAATCCTCCCAGCACCCAGAGATACAGAGGGAAAAAAAATGCAACAAACAGAAAAATATCTCTGACAACTCTGACAACCTTTTTTGTTTCACAATATTTTTTCCCTTCTGTGAGTACCATACTATTTTCAATTTTTAGGCCGGTGATACTGTTATGTTTCGGTAGCTGAGGAGTGCAGGTAAAAAAGGCAATACACCAGAGAAGTTGGAATCTATGAGACTGCAGTACCCTGACTAACCACCACAACTAGAGGCAGCCGTGGAGCGTTCCTACGTTGGTCCTAGACGCCTCGTCACACCCTGAGAAACTAACTACACCTAAAGATAGAAAGAGGAAAGCTATCTGCCCCGGAGCAGATCCCCAAAGAACATAGAAAGCCCCCAAACATGTAATGGCGGTTAGACAAGATGAAATACTGACACAGACAGAAAATAGTATGAGCAAACGTTGGGGCCCAAACTACCTAAATAGAAAAGGATAGGAAGGGCACTTACTGCAATCCCAAAAAACCCTGAAAAGCACCAACTCTACTAATTTCAAAATCACCTGAGATCACACGACCTCTACCACCTAAATTAGTTCTCTGGTGTAACAAAATCAAAACAGCAGCCACTGAAAAAACTGGAAAAAGCAAAAGTACAAACATCAGTGGCTGAACTAAACTGAGAGGGCAAAAGCCCCCGGAGGGGACCCTGAAGGCCCCCACAGAAGTGCAGGACAAAATGCAAAAATCAAGCACAAAAACAAAAAGAAGAAAATGTCTTATCTGTTAGCAGGAGATGCAGACACGACACAGTAGGCTACAAAGGAAACAGGACTCAAGGATTGAGACCAGAACAATTGATCACCGGCAACCCTGATGGGAAGGCGACTCCCTTATATAAGACCAGTCAGTAACACCTGATTCCCACTCCTCACAATCTTCACTGGACAGTCCAGTACCGCTTGTAACCACCAGAGGGAGCCTCTGCTCAGAACTCATTTCAAGTCCATTCACAACATGATGCCTTATCACGTAGTTTTGAGCCGTTATCCGCCCCCGATCCGCCATCCCCCATTCTTCAACCCAGTCTCGTGGTTGCCGAGGTGTCGTCGGAATTGGAGCGAGAGATCGTAGGAGCTCAATCTTTGGCTACAAATTCCAAACCTGTTGACAAGTTGTTTGTCCCGCAGCATTTGCGCAACAAACTCCTGTGGGAGTTCCATGATTCAAAGTTGAGTGCACACCCTGGTATAGCCGCCACATGGGAAGCAGTGGCAAGGGTCTTCTGGTGGCCTTTAATGACTTCAGATATCAAGAAACATGTCGCAGCATGTGGTATATGTGCCCGTTCCAAGAGCTCTAGTTGCCGGCCGGCCGGGGAATTGGTGCCTTTGCCAGTCACAGGAAGGCCATGGACTCACTTGTCCATGGACTTCATTACCAATCTTCCATCATCTCGTGGTAATACTGTAATTTGGGTAGTGGTGGACAGGTTTTCAAAGTTGGCACATTTTGTACCCATGACAAGTTTACCCTCAGCAGAGATACTCTCTAGGCATTTCCTGTCCAGGTGGTACGCTTACATGGGGTTCCCACTAATATTGTGTCTGACAGAGGGACTCAGTTTGTGTCTAAATTCTGGCGGGCCTTCTGCAAAAAACTGGGGATATCTGTCTTTTTCCTCAGCGTATCACCCTGAAACCAACGGACAAACGGAGCGCACCAACCAGTCGCTTGAACAGATTCTTCGGTGCTTGACTTCTACCCTGCAAAGCGACTGGTCTGATGCCTTACCATTAGCAGAATTCGCCTTCAACAACCGGGTAAACCAATCTACCGGTAGGTCACCATTTTTGATTAATTATGGGATGAACCCTCATTTTGGCGAATTTTCTCGAATAGATTCTGGTTGTCCGGGGGCAGAGGACGGGGTCAATCGTCTTAAGGATCTTTGGACAAAGGTTCGTTTAAATATTTCTAAGGCTCAGGAGAAATATAAACGTTTTGCGGATAGAAAAAGGGACTCTGTTCAGACGCTGCTTTGTGGGGATAAGGTGTGGCTGTCTACACAAAATATAAATCTTCGATTGCCCTCCGCTAAACTGGGGCCTAAATTTATTGGTCCCTATGAGGTCATTGAAGTAGTGAACCCCGTAACCTACCGCCTCCGTCTTCCTTCCTCCTTAAAACTCCATAATGTTTTTCATAGGTCTTTACTTAAACCCTTGGGTGTGGTGAGGGAGGAGACTGAAACTGCTCCTCCTCCAGTCTTGGTTGAGGGACATATGGAGTTTGAGGTACAACATATTGTGGATTCCAGGCGGGTTCGGGGTTCTTTGCAATATTGGTACATTGGAGGGGGTATGGTCCGGAGGAGCGGTCATGGGTACCAGCCAGATCAGTACACGCTGACCGTCTGGTTCGTGGGTTCCATGCCCGGCATCCTGGGAAGCCTGGGGGTCCGGAGGCCCCCCGTTGAGAGGGGGGTACTGTCATGAGCTGCTTTGTTTGTGGGATTTGGTAGTTCAGAGGTTAATCTGGACGGCCTCATTTTGGGATTCTGGGAGGCTTCTTATAGCCTCATTGTGGAGCCATTCCCTGTCGCTTATACTTTGACCCTTGGCCGAGTGTGTGTGACCCTGTGCTTTGTGCTTGTGCTACTTTATGCTTGCTTGGTTTTGACTTGGTTCTGTTCCCATTACAAGTTCTGCCTGCCCCTCCTGTACTACGTTGCTATCTTGTGTATGACCCCTGGCCTTTGTCCTGACAACTCTCTGCTTGTCCCTCCTGTACTGCATTGCTATCTCCGTGTATGACTCCTGGCTTATGTTGTGACTATTCTCTGCCCGCCCCTTCTGTACTGCGCCGTCCTCTCTGTGTATGAACCCTGTCTGTCTGACCTGAGTTTCGCTCTTTACTAATCCAGGGTCCCTGTAAAGTCCTGCATTCATCTCTAGCAGCAGGACGCTAAGCCCCGCCCCCTGTGGTCACATGATCGCAGGTCCTTTTACTTACTGCTATCTTCAGTGTCCCCTCTCACCACGCTGTTCAGGTCCCATCTGCCTGAGCCTCCCCTGCGGTATTTGACCCCGGGCCCTTCCACAGTGTGGGTGAGTCACCCTGCTCAGCCGTGGCAGTTCGCTGGCGCTGACAGGAGCATGATATCCACCTCCAATAAAAATGGCTTATCAACATCGGGACGATGTAGGATGGGAGCGCTAGCAAAATGAGACTTAATAGAAGTGAAAGCCTTGGAGACCTCCTCTGACCACAATTTGGGATTTGCTCCCTTCTTGGTGAGGGCTACCAAGGGAGCTACCAAGGTAGAGAAATGAGGAATGAACTGGCGATAGTAATTAATGAACCCCATAAAGCGCTGCACCGCTTTAAGAGAGTGGGGTTCTTGCCAGTCCATCACAGCCTGTAATTTGGCCAGATCCATAGCCAATCCCTGGGTTGAGATGATATAACCAAGGAAAGGTAAAGACTCCAGCTCAAACATACATTTCTCTAACTTAGCATAAAGGAAATTTGCCCGCAAGAGGTCGAAGACTCTGCACACATCTCTCCGGTGGGAGTCAATATCTGGAGAGAAGATGAGTATATCATGCAGATAGACTACGACCAAGGTGAGAGCATATCCCGGAAGATGTCATTGACAAAGTCTTGGAAAACGGCTGGGGCATTACAGAGCCCAAAGGGCATCACCAGATATTCGTAATGCCCATCCCTGGTATTAAAAGCCGTCTTCCATTCGTCCCCCTCACGGATGCGAATCAGGTTAAAAGCACCGCGCAGATCTAGTTTAGTGAATACCCTTGCTCCCCAAAGCCTATCAAAGAGCTCAGAAATCAGGGGCAATGGTATTTGTTCTTAACGGTGATGGCGTTAAGACCCCTGTAATCAATACACGGACGTAATTCTCCGTTCTTCTTCTGCACGAAGAAGAATCCCGCCCCTGCCGGTGACACCGACTTCCTAATGAACCCTCTTGCTAGGTTCTCCTGAATATATTGCGACATGACCTCTGTCTCAGGAAGAGCGAGGGGATAGACCCTTCCCCGAGGAGGTTCTGCGCCAGGCAAGAGGTCGATTGGACAGTCATAGGGGCGATGAGGCGGAAGAGTCTCCGCAGCCTTCTTGGAGAACACGTCTGCATATGACCAATAGCACTTGGGAAGTAGAGTAAGATCTGCTGGTAACTCAGTAGTGGTAACCTGAACGCAACTCCAGACACATCTGCCTCTACATGCATCACTCCAACCCAGTATCCTACCCGAAGTCCACTCTATATGTGGGGAGTGGAAACGGAGCCAAGGTATACCTAGTAGGATCTCGTCTATTCCCTCGGGAAGGACGAGTAGAGAAATAAGCTCCTGATGGGAAGGGGATACAGACAATGCAAGAGGAACAGTCTGGTGTGTTATTTGTGAGAGCAATGTCGACCCATTCACTACCCGGACAGTCACTAATTTGTCAAGCGCCACCAGAGGTATTGCGTGACGACAAGCAAAGTTAGAGGACATGAAGTTCCCCTCTGCTCCTGAGTCCACGCAAAGCTCGACTGTAAGTGTGGAAGAGTCTACAGTGACTGTCCCTTTAAATGTCATCTTGGAGGAAAATGCCGCTGTCTCTAGTGAACCTCCTCCCAGGGCCACTAGACACGATCGCTTCCCCGATCGCTGTGGACATTTGTTGGCATAGTGTCCTGTCTGCTGACAAAGGTTACAGACCACTCGGACGGTCTGAGACTTAGGTCCTGCACGAGGAATCTCTGTGGCCTTTTGGGGTTCGGACGCCAGATCGGGGGATTCGAGAGGTTTGGCAAAGGTGGGAGCCAACCGAATCCTCTGCCTACACTGGGCCCACTCCAACCTCCGCTCGTGAAAACGGAGATCGATGCGGGTAGATATGGAGATAAGCTTCTCCAGTGTGGCGGGAATCTCCCTGGTAGCCAAAGCGTCTTTAACATGGTCAGCCAGTCCTCGCCAGTAGACTGGAATGAGAACTTTATCTGACCAGTCTAGCTCTGAGGCCAGAGTCCGAAAACTGGACGGAAAACTGACTGACCAAAGACGAACCCTGTGCCAATGCCAGCAGTTGTAGCGCCGTATCGTGGGTGACCGGAAGGTCCTAAAAAGACCTTTTTAAGAGCCTCCAGGAAACGAGGAGCACTCAGCACCACACGATCGTCGCGCTTCCACAGCGGCGTTGCCCACTCCAACGCTCTGCCCGAGAGTAGAGACAGTACAAAACCCACTTGTGCCCGATCCGTGGGGAAACGTGCAGCCAGAAGCTCGAGCTGTATAGAGCACTGACTCACGAATCCCCGACATTGCTTGCTGTCACCGGCAAACTTGTCAGGAAGCGGGAGGTGGGATAATGTAGGGGCAGAGGTGGCAGAGGACAAACTGGCTGCAGCCACGCTAGCAGCCTGAACAGCGACTGCGGTAACATCCACAGCTGAGGTTGTGTGCTCAAGAGCCGCCAACCTACCCTCCAGCTGTTGGATGTACTGCGGTAGACGCTGGTCATCCGCCATTTTACTAGCCAGACCCTGGCGCTAATATTATGTTAGGGTCTGAGGAACGCACCAAATATATGATGTGGAGAGGTGCGTTCGCAGCCCGGGGTCCACCGTGCAGGCGGAGACTGCTGCTAGTAAAATGGCGCTAGAAGCGAACTCTGTTATCCCGCAGAGTCGCCAAAATAAATGCCGTAACGCGCTGTGGCAATATGTGCGAACTCTGTTAATCCACAGAGCCGCTAGAAGGAGTGCCGCAGCGCTATATGGCGATGTGTGCGAACTCACTTAACACAACTGAGTTGCAAAATAAACACGCTAGGGCGCTGTCTAGCGTTGAAAGCGAACCCTGTTACGTCACAGAGCTGCTGAGACAAACTTCTGTGTCCTGTCAGGCACCCAGGTACACAGTTAACTGCTAAGCGAACATAGAACGTGATTATGCGCTAATGTCCTTGCGGGAGTCACCCGCAATCTATGGCGTCTGAATGCCAGACCCTGAATACGGCAATCAAACTCCTCACCGGTTATGCCGGTAATCTAAGGCATCTAGGACACCGACCCTGACCAGCTAGCATACCAAACTCCTCACCGATTAAGTCGGTATTCTAGAGGCATATTTCAGCCGGGCCCTAACCACACACACGCATGACCACACTGGCGCATAGCATATAAAGATTGATATTAGTGCATTGCGGCCCAGTCATGCTACCCTTTTATAGTAACAGCTACAGGACCTGCCAGAAACAAGGACCAATGAAACTTGTTCCAAAACACCAGTAGTCACAGGACCTTCCTGGCGGACCAATAGGAGCTGCTGCAGTACCTGAGCATGTGACCCCTGATCTCCAATGAGAGATCTCACTCTGGGCATGCTCAGAAGGGGAAAACAAGGACTTTGTCCTAAAGACATCTGCTCGCTGCTAACCAGTACTGGCCACAATAGCAGAGCCTGGAGTAGCAGCAGTAATTCTCTGCACACTGCCAGACTGGGCGAGACGCTGGGACCGATGTCTAAGCTGAGCAGGCTCCACTGCGGACGGAGACGAATGGGGGACTGCAGCGGGACTGGTTCGAGACTCCCCCTGTGCAGAAGCGGGAACTCAACCCTTAACATACGCGGGTCATATACAGGAGGGGGAGTGGGGGTGTCGGATCATACTCACGCTGGTGCGGCTCTGCAGCCCCCCTGCTTCTCCCATGATCTCCGGCTCCTTCCTGCAGCGGTCACATGGCACCGCTCATTAAAGTCATGAATATGCACATATACAAAAAAGGCTGCACTCAAGCATACTGAAGCATGACAACATAGAATACATGAAATTTTGAATAGCAATATGGCTTTGGAGTATAATGAAAAATTTGAGACGCTTAGTATAAACATTTGGCCAAACATTTTAAAGCCCACCAACCATCGTCAAGGTGGTCTCAATTCTTGTGAGTCCCTGACCTAGTGTGAACATACCTCTATTAGGCTGATATCTGAATTTCTGGGTGAATATGCACCTCTGTCAGTAATGCCTGCATTTATGGGTAAAGTAGGAACCTGGTGTAATTAAAATCACCACCTGGTGGGGGCGGAGTGCTCGGTCAGTAAGCTAACATTCCAAAGATAAAAAAACCTGACTGGCACTTCCAGACTAATGTGAACTAGGTGCAAACCAAAGGGAGCTACCCCCATGTAAAACATACAAAAAAAGGCTGCACTCAAGCATACTGAAGCATGACAACATAGAATACATGAAATTTTGAATAGCAATATGGCTTTGGAGTATAAGGAAAAATTTGAGACGCTTAGTATAAACATTTGGGCCAAACATTTTAAAGCCCACCAACCATCGTCAAGGTGGTCTCAATTCTGGTGAGTCCCTGACCTAATGTGAACATACCTCTATTAGGCTGATATCTGAATTTCTGGGTGAATATCCACCTCTGTCAGTAATGCCTGCATTTATGGGTAAAGTAGGGACCTGGTGTAATTAAAATCACCACATGGTGGGGGCGGAGTGCTTGGTCAGTAAGCTAACATTCAAAAGACAAAAAACCTGACTGGCACTTCCAGACTAATGTGAACTTGGTGCAAACCAAAGGGAGCTACCCCCATGTAAAACATACAAAAAAAGGCTGCACTCAAGCATACTGAAGCATGACAACATAGAATACATGAAATTTTGAATAGCAATATGGCTTTGGAGTATAAGGAAAAATTTGAGACGCTTAGTATAAACATGTGGCCAAACATTTTAAAGCCCACCAACCATCGTCAAGGTGGTCTCAATTCTGGTGAGTCCCTGACCTAATGTGAACATACCTCTATTAGGCTGATATCTGAATTTCTGGGTGAATATGCACCTCTGTCAGTAATGCCTGCATTTATGGGTAAAGTAGGGACCTGGTGTAATTAAAATCACCACCAGGTGGGGGCAGAGTGCTCGGTCAGTAAGCTAACATTCAAAAGACAAGAAAACCTGACTGGCACTTCCAGACTAATGTGAACTAGGTGCAAACCAAAGGGAGCTACCCCCATGTAAAACATACAAAAAAAGGCTGCACTCAAGCATACTGAAGCATGACAACATAGAATACATGAAATTTTGAATAGCAATATGGCTTTGGAGTATAAGGAAAAATTTGAGACGCTTAGTATAAACATTTGGCCAAACATTTTAAAGCCCACCAACCATCGTCAAGGTGGTCTCAATTCTGGTGAGTCCCTGACCTAAAGTGAACATACCTCTATTAGGCTGATATCTGAATTTCTGGGTGAATATGCACTCTGTCAGTAATGCCTGCATTTATGGGTAAAGTAGGGACCTGGTGTAATTAAAATCACCACCTGGTGGGGGCGGAGTGCTCGGTCAGTAAGCTAACATTCAAAAGACAAAAAAAACTGACTGGCACATCCAGATTAATGTGAACTAGGTACAAACCAAAGGGAGCTACCCCCATGTAAAACGTACGAAAAAAGTTGTATGAAAAATACGGTAAATGTCTGGAGGAAATGTGTAATAAGTTCATATAACGCGGATACCCCAAAGACACACTTAAAAATGCTCAAACTGAAATAATGACTACATCCAGGAATCAGAACAGAGTGCCCTTTGTCAATATATTTCACCCATACATGCAGGTTATAAAGGGCTGCATTAATGAGCACTGGTCACTACTTGGGAAAGCATACCCTAATATTCCAGAATTGACTTCCCTTTTATATGCAACAAAAAAACACCTAACTTAAAAAAACTTTTAATAAGGGCTGATATAGGCTCTAGGAAAACCACTCATCCTCAGAGATTCCTTTCCACACAAAAACGGGGCACTTCTAAATGTTTACACTTTCTCCAGTATTCAAATATTACAAAAGGAGACTCTTTCAAGCATCCTAGAACAGCCAAACGAATTCCCTGTTAAGGGTTCTTCACATGGGATTCTGCACATGTGGTTTACCTGATCAAGTGTCCATGCGGTCTCAGATACGTTGGTGAGACCACTCAACACATCCGAGACCGCATTTCCCAACACAAATTGACTATTTTGTTGTGAAGTAACACGGCACTCAAGACAAAAAGGATATTTGGTGCACAAGTAGGGTATCCAGCCCCAAAACTCAATATAAGTAATACTCGTCACTCAATGGAGAACGCAATAGAAAAAGATTGAATTGCTGTGGTTTTTATTGGCATCCAAACAAAATAGATGTGTTGTTAAACGCTTTCGGCCCCTCAACATGGGCCTTCATCAGAACAAATAGTATACACAGCTGAAACATAATAAATGAACAGACAAATAAATGTCATTAAATGGCTGGATGTGCTACTATTAATACACATAATATAGCATATAAGAAAAAAATCATAATAAAATAAATAAACTAATTGAAGAAATGAAAATAAAATAAGGAATTGAAATATTCCAGAGGTGCAATGTAACGTCCATATTGATATATGTGACTATATTGTTAAGGAAAATATGCCAGAATAGATAACATATTTGAACAGGAAATTGAACCGAAAAACCAAGAAGGATATGGTGATCCTATTTAAATGGTGACTGTTGTGCCAATTATAATCACAAGAAAGTTGCCTGAAAAAAGAGAATATTATTTAGTATGTGGTAAAATAATTATTTACTGTTCGGTGTATCCCAGTGAAATAGGATGAGATAGACATAATAAAGCTATTACAGGTAATACCTGATCCAAGACTTGCTTAAAGCAAAATTATTGGCATCTATTTTATTAAGAACCACGCTGAAAGGAGAAGCTGTAAGCAGAAAATGGTGACCGTGGGTTAAGTAATGCTGAAACGCCAGTGAACGGAGTCACAGGATAAAGCTGTACCTGGGTAATGCTGGGCACCGGTATGTAGGTTAAGCGCCTATAGCTAAAACTAGCAGAGGAAGAGCGCTGAAATAAATATGTAAGGCCAATAAGATTAATATAGGTTAGGAGTGCGGTTAAGTACCTCATCTCCTGTAAATTACCTGGTGCCTGGAGCCACGGCGTGTGGAACGCCATTAGTGAGGACGCTATGGAAGCTGAACTTCCTGGTATAAGAACCAGCTGACGCCGCGTCATGATGACGCTGCCGCGGTCAGCTGATCACCAGTGAAGTTGTGCGCTTGCGCAGTACCTAGGACGGGCTTAGTATACAGTAGATAACTGGATATAAAGCGCTCGCATGGGAGTTATGGAGATGAGTGCCAATGCAAAGGACAGCAAACATTATGTAATGAGTACTATATGATCCTGCAGAGCAATGATGCAATGAAATTATAATTTTGAAAAGGCGACAAAGCATTATAAAACATTTGTGTAGAACTTAGTGATTGGAATAGAAAGGTGCATCTATACTATACCATAGTGGATGATGTGCACAGAGTGCAAGAAGGTCACCGGTTCTAGAGGAGAGAGACAATTATAGGTTAAATGGGTCAATAATGACAATCAGACATTCTAGGTATAAACATTACATATAAATATTCACAGTTGGAAAAGGTTGTAGCACATGATTTTTGTTAGGTTATAAAAAGCCGACACATCAAAGTCTCTGTTTAAACCTCTAGGTTCTAGTGTCTGGAGAGTAAAAATCCAATAGGCTTCTCTTTTTTGAGGATCTTAATCCTATTGAGACCTCGCCTATTGGTGTCAATTTGTTCCAAAACTTGGAACCTAAGTTGGGCAATATTGTGATTATGTTCCTGGAAATGGTAAGGGAGAGGAAGGTGTGTTTTCTTACAGCGGATGTTAGATTTATGTTGAGATATCCTATCTCTAAAGGTACTGCCACACTTAGTGATCTCGTTAGCGATCTCAATAACGACACAAGCTAATGAGATCGTTTTTGTGATCGTTTTAATGTCGCTAGTAGCTGCCACACTTAGTGATCTCGTTAACGACGCATAAGCGGTTAGCGATCTCATTAACGACTTTAACGGTCATTGCGATGTAAAAAAACAGCGCACATCGCTCATAAAAGGTGCCAGACACAGCGATATAGCGTCACCAGCGGGACGCCAACGATCTAAATACGGTCCAGAACTCTAGTGAACGATCAGCGAGATCACAGCAGGGGCCACGTCGTTGCTACATGCCACACACGTTAGCGTCACGAACGAGATCGCTAAATAGTGACGTATTTTAGCGATCTCGTTAGCGACGCTGTTTAGTGTGGCATACCCTTAACAGCCTGGGTTGTTTCCGCTACGTAGGCTAGTCCACATTTGATAAGATACACTACATAAGTCCACTCACAAGTGTAATAACCCTGAATGGGGAAACCCTGTCCAGTGTGCGGGTGAATTGCTTCAGGGCCTTTCTGTACGTTGTTACATTGCAATCAGTTTAGACTTGGAAACGTGCCCTGTTGCTGGGTTTGTAAAAAGGACTGTTTGGGTAGTTTGTGGCATGAGCCTACATCCGCTTTCACTAGTTTATCCCTAAGGTTGCGTGGTTGGCGAAAACAACTAAGGAATGGGACTTGAAATTCCGGAATAAGAGGATAACTCTTAGTTAGGATATTCCAATGTTTTCTAATGGAAGACTGTACCATATTCGAAAATGGATGGTATGTGCTAACAAAGGGGACTCGTTTACCGTTGGAGCGATCCCTTCTATTAGTGTTATCACTTTTAGCTTGTGACACTATAGCCTGTGGGTAGCCCCTGTGAAGAAATTTTGTTTCCATTTCTTGTAACCTTGATTCCCTCACCCCATCGTCGGAGAAAACATCTATTATAGATAAATATGCCCAATATATGGACATAAATATAAAAAGTGCAGTGTGCAACAAAAGTGCAAAGTGCAATGATTCCAGGGGGTGTATATTAAGTATCGTACTTAGTGTTGAGCGATACTGCTCGATATCTAAAAATATCGGATTGGAATGGTATCGCCGATATCACTAAATATCGGCGATATCCGATTCCGATACCGGAAGTCCCATGTAAGTCTATGGGAACAAAATATCGCAACGAAAAAAAACCTTTATTTCCTTGTAAACACTAAATATACACACATAGAATACATATATATATATATACATGTCATTGTGACATGTATATATACATATATGTATAGTTTATACACTTCTACATAGTAAAATATCCTCTGATTCAATTGCCGGGAAAAGCCGGCTTCTGTGAAAAGACAGAAGCACCCGACATGAAATGACACTTGGTGTACATAGGGTTAACCATGTCTTTTCATGTCATTTGCAATCTGATTTGCACAAACAATTACATCAGTCTATGTGTGCAAAATTTCACACCTGTAGGGGTTAATTAAAGGTGTAAATTCGTTGTAAAAAAAACGGACTTTTTTGCTACGAATTTACACCTTTAATTAACCCCTACAGGTGTGAAATTTTGCACACATAGACTGATGTAATTGTTTGTGCAAATCAGATAGCAAAGGACATGAAAAGACATGGTTAACCCTATGTACACCAAGTGTCATTTCATGTCGGGTTCTGCATTTTCACAAAAGCCGTCAATTGACTTAGCGGCTATTATACTATGTAGAAGTGTATGAACTATAAATATAAATATATATATTATGTGTCACAAATTCAATGACATGTATATATATATATATATATATATGAGGTGTAAAATTGTTTAAAAAAAATGTGTGGGCTCCCCCCCTATTTTCGCAACCAGACAGACAAAGCCAGCGAATGGGGGCAGATAATAATAGCCCAGAGAGGGACCATTATTTTTGGCCCCCCTGGCTACTAACATCTGCCCCCAGACACCCCAGAAAAGACAAATCTATAATTAGATTCGCCCTTTCTGGCACTTTGCCCGTCTATTCCCATTGCCCTGTAGCGGTGGCGAATGGGTTAATATGGGGTTAAAGCCACATTGCAATTGAAAGGTGACCTTAAGCCAGGTTAATAATTGAGAGCTGTCAATTAGACAACTATCAATTATTAATCCTATTGCATGAAATAAAAATAAAACACACACACTTTAATTAAAAATCATTTTAATGAAATAAAGACACATGTTTTTGACCATCTTTTATTTGACTGCAAAAACCATTTCCTGTAATAAAAATAAAATAAAAAAGCAAAATTATTCTTACCTATCCCATGCACAGTCAGGTCCCATGGTGTAATCCTTCAGAAAGGGTTAATGTTTACTGCAGGGACCGCAGCTAATGCTGCAGCCTCACAGTAAACCCCCAAATGAATGAGTTCCTCTCCTGGCTGACAGGAGAGGAAGTGGAAAGCTTAATTGATTGCTTTCCACTTTCACTTCAGGTCAGCCAGGGACACAATCAGTGACGTCAGAGGGAACTGATTAACAAAAATAGGGTTCCCTTCGAATAAAAAATGGCGTCGGGTCCCCCCTATTTTTGTTAACCAGCCTGATGAAGCAGACCGCTGAGGCCTGGATTTTCAGGCTGTTAAGGAGCCAAGATCCATGGACCTTGCCAGCCTGATAATACCAGGCCACAGCAGTCTGCATATCTTGGCTGATTAACAAAAATAGGGGATCCCCTCGAAAAAAATTGGCGTGGGGTCCCCCCTATTTTTGTTAACCAGCCAGATGAAGCAGACCTCTGAGGCCTGGATTTTCAGGCTGTTAAGGAGCCAAGATCCATGGACCTTGCCAGCCTGATAATACCAGGCCACAGCAGTCTGCATATCTTGGCTGAGTAACAAAAATAGGGGATCCCCTCGAAAAAAATTGGCGTGGGGTCCCCCCTATTTTTGTTAACCAGCCAGATGAAGCAGACCGCTGAGGCCTGGATTTTCATGCTGTTAAGGAGCCAAGATCCATGGACCTTGCCAGCCTGATAATACCAGGCCACAGCAGTCTGCATATCTTGGCTGATTAACAAAAATAGGGGATCCCCCGAAAAAAATTGGCGTGGGGTCCCCCCTATTTTTGTTAACCAGCCAGATGAAGCAGACCGCTGAGGCCTGGATTTTCAGGCTGTTAAGGAGCCAAGATCCATGGACCTTGCCAGCCTGATAATACCAGGCCACAGCAGTCTGCATATCTTGGCTGATTAACAAAAATAGGGGATCCTCTCGAAAAAAATTGGCGTGGGGTCCCCCCTATTTTTGTTAACCAGCCAGATGAAGCAGACCGCTGAGGCCTGGATTTTCAGGCTGTTAAGGAGCCAAGATCCATGGACCTTGCCAGCCTGATAATACCAGGCCACAGCAGTCTGCTTAGCTTGGCTGGTTAACAAAAATAGGGGATCCCCTCAAAAAAAAAACGGCGTAGGGGTCCCCCTATTTTTGTTAACCAGCCAAGTAAAATGCAGACTGCTGCGGCCTGGTATTAAAAGACTGTCAAGGCCCATGGATTTTGGCCCTCAACAGCCTGATAATACCAGGCTACAGCAGCCCCACATTTGGCGCATCAAAAGATGTGCCAATTGTGGCACTTTACCCGGCTCTTCCCACTGCCCTGTAGCTGTGGCAAGTGGGGTAATAAGGGGTTAATGTCACCGTTGATTGCACGGTGACATTAAGCCCGGTTAATAATGGAGAGGTGTCAATAAGACATCGATCCATTATTAATCACAAAGTTATTAAATGTATAAAAAAAAGACAAAGCAAGAAAAAAGTCTTTTAATGAAATAAAAGAGACAACACAGTTTTCATTTCTTTTATTACTCTCTCATTCCTGCGACGCCATCGATCTCCTGTAAAAAAAGAAAAAAAAAAAAACCAACAGTATACCACCTGTCCGACGCAGTCCATAGTAACGACAGTCCCACGATGATCCAGCTCTGCTACATCGCAATGACAGGCAGAGCCTGTCATCGCGACGCAGCACAGCTGATTACCTGCTTCCCCGGCGGTGACGTCATCGGACTGACTGCTTTACGGCCGGGATTACCCAGCAGTCACTGCAGTTATCGCGAGAAACTGCATGTGACCGCCGGGGAAATATGATGGCGGCCATGAAGCAGTCCAGCCCGTGACCGCCGGAGATCTTCTGCCAGGTAAGTGCCGCTGACTCCTGACAGACCCGACCGACGGACACTGACAGTGACAGTGACAATCCCGATTCCGGTATTCGATAAGACGAAAATATCAGAACTAAGTATCGAAAGGCCGATAGAGCTAATATCGGCCGATACCCGATACTTGCGGTATCGTATCGCTCAACACTAATCGTACTACCTTATTGAGATAAATCCTGCACGCACAAGTGCCCCAACGCACGTTTCGGATGGGATTTCCTTCGTCAGGGGGACGAATATACACCCCCTGGAAGCACTTTTGTTGCACACTGCACTTTTTATATTTATGTCCATATATTGGGCATATTTTTCTATAATAGATGTTTTCTCTCCTAGCATTTATGATCTGATATATTTTTGCAGTTGCACTTAGCACTGTTTCATAATTATTTATTTACTTTTTAATATTCTTATCCAAGATCAATAATAACTTTTTATTTTTATTTGCACATTGCACTTTTGTTGGCTTGTTGCATATTTTTTCCCTTATATATTAGGCATATTTATTCATATGAGATGTTTTTCTATATTTATATAAACTGACACATTTGTGGTTGCACTTTACACATTTATTATTATATTTTGCACAATGTGTGTTATCCAGGTTTAATCTTATGAATTTTGACCTTTGGAGTCTGCTATATATGTTATATGTTCTATAAATTTTCTGTATAAGCACAATTCTGTTTATCTTCTGGTTTTATATACATGTATTGTCACTATATATTTAATAAATAATCCTTGATAATTAAATTACCCTGACTGGTTTGGTTTTTGGTCTTTTCTTGTTTTGGCTTGGCGTTTCAACAATCTTGAAGCAGTTCCCAGAGATGCTTAGCACTTGTTGGCCCTTTTGCCTTCACTCTGCGGTCCAGCTCACCCCAAGCCATCTCGATTGGGTTCAGATCTGGTGACTGTAGAGGCCAGGTCATCTGGGGTAGCACCTCATCACTCTCCTTCTTGGTAAAATAGCCCTTACAGTGCCTGGAGGTGTGTTTGGGGTCATTGTCCTGTTGAAAAATAAATGATGGTCCAACTAAACGCAAACCGGATGGAATAGCATGCCGCTGCAAGATGCTGTGGTAGCCATGCTGGTTCAGTATGCCTTCAATTTTGAATAAATCCCCAACAGTGTCACCAGCAAAGCACCCCCACACCATCACACCTCCTCCTCCATGCTTCATGGTGGGAAACAGGCATGTAGAGTCCATCCGTTCACCTTTTCTGCATCGCACAAGACACGGTGGTTGGAACCAAAGATCTCAAATTTGGGCTCATCAGACAAAAGCACAGATTTCTACTGGTCTAATGTCCATTCCTTGTGTTCTTTAGCCCAAACAAGTCTCTTCTGCTTGTTGCCTGTCCTTAGCAGTGGTTTCCTAGCAGCTATTTTACCATGAAGGCCTGCTGCACAGTCTCCTCTTAACAGTTGTTGTAGAGATGTGTCTGCTGCTAGAACTCTGTGTGGCATTGACCTGGTCTTTAATCAAAGCTGCTGTAAACCTGTGAATTCTGAGGCTGGTGACTCAGATAAACTTATCCTCAGAAGCAGAGGTGACTCTTGGTCTTCCTTTCCTGGGGCAGTCCTCATGTGAGCCAGTTTCTTTGTAGCGCCTGATGGTTTTTGCAACTGCACTTGGGGACACTTTCAAAGTTTTCCCAATTTTTCAGACTGACTGACCTTCATTTCTTAAAGTAATGATGGCCACTCGTTTTTCTTTACTTAGCAGCTTTTTTTCTTGCCATAATACAAATTCTAAGAGTCTATTCAGTAGGACTATCAGCTGTGTATCCACCAGACTTCTGCACAACACAACTGATGGTCCCAACCCCATTTATAAGGCCAGAAATCCCACTTATTAAACCTGACAGGGCACACCTGTGAAGTGAAAACCATTTCCAGTGACTACCTCTTGAAGCTCATCAAGAGAATGCCAAGAGTGTGCAAAGCAGTCATCAAAGCAAAAGGTGGCTACTTTGAAGAACCTAGAATATAAGACATAATTTCAGTTGTTACACACTTTTATGTTAAGTATATAATTCCACATGTGTTAATTCATAGTTTTGATGCCTTCAGTGTGACTGTACAATTTTCATAGTCATGAAAATACAGAAAAATATTTAAATGAGAAGGTGTGTCCAAACATTTGGTCTGTACTGTATACAGATTAGAACACTCAGTTATCAACAGTTAACCGAGACGTGCTTGAGGCAAAGGAACGTCTCTGTGACCTCCTACATTGGGAAGCTGGACTAGAAGAGGATGAAGAAAACATAGAACCATACTCACCAGGCTGCTTCGGTACATAAAACCCACCAGCGGAATATTGCGGATCCAGATGATTAACCGCTGCCTGGTCAGGAACCAAATCTTTAGCAGCCCTCCCAGGTGCATCCTGGCAAGCTGCTGCGCTCAAACCCAGCACTGCAACCAGGGAGCGGACTAATGGCTGGGCGACCTCCCGAGATCAAGTTCTTCTAGGTGTCCATCCAGCACTTGAACAACCCCTTTCCCCAGGACCAAAGGACACCACAGAAGAGGTATCACATAACAGCCCAGCTATGCAGACCCCATCTGTCTGGACTGATTCCTCCCACATCGCAAACTGCGGCTCGAGGCAGGTCACAACTAGAAGGGTCCCTGGAGAAGCTCCTGTAGTGCCCCTGTGGCCTAGGACCCATGTCAGGTGAAAGACGCTCTTGTCTATTCCTGTACGCTCTGAACCAGAGTTAACACAGCCTGACCCCCAGAAGCCAAACCTTCCAGTATCTCTTGCATCCTCGCCCGAACTGGTGCCCCATCCATTCCACTAGCAGCAGCCCTCAACTGTTGCTGGTGGCTTGCCCTACAAAGCTGAGTCATGGTTCACTACCCCCATAGCTTTGCTGTGGCTTCATTTTCCCTTTTTTGACGCATAAAAATTATGCGTCAAAAAAATCACCAAAAATACTTTGTGTGGAAGCCGCCTTAAAGGGCTGAAGAATCTTGTAAGTAGAATTTGTAACTATTGATATGTCATACATATTACAGAAGCTAACACCCCTTTAATTTTTAGTGCTACCCCCAAATTAGTTCAATATACCTATGAAGCCCTTGAACCCAATATTGTTGTGCACCCATGCACAAGTGAGATGACTATGGCTGTGGAGCTCAGAGAGTACTGAAGCTGGCATAACCACCTCAGCATTACCCACAGGTGCTAGGGAAATAGTAAAAGAAATGTCCAAAGTCCAGAGAGACACGATCAGTAAATATAGAAAGGCATAGTGATCAACCTCAGCTGCTGGTTCCCAAATGAGTTTGCAATTTGTGTTTGACAGCACTCATTCTGTCACCAGCTACAGTGCTCTGCTATGTAACTTCACTCATGCCCCATAGGGACAGGAAAAGCAGTGAGGTGTGAAGCTGGTATGGGCAATTTATCCATCTACAGTACGTTTCATGTTCCTAAGGCAATGTGCCCGTGATCAGTAAGTAGCAGCGCTTTGAATGCAGTGAATTTTCGCTGCGTCCAAAGCGCTGCGTTCTATCCATGCAGGTAAATCTGCATATGTTCACTGAACCGTGCAGATTTACCGCATCCAAAAAATTCTGTTCTGTTGTGGAGAATAGCGTCTCCATAAGAGAAATTGACATGCTACGGATCTGAAAGACGCACCACATGTCAGGTTCCGCTTGTGATTTGCAGGCTCACATAGACGCACAATTGACATAGGATTTCTAGAAATCTCATACACTATGCTGCAATATATGGCTGCTGCGTTTTTGACGCTGCATAAATACACAGTGTCAAAACTGCAGAAAATCCTGAACATGGGAGCATACCATACCATACCATACCATAATAAGGGCATGGAATCAACCACCTGTGGTTCTCTCCAGGAGGGTGATTGATAAAGATATTTTATTGAGAGCTATCAGGTGTAATGCCTAATTTACAGATGTCTGACCCTTCTTACCTCATGTTTATTTTAGGTGATCATAGGTGTTAAAATACTGAGGTGTTACAGAAAGGTGTGAAAGTAGAACAATGAGAGTGTATTTGAGAAATGTAGAGGCATATGTGAGTCACTTAAATAGTTTGGAGAAAAAAAGGAGCTTTGTGTTTTATAATGGGTGTCACATCCTATTTACAACAGGACAACAATTTCATTGTGTGTATTTAGTTTTGCAGGTTGTGGGATGCAGTAATGGATAGGAGGCAGAGCAAAGGTTAATCTGGTTCTATCAATAGAACATTAAGGTACTGCCACACTAAACAATCCCGCTAGCGATCACGATAACGACGCATACTAATGCGATCGCTAGCGGGATTGTTTCTATATCGCTAAGTGCGGCCACATTTAGCGATATAGTTAACGACGCTATCGCCGTTAGCGATCTTCTTAACGACTTTAGCGGTACAAAAGTACCGCTAAATCGCTAAGAAAAGGTGCCACACTAGCGATATATACTTACCCAGCGGGAGCGCCGACGAGAAAATAGGGTCCGGAACGATTCCAGCGACGAGCGAGATCACAGCAGGAAGCTCGTCGCTGGCAGCTGCCGCACTGAACAACATCGCTAACAGGATCGCTAAATAGTGACGTTTTTTAGCGATCCCGTTAGCGATATTGTTCAGTGTGGCATACCTTTAGATTTTACATTCAGACATTTCAATCATGCTTTAAAGGGATTATCTCGGACTTTTTTTTTCCTATGGGGCTAACAAATTACCCAAAGGTAGTTTCTAACTACCTGCCTGTTCTGTGGTGATGAGACTAACTTGTAGATTAAAGCCCCCGTCTCACATAGCGATATCGCTAGCGAGATCGCTGCTGAGTCACTAGTTTTGTGACGCAGCAGCGATCTCCCCTGCGATATCGCTGTGTGTGACATTCAGCGACGATCAGCCCCCCTGCTGGGTATCGCTGATCGTCGCTGAATGTCCTGGACATTTTTTTGATCGCTGGTCTCCCGCTGACAGGCACGCATCGCTGCGTGTGACAGGCGGGAGACCAGCGATCCGCTGGTAACCAAGGTACACAGCGGGTTTCCAGGCGCAGGGCTGTGCCTGGAAACCCGCTGTGTACCTTGGATACCAGCGCCCTGATGCAGGGAGCTGGCAACCAAGGTACACAGCGGGTTTCCAGGCACACGCATCTATAGATTTATATGACTGCACATGATCCAAATATTGGAGGTATTCGCATCATACTTTTATTGTTTTTTCATGCCGAATCGGCATGAGAAAAAAAATCACAGATCTCCACTGCCTCATAGAATAACTTTGGGCCGAGTGCTATCCGATATAACATCACTTGGCCGTGTTGTACGCCATTATGAGTGAGCCCTAAATTATATTATTCATAATTTAATTATTAAACCATGATGTGGAACTATTTCTAAAGCCTTTCTGAAGTTCAGTTCTGCAATATCCATGGCCCCACCTTTATCCAACACATTTGTGTAGTAGTCAAATAAGTTAATAAGATAATTCTATGTTGACTTAACCATAGTACAACCAGGAGTACAATCATGCTGTTTTGCATACAACAACCTGTTGACATGTAGATATTTTTAGGATAAGCGGCACAGTCTGAGTTCTACAATTTTATTATTAATCCTTTCATATGTGGCAGGAACACTAAGGCCTCTTTCACATTTCCGGCGGGCGCCTGGCGGCGCCCCGGCATTTTGCCGCAGCGCCGCATGTGAAAACCTTTCACACTTCCGGCGGCCAAAATGCGTTTTTTTGCGGATGGTTTCTGATGCTTGGAGAGATAAGAAACCATCCGGCAAAAAAAAAAAAAACGTTACATGCAGCGTTTTTTCCGGACGCCGCAATGTACATTTGCGCCGCATCCGGACAAAACTGCATGCAACGCATTGACATGCGGCGCCATGCGGCGCTAATGCATGTCAATGCAAAAAAAGCCGCATGTGGCGCATCAGACTTTCAGATGTGGCGCTGCGGCAAAATGCCGGGGGCGCCGCCATGCGCCCGCCGGAAATGTGAAAGAGGCCTAAGTAGGTCAAATGACATACATTCAAATTGAAATAAGCTGTATGGATTGACAAACATAGGGGGCTTTTTTCAGAGAAGTTTTTCAGTCTTTTTTCCAAAAATGGATTCAGTCAAATGAAATGGGGAAAAGTTTTGGGCAGAGTGGAAAATATGCAAAGTAAAAAACAATTTAAAAAAATTAAATGGAAAATAGTTTTTTTTAAAAATTAAAAAAATGAAAAATGAAGAAAAAAAGAGAAATCTAAACAAATGATTTTTGTGTAATCCCTTTTGTTTAAAATGCAATAAGCATTTCTCCCACAAACACTTGCACGCAATTTTTTTAAGTTTTTCTTGAATTGCTCCCAAATTTATTTGGAAACAACTGTGGATGTGACTTTCTTTTCCTTCTCTCTATTCTTTTATTTCCAATGATTGCTGATGTGATTTGGGGGGTCTGTGGGGGGCCCGTCATTCATTCAGGACCCTTGTTTTCTTTATGCTGAATTTCTGAAGACCTTCTTTTAAAAACCCTTGAATATACGGTATTTTTTGATGTTATCATACTTCAGAATAAATTTGGAGAAAAGTAAATATCAATCTCAAATCCCCTGGCTGAAAAGCAGTTCCCAAAATTACAAGAAAGCTCCCCTGCTTTGCTGTTTCCTGCGACACATTATTGTACGGTCTCAAAATCCTTTGGTGAACAAAATGCCTTCTGTAAGAATTGTTTAAATAGGCTTTTAATACTATATTGTGAGGTGATATTGTAGTGCAATCAAAAAAGGTCCCAAACATTACCCTTTTGACAAAAATAGTCAAGAGCTGTCTGAAAAGTGAAAATCTTTTATACTGTAGACTATCCCTTTAGAAAAAACCCGGGATTCCACAGGGAAAAAGGGTGAAAAGGTTCATTATTGGGCACTGGGCCTCTCATTGAGGGGGGACCGAATGCCTTTAAATAATGGTTGAAGCACAGGCGGAAAAATGTCCTTGTGGGTTTTGGGGAGGCCTTTTAAGAAATATAACTGGGCGCTACATTTAAATTTTCTTTGTTTTATCTAAAATCCCCCAAAGGACACTGTTCATCAGTAAATGTGGGAAAAAATTGGAAAAAAAACCCGACGATCGCTTG